>JAMPIV010018970.1:0-510000 GCA_024509875.1 Oreohelix idahoensis
GGATTTGGGGGGTTTTATGGGGTGTGAATTTTGTGGGGTGGGTTTTGGGGGAGTTTTGGGTGTTATGTGGTGATGTGTTTGGGTGGTAATTGGTACTCATTTTGGTGGTCAGCATTAAGACAAGCACTCACACTTGCGGCTGTTCAGTAACATAACCGAAATATATTATTGGTTGTAGAAATCTGAGGCAGATTTCATGAGTAGTGCCTACTCTGAATGGACCCAACTACACAAAACCATGATAGCACCACAGCAGAGTAAAGTCAAGTTGACTTACATTTATCTATGTGTATATAGAATAAAGGACTGACATATAATGTCTGTTTTAAGAGAGGAGGAATATATGTGGTGAAGTGGGATGTTATAAATATTTATAGGGGACTTAGTGTACTGACTGAGATCAGCTGTGAAGGTATATATATCTAATAAGAGTAGTGTATTATAGATAACCTTACTTGCTGCCACATATATATATATCTCAGTCAGAATTATTCTGGAATAGTGTGATGACTACGTTGTATGTCTAGGGTATGTGTATGATGAAGTCTAAGTCAAAACAACAACAGACAGATAAACAATTTAATTTATTCCACTACACTTGACAACACTGTGACACTCACATACATAAAACACTCTACAAGGATATCTTAAAGGAGTCACTGATAACTTTTCAAATAACAATATGTATTCATTGCTGTCATGAATGAATATGTGTCCTGATTCAAATACAAAGGGAACCAGGAATCACAATCAATTTTACTTACAAGAAATAAAGGGATACTCACGTAAAATCAATGTCAGGTTAGACATAAAATAATAACCTGAGATTTCGCCTCGAGTATTAGCGGGCGAACGAAAAAAAACAAAAAAAAAAAAAAAACTTACAAGTTATATGTACAGAATTTATCAATATGAATATTGTAGTGACATATATTATTAAAAGTATCCTATGTGTGTCAGTTGTGTAGTAGTAATATGAGTGTAATACTGGTTTTGTTTTGTTCAAGCTCTGTTGGTATTTGTCATCATGACTTCAATAGTTTGTCTTTATTGGAACTAGTATTGGAGATGTTCTCAGTTCCTGATATTAAAACAATTTACTTCCCCTCTTAAGTTTATGTTACAATGTTATTTTAAGATGGGGGTACATAATGTTGAGCTCAGCTGGCCACATCAGCTTATCTTGCGTGATGGCGGCAGGAAAAGACTCCTCTGCTCGATTTCTCCCCTGGGCTCTGGAGACACCTCACTGATAGCTAAATGGACCAAGGAGTATGCTGTCCGACTCTGGATTCAGCAAAGCTCTGACCAGGTGCTGCTCAATACCATCAAGACCACGGTCCCTGAAAACAAGAAGGATGTACCTTCTACTTCATAACTAATTTATACTCTCTTTTTACACTGAGCACAATACATCACAAACATTGAGTTCAGAGCGTTAGGCCAACTGTCAGCTTCATCTGAAATACTTTATACCAGTATTAACCTCCTTAATGGTTACTACGCCTCTGCAACTTCCAGCATTATTTCTGTCTAATCAATAATCTAGGTGTCAGTGTACTGTTTGGCCATTCCATGCAGTTTTACTTTCCTCCGACACCTTCTGTTCAGGCTGGAGCATTATAGGCTTTACATCATGTTTGCTACTGAACTACACATATATACAGGCATAAATTAACAATTCACATTCAATTTTCATTAAAAGATACTGAATGTTTCAAGCTTACCACAATTCATGGAAACAAACACAGATACGTTGATTAGCAATGAATTCTGGCACAAAATACTGGCACAAATTCCCATCTGCTTATGTTCCAGGCTTTTATTTAGCAAAAATATGAGCTGGCTTCAACGCACTGTTGCTTTATCAAGCTTATTTGAACTAGTGGTTTCGAACTAACGCTCCTAAGTGATTATATCAGCGAGTCTGGCCAATGGAGCCACGTTTCGACAAGTGTTTGAAAAAAATGTTACCTTCCTACGTCTCCCCTAACAACCAAAGATAGTATTTATAGTCCGACCAATCGTGTTTAGTCTTATATTTGTTGCGCTCCAATCAATTTGGAGTTTACATGGTAGGCTATTTCCGTACGCAAGGTTTTTTCACACACGTTATTAAAAAATTTTATGAGCAGAAATGATTTCATGCTGTCAGGCATCCCCACTATTTTATTTTGGTTATAACTTGTTAATTCCTAGACTATTTGCGTAACGTTTTACATATTCTTTGTCCGCAAGCCCTAAGGAACCCAAATATACAAATTTAATAGAGCTAATATGCTGCGTTCAAAATATGCAATTCCTTCTACCTCCTGTTTCGAAGATGTGCTGTCTGGGTACTGTAATGTTTTCAAACGTAAACCCATCTAATGTTATCTTTTCTAATAAGAGTTTTTCAGGATTTAAAAACCTAACTCTGGGAAGGGTAGTGAATTTATCACTGTCCGTCCGAAAAAGTTAGTGCATGTGGCCTTACACGCGTGATAGTAGTAATTGTGTATCGCGCGACGCGTGTTTAGTGTTGCACGTGTTCGGCTTTATGCCTCTCCCTTCTCTCTATCCTTTAGTCCATCTGTCTTTAGTTACGCCGTGTATAAAATGGAATGAATGAAATATTAAAATTAGGTCATTGTTCAGCTTGCGTATCTCACTGTTTTTCCAAGAAATACAGCACACGTTTCATTGAAGAAAGCGGGTAATAATACAGTAGGCTTTTACTATCAACGTGAAGGCGTTACAATTTGCCGACGAAGTAGAAAACAAGGGGATTTCGAGTACAGTCATTGTGACAGCACTGTTCTTTACCATTCTTCTTCCTTTTATTAAATTTATTTGTTAGGCTTTATATTTACCTGATAATTTATATATGTGGATTAGAATATTTCACGACACCATGTTGCTCTGTTTGCACTTCCCATGTCACTTGTGACAGTTACCACATGCAGACCAATTGCAGCAGCTTTATGTATTATTTCCAGAATAATGGGTTTGTAAACATGGCCTTTAGTTGACCTTCTTGAGTAATAAAAAGCAACAATTTGCTTCCTTCTGCTGGATAGTCCACTTAGCATGAATACTAGTGCATTTGTCGCACTGCCCTTATGTTCAGGTACATTGACATCACCAAGAATTTCTCCTATTTTTGCGTCATATTCAATAGCAGATTTAATTGACATTTCATCTAATGTCAAGCAGCACAGCTGTTCTACTTGTAACATGTTTACAACCTTTAATTTCATGTAATCAAACATCTGATTGAGTATTCCCCCAGAAATCTGAATGTGCTGTATTCGTTGCTGCAGAGTACGTATAGCAGGCAGTGGGTAATGCTGTTTCAACGACATTTTATAACATGTTGCTCCACATGCAAATTGAATTTGCATTGCTTTCTTTACAGTCTTACTGCCCCATTTTACTCCCCTTGAAGACCTTCAATGAAGGACCCGGACCTGATCCTTAGATAGCATGTTTAATATTTTATCTGTCTGGCATGACAATTTTTTCTTGATTCTATTGTTCTGCTTCTTCTCTGTAGCTAAACTTGCTGCAAGTTTACTGATTTTTTTCTAAGTTTCTTAATTACTGTTTCCTTAGCAACACAGCTAGCACAGTTATCTTTAATGACTTCTGTTTGCTTGCTATTTTCTGATGCTGAGGAGTCCGCGTGGTTGTCATTTACACTATCTGTTCCTACATTGTCTTCAATGGAACTGTCAGTTGCTGAATTTTTCTTCTTGTGTGATCATGGTTTAGGCCTAGCGCTGCAGTGTGTCTTACAACAACATCCCTTATCTTAGGTAATCTTCTGCACGGTGTAAAAATTTGGTAGGTACTTCATTCCATCTAAGTTTCTTCTTCCCATCCAGTAGATTCAATTCATAAATTCAAACTCAATCGTCTCGAAGTGTTGTTCACACAGTCTTGCATTAATAGAAGCTTTCCAATGTTTTCTACTCACTTTGCATTCCCAGATCGATCTAAGTTTCTTGTCTGCTGGAAACGAGAACAATCTGTATCCTCTGCTAGAGCTATTGCTACAGCCAAAAGCTGAACAATTAGGCATCTTACTCGATGCTTATTCTCGTTACTAGCCCTTTTAGGCTAAGTCCAGCCAAAAATGGCGTCCGTGTCGTTCAGCCTCGTTTTCGATTCTGACATAGTTCGCGCAACTCTTATATATAGAGGGGCTCTAGTTCTAAGGACTATCTCCATTGCACACGGGCAACTCCATCAGTGATCCGATCTCCGTCCTTAGATCACACAAGGATGATCTCAGCACAGTGCACGAACTCCGTAGCACCGGCGAGAATCCCAATGTGTATTAATAGGAATCACACATTCTATAAATATTTTTGTGGTGGGTAGGTTTCTAAGTTTTAAATTTTGCCAGGGCAGCTGCCTTATGGCCTATTCTTTACGATTTCCACCTGCCGTGGGATTTTTAACATGCGCAGCTTACACACGGGACCTCCTATTTTTTCGCCCTTATCCGAGAAGGCTAGGCATCCGATCTCACTACTCCGGAGACCAGGGGGGAGTATGATTTCATTAGGAACACTGGGTCTTAAAAAAAATTTCCATAAATTCATCTCATCTCAACCCGTAACCCGTCATGGGTCGTAGGGGTGCCATGGTGGAAGCATCAGCAGACAGGGTCCTCCACTGCTCTCTATCCTCAGCAATGCGTACAAGTGGGGAAAAACCGTGCCCTGCCCATTCTTTGATGTTATCAGCCTAGGATTTTCTTTGCCTTCCTCTCTCCGTTTACCTTCGACTGTTCCCTGGAGAATCGTTTTCGAATGGGAGTCATGACGAGTTACATGCCCAAACCAGGCAAGCTTTCGACGTTTCACTACTGACAAAAGTGGTTCTTGGTGGCCTGCATAGGTGTTTATTTTCTCTCTAACATAGACATTTGTTTTGTGCTCTTTATAACAAATGCGCAAAATTCTTCTATAACATTTATACTCGAAAGCCTGAATCCTTCGCTCCGTATCTGCAGTGAGTGTCCAGCCCTCACACCCATACAAGAGAATAGATAATACAAGTGATTTGTATAATTTGATCTTCACAGGAAAACTGATGTTACTTTTCCAGATCACATTCAGCCTTGTCATGGCAGCTGAGGCCATCTCAAGTCTTGTCTTGATTTCTTTACTTGATCTTCCATCACTACATATAGAGGACCCCAGATATTTAAAGGTGTTAACTTCTTCTAACGTTTGCCCATTTAACGTAATGTTGATCGGAACATGTTTCTTATGGCTATTCACCAATATCTTGCTTTTTTCTATATTAATTTCCATCCCATACGTTCTTGTTACTTTCTCCAGTCTAGAGGTAAGGTCTTGAATTTCTGATTCTGTTCCAGCTATAAGATCGATATCATCAGCAAAACGTAGATTGCAAAGAGGTCGGCCTCCAATCGAAATGGTTGTTTTATAATCGTAGAGAGCCTCCTGCATAATATGTTCTAGATATATATTAAAGAGTGCTGGGGACAAAATACATCCCTGACGAACTCCTACAGTTGTTTTGAAAAATTCTCCAATGTCATTGCTTGCAAAAACAGCACTGCTTGCGTCCTTGTATAGTGCTTCAATGATATCTATGATGTTGGTATCAAAATTGAATTTTCTTATTATTTGCCATAAGCCTTCATGCCAGACTCGATAGAAGGCTTTTGTGAAATCGATGAAGTTATGGTATAAATCGCGTTGATGCTGGAGATGTTTTTCGATCAGTAATCTAATATTGAAGATTTGTTCTGAGGTACTTCTTTTTGGTCTAAAGCCAGCCTGTTCCTCGGACAAGATTTCTTCTGATTTCTGTTTTATTCTGTTCAAAAGTATCCTTAACATCACTTTACTTGGATGACTAATAAGGCTAATGGTTCTGTAGTTCTTGCACATTTTTAGATTTCCTTTCTTTGGAAGCGGTATTACTAATGACTGCGTCCATTCTTTTGGCCATTTTTTTTGTACTCCATATCTTCTGGCAAATTGTTGTCATGATTTTTACTATATCTGGTCCTCCATATTTCAAGAGTTCTGCTGGGATATTATCCACACCCGGTGACTTCCCTTCTTTCATCGAACATATAGACCCTTCCACTTCTTCCCGTAATATTGCTGCCTTTCCGAGTTCCCTGTTTTCACACTTAATGTTGTTTAATATGCTGTAGTCAGTGTCGAGTTTACAGTTATATAATTCTTTACAATATTCTGTCCACCTTCTCATTACAGCTGTTTTTTCATTGAGCAGAGCCCCGTTGCTATCTTCTATGACAGTTACCCTGGGCTGTTGGGGTTTTGATAGTCTTCTTAATGTGTCGAAAGCTGCCTTGCTGTTACCTTTTATTAGCCCCGTATTAATGGACTCACATTGATCAGCTACCCATTTTTCTTTGGCCTGTTTCATTTTCCATAAATTACATTCCCTCAATTGGAAATCGAACCCGGTAGCTTGGGACCCCAAGATGCAGCAATAGTGAATGCAGTCAGCGACTCATAGCTTGACTGCCTGCGTCAGGACCAGCGAACCAGAGCTGGTCAAGACCGTGCTCCACCTCCACGTGGTGGTCCTGGAAACAGTCTGCAGCAGTGCAGGCTGGCTGAGCGAGCATGGATCGAAATGGGAAGGCAAACCCGGTCCTTAAAAAATGCCGTGCAGAAGTCGGATGTGTCGACCGAAAGGTGCAGATATCACAGCTTAGGCGCAAACAGACACAACGCAACCACCGTCCTTTTCAGGACGAACGAAGAAGAAGCAGAAGAAGAAGAACCCGGTAGCTCTAGAATCCGAGGCGGACGCCATACCTCTTAGCCATTCCGACCCACGATTCATTTATATCTATTTAAGCTATAGAACTGGTTACAATTGCAATGTAGTTTAATAAGTGTTGTTTGCGTTCGCTATACAAAGACTGGTTACAATTACAATGTAGGTTTATATGATGTATTGTATATTTTTATATTAGGAGTCTTGCCTCGCTTTGGTGAGGCGCGCCCCGCTCAACGTAGATATAAAGACTCGTGGTTTTACAAGTTCGCATGTCCAAATATAAAAAATATTCTGGTCTGGTAATTATATATCTGGTGGTGCACTTGTGAGATTTTATGGTTTGGGTTTTAACTGAAGCTATTCTTAGATCACAATGTTTGTAGTTGTTTTTGTGCCAGTTTGGAGTTTTCTTTTTTCTTTCTAAGCTAGAAGTGTTACTGTCCGTCGTTATCCATAGCTTGACTTGTTATTGTCTGTCGTTATCCATAGCTTGAATTGTTATTACCTGTCATTATCCATAGCTTGAATTGTTATTATCTGTCGTTATCCATAGTTTGAAATGTTATTGTCTGTCGTTATCCATAGCTTGAAGTGTTATTGTCTGTCGTTATCCATAGCTTGAAGTGTTATTGTCTGTCGTTATACATAGCTTGACGTGTTATTGTCTGTCGTTATCCATAGCTTGAAGTATTATTGTCTGTCGTTATCCATAGTTTGAAGTGTTATTGTCTGTCGTTATCCATGGTTTGAAGTGTTATTGTCTGTCGTTATCCATAGTTTGAAGTGTTAATGTTTGTCGTTATCCATAGTTTGATTTGTTATTATATGTCGTTATCCACTGCGTGAATTGTTATTGTCTGTCGTTATCCATAGTTTGAAGTATTATTGTCTGCCGTTATCCATAGCTTGAAGTATTATTGTCTGCCGTTATCCATAGTTTGAAGTGTTACTGTCTGTCGTTATCCACAGCGTAAAGTTTTACTGTCCGTTTTGTTCATAGCTTCTCAGTGTTACCGTCCAGTCCGTCGTTAACTGTGGCTTTAAGTGCTACTTTCTGTCGTTCCCCATAGTTTGAAGTGGTACCTTCCGTCGTTGTCCACAGTTTGTAGTGTTATTGCCCGTCGCTGTCCACCACTTGAAGTGTAACTGCCTGTGGTTATCCACAGCTAGAAGTTGTTACTGTCCGTAGATATTCCTAGCTTAAAGTGCTACTGTCTGTCGTTATCCATAGCTTGAAATATTACTGTCCATCGTTATCTATAGCCTAAAGTTGTTACTGCCCATCGTTATCTATAGCTTGAAGTTGTACAATCCATCTTTATCCATAGCTTGACATGTTACTGTCCGTCGTTATTCATAGTTTGAATTAACCCGGGACCCAAAGATGCAGCAATAGAGAATGCAGTCAGCGACCCATAGCTTGACTGCTTGCATCAGGGTCAGCGAACCAGAGCTGACCAAGACCCTACTCCACCTCCACGTAATGGTCCTGGAAACAGGCTGCATCACTGCAGTCTGGCTGAGAGAGTAGGGATCGAAGAGGGAAGGCAAACCCGGTCCCAAAAAATGCCATGCTGAAGTCGGATGTGTCGGCCGAAAGGCGCAGATATCACAGCTCCGGCGTAAACAGACACAACGCAACCAACGTCCTTTTCAGGACGAACGAGGAGGAAAAAGAAGAAGAATTAACCCCCCCCCCCCCCCCCCCCCCCCCCCCCACTTTTTTTTTTTTTTTACTGGGAGTTAGCAGACTAACTTAGTCCTGTGGAGTTTTGTTACAAGCCAACAGACAGAGCTATAATTACCTTTTCCTTTACAAATTATCCCATATATTTCATACGCCTAAATGGATTCCACATGCATTTACATCTCTATGATGACATGCCAGACAGGTAAGTTATTGGGAAGTATTACTCGGCCTGTTAAAAGTGGGAAACGCTTTACATTTCTTCAAATCGAATATAAAAATGTGAAGGGCAAGTTATTTTCTCCATTCCATACTAACTATTTTGTGATTTAGCGCCAGTAGGACACGTCTTCACCTCCCCTCAGCATCACTTGATAGGTCTGCAGTGGCTTCTACTCACTCGCTTTCCATTCTCCGTTAGTTTCACTTGCTCATAGCAATATGACGTGACGCGCGGGAAGTAGGCGGAGCTAATGGCTCCCCTCCCTGCTGACATTAGAATCAACTCGCCCGGCGCAGGCATTGCGTGACAGCTCGTTTATTATACTGTGTTCGAGAAGGCCTCGAGTGATTGACAGATTTAGTAGCGTTTTCCACGAGTCGCGACAGAGACCCGGTAATTTTTTTTCTTCTTACAGTGTGCTTGTGTTGACGGGCTGGCCGAGCGGGATGGAGGGCTAGAACGGGCTGACAGTTTGGTCTCTTCCATGACAGATTTTGGATTTGTTTGTACATGAGGTATCTACTGTGGATAGACGAACAACATAACGGAAGGTGACCACTCTTGCGCAACGGCCTTTCATTCACTGACTGTCCGTTGTGAGACCAACGAAAGACTAACGGATTAGCGACGAAAGCCAGCACATAGACCTACTCCTACATTGTCAACTACCACTGGATTAGACATAACGTGCTTGCATGTCCTTCCTTCCATTTCGGAATATTAAAGAACATGCAGCCAAAGATGTAGCCATGTTTTCCTTTATTTGGTAGGTTGGATTATTTTCTTTCTTACCAGAAAATATCAAGATATTGTACATAAAGTTGTACCGCCGCGTATTCTGTGCTGGAACTTACATTCGCGTTTCATTGGACGGCCGTGACTCTTGGATATTATTTCTGTTTTTGATGCCAATTTTAAAAACAGTGTTCGATAGATCGGCATGTTCGAGAGTGAGTGATCATTAATGTGCTCATAATGTGGCGGTTTCTCTTGAAACGGAGAATATTTGGATTCGGAAACGTTTTAACAAACTCAACCTACCTCTCAGTATTTTTTTTCTCATATTAAAATAGCAGTACGGTGGGTCTGAGTCTAACAGCCAAACTAGGTCAGAAATGGCAGCTTGATATATCAGTTTAGTGTGTGTCTAGGTGTGTTAAATATCCTTAACTCACTTCGACTTAGATCGAATCGATAAAACAGAAATGGTTTAATTTTGTTTGTGTTTATTCTTTTGTGAAGCCGGGTTAGTTTCACTGGCTATCCATTACAGGACTATGTACGAGTACGATTTTACTCTGTTTGAAACAATGTTATTATAAGAATTTTTTTAAAGTTTTTACTCTCAAGAGAGCAAAAAATTAGTAGGGCCTACGTAAATAAATATTTTTTTTTTAAAGTTATCCATTTTAAAAAGGCGAAGAGACTTCGTGCTTTGTTATGGTACATCTGATAAATATGTAGGCATATATGTGAATGTTTCCACCTGCACTTATTTATTTACATACATTTTAATACACGACCTAGTAGTTTTTAATTACTGATATAGCTTTTAAAAAGTCTTTGGAACATGTTGTTTTCTTGAATACAACTGATGTCGGTACAGCTATCTACTCGTAAAACGCCGTTTTAAAAAACGTGGCATATATAAGACCTATTCCCATCCATGTTTATGTATTATTGTGTGTAGAATAGATTTATCTATCGGTACAATTATAATTAAAGTTACTTTTAAGTGTGCAATGACCCCCATATCGTGGTCCAGAAAAGACCGAAGTCTGAAATGCAACCCTTACTGTCATATGACAAGTTGCTTGCTATTACTTTTGTCGGTTGAAATGGAGAATAGTGGGACGTCTTCTTTGATGCCTTCTAAATAAGTCACCTAGGTCGTTAAGGTTCAGGGTTAGGATACCTAAACCTAACCCTTATTACTGCGTCTCTGAATTCTCTTTTGAGTCCGCATGGAAACACACGGCCAATTATTGTTCATTTCAACTACGTTGGTCTCTAGAATATCATTCACTATCGTTATTCAAGGATTTACTGTGTACCAACTTGTACAGTATCTCGATCAAGAAGACAATTTAACGACATAACCAATGAGTTAGGTAAATTTTAATAACAAGAATCTTAAAGACACACCAAAGTTAATGCCCCATTCACTTTTCTGATTCCACTAAAACTAAATCTAATATTTCGGCTTCTTAATTTAAACAATACAACAAAATACTGGAGACTTGGCTGTGTTTACATATTAACGGTTGACTACACGTTCCAGTTATTTCCCCCGTTCATTTACAACTTTTCTATACCCACACGGAAACGTCAAAAACTGGCCTCATTACAAGTACATGCTTTTTACACATGGATACATATCGGGGACTTGACTTAATTTCCGGTGTATGTTATTAATTTGCTTTAAAATAAATTCAGAACTGCTTCGGTGCCTGTATTTGAGTAGCTGCAATAAAAATAATCATAATAATAATCACAGGACTTATAGTTCATATTTCATGATTGCAGATTAATTATCTCTTTTCAGAGTTACATTTTATAACCAAATTTCAGGTTAAAAAAAAGAGGTAAAGGAACCCGTTACACGCCCATTGAGGCATATTGGGAATATGGTGTTAGGCCCATATTATCTTGACCATCGGCACACGAGGGGTGATGTGGTCGGCATCACGCCGGCCGCCTTAACCTTCCCAGAGTAGCTCTGGTACCCATTTGGGGCTGGGTCGACCTAGGAGCCGTTTGTGGCCTAAAAATTTTTCCGCCTCATCTGGGGATCGAACCATAGACCACTGCGCTATAATTTCAGGGTTGATATTGTATAATATATTTTCAGGGTTGAAATTGTATAATATTTTCAGTGTTGCAGTTTTGAACGCTATTTTCAGGGTTGCCGTAGTCTCATAAATTTTCATTGATGCATAAACAAAATACTGAACTCATATAGAACTGAACATAGAGTAGTAATGAGGTAATAAAAGAACTGAAAAGGATAAGTATTCTAGCTCCCTAATGGGTTATATTTTTCAAGTAGTTAACATCACAATGTTATCATAGCCGTAACTAACAATACTTATGTCAGCATTGAGACAGACAGCGCGTTAATTACACCAGACCATAAGGTCTTTTATATTGTGACATGCGCCCTAATATAACAGATGAACCCTGTGTCTAGGTTGAGCGGGGCGCATCTCGTCATAACGACGCAAAATTCATATTTAATTAATTAAAAATCAGCATTGAGCCAAAATAATATTCGTACTTACTTACTTATTTGTTCCTCTTCTACCGTGAGGTGTAGAGGTTTGGAAGAGAGAGCGCCATACTATCCTATCGGCTGTCTTCCTCCTGGCCTAGTTCCATTCTAGTCCTCGGTCCAAAATAATATTCACTATTCTAGAATTTGAAATCCTGACAACATCACCAGAACGTTCATGATATGAAGCCCAGAAGGAAGGCGAAAGAGAGACTGACCAAAAGCAGCTTGGTGGAAAACTGTGGAAGCAGCAATGAAAAGCATGAACCAAAGTTGGAGTACAACACGAAGGATGGCGGTCGGCCGAGAAAAATGCAGACGGTTAGGTCTAGTTGCTGCTCCACATGACGCCACTAGGCCTTTTGGTCACATATCGCTTCGTTAGTCCAGCGGCTAAGGATCTAAGAAATAGAATTATACTCCAAAATTGCCAGCAGTTAGAGAATCACAAGAGCCATTGACAATGATGGACAAGAACTGGATAAAATGGCCCAGCTTAGATATCTAGGAACTATAATTAATGCTGAACCACCTGAAGGAAAGCTAAGAACAAGGATGGTACTCCCAATAGACAGCTGCTATTCTAGCAAAATTGACATTTCTAATACTAGATGACAAAAATATAACTTTTTTTTTTTAAATCTTGTTTTTTTAATTAATAAAATGTTGTTCACGCGTTTTCCCTCGTTTAACGAGGGGCGTACCTTTTAACCTAGACCGAAGTCCATCCTTTATATCAGCGCAATTTTCATTCATAAACAAGAGAACTCCGTCAATTCAAGTCAGTGCTGGTAAATACTATGCCCAGAAAAGCACTACTAGTATCTATCAGCTAGCACGGTAAAGCCCATAAAGGGCCGGTCCTGAAATGGGCTGCTAGCACTTGCAGCGCTGATAAATGCTAAGCCCTCAAAAGCACTACTAGTATCTATCAGCGTGATGAAGCCCTGACAAGGGCTACTCGTCAAAAGGACTATGCCGATACCTGGTTTATATGGTTATGAATTCCTTCCCCCCCCCCCCCCCCCCCAAAAGCCCCAACTATTTCACATACTGAACGTAAAACGTGTACTTTAAAATCAATAGACCAGTGTTATATATCCTTTGTGTGTGTGTGTGTGCATGCACCCCTTGGATTGTCCTATGAAGACTATAGATTCCTTCTTGAAAAATTTTTCGTAAATGCATAATAAAAAACTTTACATTTTCAATTTTAGATTTCGTACACGGATTTCCCCCCATCCCCACCGGAAATCCATTCAAGGTGTCCGTGGACCACACGTTAAGAACCCCTGCTTTAGACGCTAAACTAAAACGGAAAAAGAATTACAGGCAGTTGGAAAAAAGTGTTTTAGAAATATTCCAGCAATATCATATAATGAATCATATCAGAAATGACAATGTTTGTAATATTATAAAACGGAATGTGAGGCTATATAAAGATTTACTAGCACCTGTAAAAACAGGCACACTTGAATTGTATGTCCGTGTATTTAAAGATCAAATGGGTTATTCATGCTGTACTGAAAGAGACAGTCTTGTCACACGAGCGAGAAAAACGGGGTAGACCAAAGATACGCGGGATAGACAAAATTACCGATCAAATGGGCTGTCCATACTGTACCCAACGGGACAGTCGTGACACAGGAACGAGAACAACTTGGTTACCAAAGATACGCTGGGTAGACCAAAGAAACCCGGGATATACAAAATTGCATTTCGTGTATTTAAGATCTAATGGGCTGTCCATATTGTACTTAATGGGACAGTCGTGTCACTGGAACGAGAACAACATGGTAGACCAAAGATACGCTGTGTAGACAATATCTAAAAATGGAGAAAAAAACGCATATGCAGAGTCACAAATACTCACACTACAGACAAAAGTCGAAACTAAAAACAAAGCATTTAACACAAAATAGTGTCCGCATGTTACCGACGTTCTGTAACAGAAGCAATGAAGGAATGGTTTTACAAATAATAACCGTTTCAATAGTTGAAACACCTGGCTCTACTAAATTTAAGAGTAAAATCGTGCAGTAAAATTTTACAGAATTCTGGTAATGTAAAACAACCAATGAAAATTTGCGTCTATTTATTTATCCCTTTGTTTTCTTTCCCGACCATTTGTAGACTTAAAAATGATCAATGAGATTCATTTATAATTCTGATGGCGTGAATTGTCGTGTGATCGCTGCCATCAGTGTTCTAAATACTCTAGCAAGTCTTTTTATTTTTCGTTACACATATTATTATTATTTTGTGTTAGTGTGTCCCAAGCTTATTTTAATAGTTTTTCTGGTTTCATTCTAATCATAGTGGTTCAGCCGGTTTATTCTCTGTCTTAATGTGCTTACTATATATATACACAAATATAGGCCTGCCTACGACAGGCAAGTTCCAGACTGTCCCCAAATTTCAGCGTTGAAGGGAAGTAGCCTACGAGGAATTGACGGGACAGACACACACCAACGACCTTTTATATATATATATATATATATATAAAGATTTGAGAAAGAATGGGTCTACTGCACACTCAGGCATGTCGTACAAGGCGACTAATTCAAAGTTGCGCATAGTGGTGGTAACCTCATTGTTGCGATCCATTTTGATTAATGATATATAAAGCTGGTGGCAGTGTAGTATACGATGTGTCTAGGATGATTACCGCTTCAACTATTTAATTTGGAACCACAACAGTAACTGATAACTTGCAGCTCAAAGAACACAGAGTAAGGACCCTATCCAAAAGTCAACTACTTCTGCTTTGCACGCGCTTCTACGTCATCATTTAACCTGACGTTATTTGACCAAGCGGCTCTAAATTAGATTACCGCACCGTTTTATATTAGCACCGTGATGTTCCAAAACCATGAACACCTTGCGGTGCGCAAAAAGAGGTGTAACACTCATCATGTACAACAATTGCTTCAGAAACCACAACTGTAAATGCTTGGTGCAAGGCTTCAGAAAAGAAACCAGCTAATGCGGTGGCTCTATGCTCCATAAGAAGCGACAAGGAAACTCATGATGATTACATATAGATTTGAGTACCATAATACAGCAGTTGTTCTTGTGTCTACGTTTTAGTGATGTTGAGTCTGCTCACAGATATCTGACTTTACATATTGGTATAACTATGCCAGAGATTCACTGCGTTTCTGTTTTGTTTTGCTCGTAGAATGTCGGGTAAAATATGGTACTAATCAATGTCTGACTGTCTCGTGGGGTGTCTGAGGCGGCGAGGGAAATGTTAAGTTTCTGAGGAGCCAAAAAAACTTTTAGTTTCTAGGGGTCTCTGAAGAGGCAAAATAAAGAAGAGAAATCTTGTTCCCTGAACAAGAGGCGACCATTATAAAGTTATGTATGTGGCTGGCTACCTCATCTTGTAAAACAAATGTTCACATAAACCACCGCAGCAACAGCACAAAAATATTTTAGTGATGGCTTCTTGCAAGATGGCTAATTGCGTTAGCGGTTCCTAGCTTTCTTTACTTCCTAGACATGCTGATATTACCAAATGATTCAATCAGAAACTCTGATGTCTCTATATAGAGGGAGTCTGCAATTAGTATTGTATTTTTTACATTTTTATTGTTTTTGTTCCTTTGTTTTTGAGCTTCCGATTGACAGAGTGGTTAAAGCGCTGGTCTCTCGCGGCATAGGTGCCAGGTTCGAGTCACTCTTCAGTCTACCCAGCTGTAAATGGGTACCTGACTCTGCTCTGTGAATTAGGGTAGGAAAAGGCAACGAGGAAAGGAATTAGTCACCCCACCTCTCGATGCTGGACCTAGTATGGTAAAGTCTTTAACACTTCACTCCCTTACGGCAGTATCTGCAATGGGACTACCTTTACATGTTTTTACCTTTTTTGGTCTCTTAAAAATCTTGTCTTGAAGGCATGCTTCGACTCAGTTGGAGTTTGCATCCCGAGATTCTAGTGACGTTTTCAACCAGCAGGATAAGTCATTCTGTTGCCCATTAATCTTATCTTTCCTTATGACGTTCAATGAACTGCGTTTTGGCCTAATCAAAAACAGGAAAAAAAAAACACACACACACACATATGTAAATAAGGGTCGATGTTAAAGACCATTTCAGAGCGTAACTTCTCTACAATCCCGTACATCAACACAATTTTATTATTCTATCACTGGCTGAGTGGTTAACGCGCTAGCTTCTCGGGGCAAGGGGGTCTGTGCTCGAAGCCTCAGTCTACCCAGCTGTAAATGTACCTAGCTCTGTTCTTGAGTAAAGGAAGGCAGATGCAGCGGGCAAGGAAGGTAAACGATCATTCCACCTTATAAAGCTGAGATCTAGTAATAAGTAAAGGTCCTAACATCTCACACCCCTGAGGACAGTATCTGCTAAGAGACTACCATTACTTTTTGTATGTCCCCAAAAACCCAAACAAACCATTCAAGCTAAAGCAGACGGCTTTGTACCGACTGCACCAGCGGTTCCCACATTTTTCCAGTCCCGTACCCTCTTGGTGTTTAGTACACTTCCTGTACCTCTATTCAGTGTGAGAAGAAATAAATTGTTGACTTTACCATGCATAGGCACAAAGGAAAATCAATCAACAGATTAACACATTTTTCATAGAAAAAGCTTTATTCGGTACATAACAACATGTTTTTTTTAATTATTATTATTAAGTTTTACAACAAATATTTCTGAATATTAAGTCAAATAAACTAGTGGGACTCTAAAACGAGGCAAAACTTTATTTAAAAAAAAAAAGATGCATTATAATGTTGCTGAGTCCACTAAGAGCTTAAGCTGAATGATAGTTGATCAAAGACAAGACAAGACAAGACGTGGGGGTGTTAAGTGTTAGTGACTGCTAACTAAGTCCAGTTTTCTGAGATAAGGTGACCTGTTCCTTTCTTTACTGCCTTTGCCTTCCTTAATTCAAGAGCGGAGTCTGGTACCGATTTACAGCTAGATAGACTGGAGCGTGACGCAGCCGTTTTTTCAACCCTGCACTTTTACCGCGCGAGGCCAGCACTCTGCCAATGGGACACTCAACTAACACTACTACTATTAAAATATTTCAGTAGGATTATATAGTTATTTATAACATATTCCCTGTACCCCCTTGCCAAGCCTCTTGTACCCCTTTTGGTACGTGTACTCCCTTTTGGTACTTGTACTACCTTTTGGTACTTGTACTCCCTTTTGGTACGTGTACACCCTTTTGGTACCTGTACTCCCTTTTGGTACTTGTACTCCCTTTTGGTACTTGTACTCCCTTTTGGTACTTGTACTCCCTTTTAGTACTTGTACTTCCTTTTGGTACCTGTACATCCTTTTGGTACCTGTACATCCTTTTGGTACGTGTACACCCTTTTGGTACCTGTACTCCCTTTTGGTACTTGTACTCCCTTTTGGTACTTGTACTCCCTTTTGGTACTTGTACTCCCTTTTAGTACTTGTACTCCCTTTTGGTACTTGTACTCCCTTTTGTACCTGTACACCCTTTTGGTACGTGTACATCCTTTTGGTACTTGTACTCCCTTTTGGTACTTGTACTCCCTTTTGGTACGTGTACACCCTTTTGGTACTTGTACTCCATTTTGGTACTTGTACTCCCTTTTAGTACTTGTTCTCCCTTTTGGTACTTGTACTCCCTTTTGGTACGTGTACACCCTTTTGGTACGTGTACACCCTTTTGGTACTTGTACTCCCTTTTGGTACTTGTACTCCCTTTTGGTACTTGTACTCCCTTTTGGTACTTGTACTCCCTTTTGGTACGTGTACACCCTTTTGGTACTTTTACTCCCTTTTGGTACTTGTACTCCCTTTTAGTACTAGTACTCCCTTTTGGTACTTGTACTCCCTTTTGGTGCCTGTACACCCTTTTGGTACATGTACCCCTTTTGGTACTTGTACTCTTTTTTGGTACTTGTACTCCCTTTTGGTACGTGTACACCCTTTTAGTACTAGTACTCCCTTTTGGTACTTGTACTCCCTTTTGGTACTTGTACTCCCTTTTGGTACATGTACCCCTTTTAGTACGTGTACTCCCTTTTGGTATTTGTACTCCCTTTTGGTACGTGTACACCCTTTTGGTACTTGTACTCCATTTTGGTACATGTACCCCTTTTGGTACGTGTACACCCTTTTGATACTTGTACTCCCTTTTGGTACTTGTACTCTCTTTTGGTACGTGTACACCCTTTTGGTACTTGTACTCCCTTTTGGTACTTGTACTCCCTTTTGGTACTTGTACTCCCTTTTGGTACTTGTACTCCCTTTTGGTACGTGTACACCCTTTTGGTACTTGTACTCCCTTTTGGTACTTGTACTCCCTTTTGGTACGTGTACACCCTTTTGGTACGTGTACACCCTTTTGGTACTTGTACTCCCTTTTGGTACTTGTACTCCCTTTTGGTACTTGTACTCCCTTTTGGTACGTGTACACCCTTTTGGTACTTGTACTCCCTTTTGGTACTTGTACTCCCTTTTGGTACTTGTACACCCTTTTGGTACTTGTACTCCCTTTTGGTACTTGTACTCCCTTTTGGTACGTGTACACCCTTTTGGTACGTGTACACCCTTTTGGTACTTGTACTCCCTTTTGGTACTTGTACTCCCTTTTGGTACTTGTACTCCCTTTTGGTACGTGTACACCCTTTTGGTACTTGTACTCCCTTTTGGTACTTATACTCCCTTTTGGTACTTGTACACCCTTTTGGTACTTGTACTCCCTTTTGGTACGTGTACCCCCTTTTGGTACGTGTACTCCCTTTTGGTACTTGCACCCGCTTTTGGTACGTGTACTCCCTTTTGGTACGTGTACTCCCTTTTGGTAATTGTACTTCCTTTTGGTACTTGTACCCCCTTTTGGTACTTGTACCCCCTTTTGGTACGTGTACTCCCTTTTGGTAATTGTACTCCCTTTTGGTACGTGTACCCCCTTTTGGTACGTTTACCCCCTTTTGGTACTTGTACCCCCTTTTGGTACTTGTACCCCCCTTTGGTACGTGTACTCCCTTTTGCTAGGTGTACCACAGCTTGAGAACTATGCACAACACCAAACTGAGGGAGGGAGATTGTAAGTAACTTAGCTGGCAACCTAGTCCAGGGGATACATTTTTATACCATCTACTGACACCGATACAGGTGATGGAAATAGATCTCACCTTGACTTGAATGCGTGTACCCTGCAGAATACTGCCGTGAGTACCCAGCCATATACCGCCGTGAGTACTTGTCTATGAGTGGTTTAGTCGTGTATTATTGTTGTTCCAGCGGTGAGGCAGATAGTCTGCGCTCAGTATGGGTCCGTGGCAATTTACCGGATGATTTCTCCCTCCACATTCTATCTCTTCTTTTTATTTTGATAATTATGTTCTGTCTTATCTTAACGGGACTTTGGATTGTGTCTAGCTGTTTATTTTGTTTGTTTATATTTTGTGTCTTATTTGCTACTTGTTATTTTGGGTACGCATTGTACTTGAACGCATTGCTGAGGATAGAACGAACGAACGAACGAACGAACGAACGAACTTTATTTTCAAAGGGTTGAGAATTGGGCACGCAGGCCCGTCTGACATTCTGCCCTTCCTTTCTCTCACCTTTCATACTGAATTCATTTATTCCCATATGCATTTTACATATCAATGTCAAGGAATTCAACGTTGCAAAGTAAAATAAAATAGCACACTCATATTAACATTAACTACTTATAAACATGACATAAAATATGTAGAAAAGTACAAACATCGTCATTAGAACCTATAGTTGATATTATAAGAAAAGATAATCTGATTAGGGGGGCATGTAATCAAAACTAATAAAGCATTCGAAAAGTCTACGATTGTATGAATAGGGACTGAAAGAGAGCGAACGTAGAGAGCAGTGGAGGACCCTGTCTGCTGATGCTTCCACCATGGCACTCCTACGACCCATGACGGGTAACGGGTTGAGATGATGATGATTTTGGGTAGCCTGTGATTTGCAGAGTGGTTGGAGCGTATGCTTCTGTGGTGAAGTGGGATGTTATAAATACTTATAGGGAACTTAGTGTACTGACTGAGATCAGCTGTGAAGGTATCTATATCTATTAAGAGTAGTGTATTATAGATAACCTTACTTGCTACCACATATCTATATATCTCAGTCAGAATTATTCTGGAATAGTGTGATGCTACGTTATGTGTCTAGGGTATGTGTATGATGAAGTGTAAGTCACAACAACAGACAGATAAACAATTTAATTTAATCCACTACTCTTGACAACACTGTGACACTCACATACATATAACACTCTACAAAGATATCTTAAAAGAGTCACTGATAAACTTTCAAATAACAATATGTATTCATTACTGGCATGAATGAATATGTGTCCTGATTCAACTACAAGGGAACCAGGAATCACAATCAATTTAAATTACAAGTTATGTACAGAATGTATTTAATATGAATATTGTAGTGACATATATTATTACAAATGTTCTATGTGTGTCAGTTGTGTAGTAGTAAAATGAGGTAATACTGGTTTTGTTTTGTTCAAGCTCTGTTGGTATTTGTCATCATGACTTCAATAGTTTGTCTTTAGGGACTAGTATTGGAGATGTTCACAGTTCCTGATTTTAAGACAAGTAAATTCCCCTCTTAATGTTAATTTTACAAAGTCAGTTCAAGATGAGGGGACATAATGTTGAGCTCAGCTGGCCAAGTTAGCTTATCTGGCGTGATGGCGGCAGGAAAGGACTCCTCTGCTCGAATTCTCCTCTGGGCTCTGGAGACACCTCACTGATAGCTAAAAGGACCAAGGAGTATGCTGTCCGACACTGGATTCAGCAAAGCTCTGACCAGGTGCTGCTCAGTACCATCAAGACCACTGTCCCTGAAATCAAGAAGGATGTACCTTCTACTTCATAACTAACTTAAACTCTCTTGTTACATTGATCACAACACAGCACAAACATTGAGTTCAGAGCATTAGGCCAACTGTCAGCTTCATTTGAAATACTTTATTCCAGTATTACCCTTCTTAATGGTTACTACGCCTCTGCACTTCCAGCATTATTTCTTTCTAGTCAATCATCCAGGTGTCAGTGTACTGTTTGGCCATTCCATGCCGTTTTACTTCTCTCCGACACCCTCTGTTCAGGCTGGAGCATTACAGGCTTTACCTCACGTTGGCCACTGAACTACACATATATATACAGGCATAAATCAACAATTCACATTCAATTTTCATTAAAAGATATTGAATGGTTCAAGCTTACCACAATTCATACGAATAAAAACAGATACGTTGATTAGCAATGAATTCTGGCACAAACTGGCACAAATTCCCATCTGCTTATCTTCCAGGCTTTTATTTAGCAAAATATATGCTGGCTTCAACGCACTGATGCTTTATCAAGCTATTTTAAACAAGTGGTTTCGAACTAACGCTCCCAAGTGTGTATATCAGCGAGTCTGACCAATGAGCCCCGTTTCGACAAGTGTTTGAAAAAATGTTACCTTTCCCCGTTTCCCCTAACAACCAAGATAGTATTTATAGCCCGACCAATCGTGGTTAGGCTTTCATTTGTTGCGCTCCAATCAATTTGGAGTTTACATGGTAGGCTATTTCTGTAACGTAAATTTTTTTCAAACACGTTAAAAAAAAATCTTATGAGCAGAAATGATTTTATGCTGTCAGGCACCCCCAATATTTTATTTTGGGTATAATTTATTAATTCCTGGACTATTTGCGTAACGTTTTACATATTATTTGTCAGCAAGCCCTAAGGAACCCAAAAATACAAATTTAAAGGAGCTACGTGGCTGCATTCAAAATATGCAATTTCTTCTACCTCCTGTTTCGAAGATGTGCTGTCTGGGTACTGTTATGTTCTCAACCGTAAACCCATCTAATGTTATCTTTTCTAATAAGAGTTTTTTTATGATTTATAAACCTAACTCTGGGAAAGGGTAGTGTATTTTATCACTGTCCGTCTGAAAAAAAAATTAGTGCATGTAGACTTACACGCGTGATGCATGCGTTCCTGATTTCCAGCCCTCCCCTCTCTCTTTATCCTTTTGTCCATCTGTTCGTTCGTTTTGGTAACGCAGTATAATTAATGTTAGGATTAATTTAGGTCATTACGCAGTACGTCTCAATGTTTTTCTTAGAAATGCAGCACACGTTTCATTGAAGAAGGCGGGTAATAATACAGTAAGCTTTTATATCAACGTGAAAGCGTTACAATTTGCAGACGAAGCAGAAAACAAGGGGGATTTCGAGTACATTCTTTGTGACAGCACTGTTATTTTACCATTGCTCTTCTCTTTATTAATTTTATTTGTTAGGCTTCATATTTACCTAATAATTTATATATGTGGATTAGAATATTTCATGACACCTCCCCTCTTAAAACAGACATTATATGTCAGTCCTTTATTCTATATACACATAGAGAAATTTATTATTATTTCTGGGGTTTACGGTGATTCTCATCACACGGATGGCGGCTTAAAAAATCAGCTCCCAAATTGGTTTTTCCAGATATATACTCAATGCTAAAATTATATGGAGCCAGAAGCAAAGACCATCGGAGTAACCTAGAGTTCTCATGCTTAGCCTGTGCTAAAAACGATAAAGGTTTGTGATCTGTTTGCAACTTAAATGCCTTCCCATATAGATAAATATTGAATTTCTTTATTGCCCATATTACTGCAAGACATTCTTTTTCGCTAGTTGAGTAGTTGATTTCAGCTTTATTCAACTTTCTGCTAGCATATGCCACTGGGCTTAATTCCCCATCCAATGCATCTGATTTCTGTAGTAGAGTTGCACCTAGCCCAATATTACTTGCATCCGTCCTTACTATGAATTCTTGACTTAAGTCAGGTAATTTCAAAATGGGTTTACTTGTGAGCTTTTCCTTCAATTCTTGGTAAGTCATTTCACATTGTGGTGTCCATGTAATGCGATCTGGATGTCCTTTACGTGTCAATTCAGTTAACGGTGCACATATGGAATTAAAGTTTTTGATATACTTCTGGTAGAAACCACATAATGAGACAAAGGATCTCACGTCCTTCTTGGTTTGTGGTCTCGGGGCTTTCTGTAGTTTCTCTAAGTTCTTTGGGTCAGGGGTCATGTTTCCCTGATAAACTGTGTGTCCCAAAAATTCCAATTCTTTACATCCAACGCAACATTTGGTTGGTCGGGCTGTTAAATTTGCCTCCCTAAGTCGAGTAAACAGCATGTTCAGAGAGTCAATGTGTTCCTCAAATGTTTCTGTTGCTATAAGGATATCATCCATAAAATTTGTTATACAGGGATTATTCAGAGGATCCAATAATTTTCTCATCATTCTAGAGAAGACACTAGGCGCATTCTTCAATCCAAATGGCAATCTATAAAACTCATAGTGTCCTTCTGAGGTACTAAAAGCTAGGTATGGTCTAACCTCAGGCTTTACTGGAATCTGATAGTATCCTTTACTCAGATCCACTTTTGAGAAATATTTAGCTTTATTTAGTCTGGCAAACAGCTGATTTGTATCCGGCAATGGATCCACCTGTCCTTCTGTAATAGCATTCAGTCTCCTGTAATCTATACAGAGTCTATGTTCTCCAGAGGGCTTCCTTAAGAGTACCACCCCGGAACTATACGAAGACTCACTGTGCGAAATAATTCCTTCCTTCAACAGATAGTCTATCTCTTCCTTCAAAGCTTTTTCCTTAGCAAACGGAATCGAATATGGTTTCATACAGACAGGTGTGGAGTCTATGAGTTTCATATCATATTCCAATAGGTTTGTATGCCCTGGTCGGTCTGTTAACACCTCTGCATGATTATTTAGAACCTGTTGCACTCTCTCTTTCTGAGTTTTCGTTAAATGTGTACTGATTTTCACCTGTGCTGCTGTCTCACAGGGGTGTAATGGATATTCAAATGATGAAAGTGGTTCCTTTTTCATCTCCATGGCGATGGACAAGGTCAACAAGTGTGTCTCTTCCTGATGTTCTCTTTCCAAATATTTCTTCAGGAGATTCACATGATAGATTTTTTCTTTCCCCTTCTTATCTATCTTATAATTTGTTCTAGACACCTTCTCTAGAACTGTATATGGACCCTGCCATCCAATTTGTAACTTATTCTGACTCCCGGGCAAAAGAAGCAGTACTTTCTCTCCCACAGGCAAATTTCTGTCTTTCGCCTTCCTGTTATAATAGGCAGCATGTTTCTTCCTGGCTTGTTTCAAATTTTCATTGGCAAGTTTCCAGCCAGTTTTTAACCGAGTGGTCAGCTCATTCACATACTGGTATGAAGATGTAATGTTTTCCTCTGCCTTTTCATCAGTCCACGTTCTTAACATAGCTACATATGGACCTTTAATTGTGTGGACCTATTTGTCCATGCACCGGTATGGTCTCTTCCACTCGAAGCTTTATAGTGATGATTTTTCCTCCCAGAATTTTCATTCACAAAACGACCGCTACCAATTTTTCTTTGGGGCTTTCTCCCCACTTAAAATTCTTGATGAGAGATTTCCTCTCTACATCCTCTTCCTCCAGTTTGTTTAAGTCCGATTGAGGGATTGTCGGCTTATCCTGGGGTAAGACATCCTTTTGCACTCTCCGCATAGTGGCCATTGTAAAACAGTTAAGTGAAGCTTGTCCGTGAAAAGGGGCTTCCCATTCCATTTGGTCCACTTTATCAAATCTATTTTTCTTTTTATTATCAGGCCTAATTTTGCCCCGTGGCGTGTCCAGGTCCTGATCCATGTTCCCACTTGTGGGTGTTCCCTCATGTGCTATGCTACACCTTTCTACAAAATTTTCAATGTCCCATCTTGCTTTGGGCCAATAATAATTGTGAGCCACCTTTTGAATGATGGTACCTATCTTCTCATGGTCCCCATCTGGTTTCACATGTAGGCTCCTTATTAAGTCTGTCCTGTATCTTTTTGGAAGAACCAGCTGTCCGTGACCATTGGATCTAGCTCCGGCCTTCCTATACATCAACTTGTTTTTCATGTAAAAATCTCCCTTGCCTGGAGTTGTATGACAAGTTGACAATTTTCTGAAACAAGGCTTGAGTGTTTTATCCCCAGCCTGTGCCTTCCTCATCTCTTCTGGAGTGGTATCTAACATAATATCCTCCTCCTGTCTTGAGGTCGACCTGACCTGAAGGGTTGCCATATACACAGGTTTCCTTCTGCAACGGTCAGTGTCATGATTGTCCATCTGACAATTTTTACACCACCTTTTTCCTTGGTTGAAAGATTTTCTTTCATCATATTTCCTTTCATCGAATTGTGGGAATTTATTTTTATTGTCATACCGTGGCCTATCAAATTGGTGCTTACCTTTATTTTGATCCCTAGGATCAAATTTATTAAAGTTCTGTGGTGCCCTAAAGTTATCCACCTGTTTCTTTTTATTACCTGTTACCTCTGCTTGAGCTGCTTGATACCTTTCAGCAACATTTAGCAACTCACCCAGCCTCTCTGCACCTTGTTCCATGAGAAACTTTCTCAGGTCTGGAGCCATGGACTCTCTTAGTTGCTCTATAAGGACCATTTCCTTAAGATCTTGGGTTTTCCCCAGAGAAGTCCATTTCTCCAAGTATGTCTCGATTCGTGCAGAGAACTGGTGATAGGTTTCACCTGACAGTAGTTTAGCATTCCTAAATTTTTTCCTGTAAAACTCTGCATTCTTTTCATACCTTAACAAAAGAGCCTGCTTTAGCATGTCATAATTTTCCTGATCACCTCTGCTCATTTTTGCAAAAACTTCATAAGCTGCCCCACGAAGTCCCTGAGATAACTTTAAGCTCCACCTTTCTCTCTCTAACCCATACGTGGTAGCTAATAGTTCGTACCTATTTATATAGCTCTCAATATCATCGTCTTTCTCAACAAAATGATCTAAATGAAAGTTCATAGCTGAGGTCGAGGCTCCCTGAGTAACCGTAGCATCAGAGGCAAAGGGACTGGCACCATTTTCAGGAGCATGGCCTTGAAACTCAAACTCCCTTAGTCGTAACTCATGTTCCCTTTGTAATCTCTTCTCCTCCTTTTCTGCTTCCCTCTCTGCAGCTAATCTCTTCTCTTCTCTTTCTGCAGCTAATTTCTTCTCTTCTCTTTCTGCAGCTAATTTTTTGTCTTCTCTTTCTGCTTCCAATGCTTTAGCCTCTTTGTCAGCCTCAATCTGCAACCTCTTAGTCTCAGCCTCAGCTTGCAACCTCTTAGTCTCAGCCTCAGCTTCAAATTGTAACTTCTTAATTTCCCTTTCAGCCTCTAACCTTCTTTCGGCTTCTTTTTCTAATCTTCTTTCTTCGCGTTCAATAAATTTGTCACATTCCGTTGTGACATAGGCAACCATAACTTGCCCATCTAATCCTAACTCTTTTGCAGTCTGAACCGCAGCAGATCGAAATTTGGCCAGGTCCGCCATTGTCTATCGGGTAAATTTTTATAATGTCTACCCAACAATTCAATTTCTAACTATATATCTAATGGACAACACAGGCACCGTGAGCTCAACCTTATTTAATTCCACCCAAGGATACCTTTTAATTCTTATATTCCCTGAAGTGAATTACCCCCAATATTTTTAATAGTTAAAGATTCAAAATCCCAAGAGCGAGACCCCAATATATGTGGTGAAGTGGGATGTTATAAATACTTATAGGGAACTTAGTGTACTGACTGAGATCAGCTGTGAAGGTATCTATATCTATTAAGAGTAGTGTATTATAGATAACCTTACTTGCTACCACATATCTATATATCTCAGTCAGAATTATTCTGGAATAGTGTGATGCTACGTTATGTGTCTAGGGTATGTGTATGATGAAGTGTAAGTCACAACAACAGACAGATAAACAATTTAATTTAATCCACTACTCTTGACAACACTGTGACACTCACATACATATAACACTCTACAAAGATATCTTAAAAGAGTCACTGATAAACTTTCAAATAACAATATGTATTCATTACTGGCATGAATGAATATGTGTCCTGATTCAACTACAAGGGAACCAGGAATCACAATCAATTTAAATTACAAGTTATGTACAGAATGTATTTAATATGAATATTGTAGTGACATATATTATTACAAATGTTCTATGTGTGTCAGTTGTGTAGTAGTAAAATGAGGTAATACTGGTTTTGTTTTGTTCAAGCTCTGTTGGTATTTGTCATCATGACTTCAATAGTTTGTCTTTAGGGACTAGTATTGGAGATGTTCACAGTTCCTGATTTTAAGACAAGTAAATTCCCCTCTTAATGTTAATTTTACAAAGTCAGTTCAAGATGAGGGGACATAATGTTGAGCTCAGCTGGCCAAGTTAGCTTATCTGGCGTGATGGCGGCAGGAAAGGACTCCTCTGCTCGAATTCTCCTCTGGGCTCTGGAGACACCTCACTGATAGCTAAAAAGGACCAAGGAGTATGCTGTCCGACACTGGATTCAGCAAAGCTCTGACCAGGTGCTGCTCAGTACCATCAAGACCACTGTCCCTGAAATCAAGAAGGATGTACCTTCTACTTCATAACTAACTTAAACTCTCTTGTTACATTGATCACAACACAGCACAAACATTGAGTTCAGAGCATTAGGCCAACTGTCAGCTTCATTTGAAATACTTTATTCCAGTATTACCCTTCTTAATGGTTACTACGCCTCTGCACTTCCAGCATTATTTCTTTCTAGTCAATCATCCAGGTGTCAGTGTACTGTTTGGCCATTCCATGCCGTTTTACTTCTCTCCGACACCCTCTGTTCAGGCTGGAGCATTACAGGCTTTACCTCACGTTGGCCACTGAACTACACATATATATACAGGCATAAATCAACAATTCACATTCAATTTTCATTAAAAGATATTGAATGGTTCAAGCTTACCACAATTCATACGAATAAACACAGATACGTTGATTAGCAATGAATTCTGGCACAAACTGGCACAAATTCCCATCTGCTTATCTTCCAGGCTTTTATTTAGCCAAATATATGCTGGCTTCAACGCACTGATGCTTTATCAAGCTATTTTAAACAAGTGGTTTCGAACTAACGCTCCCAAGTGTGTATATCAGCGAGTCTGACCAATGAGCCCCGTTTCGACAAGTGTTTGAAAAAATGTTACCTTTCCCCGTTTCCCCTAACAACCAAGATAGTATTTATAGCCCGACCAATCGTGGTTAGGCTTTCATTTGTTGCGCTCCAATCAATTTGGAGTTTACATGGTAGGCTATTTCTGTAACGTAAATTTTTTTCAAACACGTTAAAAAAAAATCTTATGAGCAGAAATGATTTTATGCTGTCAGGCACCCCCAATATTTTATTTTGGGTATAATTTATTAATTCCTGGACTATTTGCGTAACGTTTTACATATTATTTGTCAGCAAGCCCTAAGGAACCCAAAAATACAAATTTAAAGGAGCTACGTGGCTGCATTCAAAATATGCAATTTCTTCTACCTCCTGTTTCGAAGATGTGCTGTCTGGGTACTGTTATGTTCTCAACCGTAAACCCATCTAATGTTATCTTTTCTAATAAGAGTTTTTTATGATTTATAAACCTAACTCTGGGAAAGGGTAGTGTATTTTATCACTGTCCGTCTGAAAAAAAAATTAGTGCATGTAGACTTACACGCGTGATGCATGCGTTCCTGATTTCCAGCCCTCCCCTCTCTCTTTATCCTTTTGTCCATCTGTTCGTTCGTTTTGGTAACGCAGTATAATTAATGTTAGGATTAATTTAGGTCATTACGCAGTACGTCTCAATGTTTTTCTTAGAAATGCAGCACACGTT
The DNA here is from genome assembly GCA_024509875.1 of Oreohelix idahoensis. Taxonomy (NCBI): domain Eukaryota; kingdom Metazoa; phylum Mollusca; class Gastropoda; order Stylommatophora; family Oreohelicidae; genus Oreohelix; species Oreohelix idahoensis. Next base: position 28,753 of record JAMPIV010018970.1, read on the forward strand.
TCATTGAAGAAGGCGGGTAATAATACAGTAAGCTTTTATATCAACGTGAAAGCGTTACAATTTGCAGACGAAGCAGAAAACAAGGGGGATTTCGAGTACATTCTTTGTGACAGCACTGTTATTTTACCATTGCTCTTCTCTTTATTAATTTTATTTGTTAGGCTTCATATTTACCTAATAATTTATATATGTGGATTAGAATATTTCATGACAGCTTCTCACAGCTTTGTCACCTAGTTCCGGGTTTACATCCCTAGTAGTAGCCCAGTCTACCAGATGTAAATGGGTAACCGACTATGCTCTTGAGTTAGGGGTAAGCAAAGAGCGAGGAAGAGAACTAGTAACCCTTCCCCACAACCACAAAAGCTAAGCTGGGACCTCGTATACGGGAGTCTGTAACACATCAACCCCCTACGGCAGTATCTGCTATACCGGCGAGAGGCAATAAACACTCTGCCTATCGGATACTCATCCATACAATACTCATATGTATTTATTTGGATGATTGCGTCTTTCTCCCTCCCTGCCTCCCTCCCTCTCTTTCTGTTTTTTTTTTTTTTGCTGTATGAACATTCATTTATAACCCACCAGCTTCCTAAGGAGCATAGATCTTAAACAAATTCACGCCAAGTCTTCATTCATGTCCTGTCCCATCCGCTCCTGTCCTGTCCCATCCGCTCCTGTCCTGTTCCATCCGCTCCTGTCCTGTGCCATCCGCTCCTGTCCTGTACCATCCGCTCAAGATCTGTCCATGTCTTCTTCATCTCTTTCATTTGTCTCCATCTCCTTTCTCCGGGCGTTTGTCGATCTCCTCTCCCCCTCTCTTATACCCTTGGATTCTAGAACAAGTAAAAAAGTTAAAGGTATTTCCCATAGCAGATACTGTCGTATGGGAGTGAGGTGTTAGAGACTGCACTATACTTCATAGAGAGATGTGGGGGAGGGGGGGGACAAGTTCCCATCCTCGCTTCCTTTTCCTTCCCTAACTCAAGAACATACAGGTACCCATTTACATCTGGTAGACTGGGGCACTACTAGGGATTTGAATCGAACACGGCAGCTTTACCGCGAGATACCAGGGATCTAACCACACTGCCAGTCGCACGCTAGAACAAGTGGCTTATACTGCTGTCAACAGGCTTCCTCACTGTGTATCATTTCCAGCATCACTGTCTTCCGATTGTGGTAGTATGAGAGGTTATTGGTGTTACTCAACTAAGTGTAACCAGAGTGAGGTCAAGCTGTGTAAGTCCCTGAGTCTAATTGTTGATGATGTTGTGTTCTCAGGGTACCTATCCGCTCCCTCTCTGAGATTTCACTCTGGGAAATATTTTCTGGATATGTTATATGGCTACGTGTCTAGGGTAATGCAGGTATAGTGATGTGTCAATAAAACAAACACAACTGTAACTCAATATAATTGATTTAAGTAAGACTGTGTGTAAATTTATATAGTTATATTACAATTTTAAATATTCCTGAACCTCAATTTTCTGGAACAGGAATTTTCCACTCAAAAGAAATGTTTCTTTATGTACAAGTTTAAATAAATAGGGTGGACATCCTGTCCATAAAATAGTAAGTCCAAAATCTCAATAGATTTGTACTCCCTACTGGAATATGTTAACACTGGATAAGAATTCTGTCAAGGATTGGAGGGTTTGTGTGTGTCATCATGCCCCCCTTTAATTTCTTTTATTTAGGTGGAATGATAAGGATGAGTCCTCAAGTGCCAATTCTAATGGGCTTATCTTAAAACCTGTCTGTGGTGGTGGCGAAGTGGGATGTTATAAATATTTATAGGGGACTTAGTGTACTGACTGAGATCAGCTGTGAAGGTATCTATATCTATTAAGAGTAGTGTATTATAGATAACCTTACTTGCTACCACATATCTATATATCTCAGTCAGAATTATTCTGGAATAGTGTGATGACTACGTTATGTGTCTAGGGTATGTGTATGATGAAGTGTAAGTCACAACAACAGACAGATAAACAATTTAATTTAATCCACTACTCTTGACAACACTGTGACACTCACATACATATAACACTCTATGAGAATATCTTAAGGAGTCACTGATAACTTTTCAAATAACAATATGTATTCATTGTTGTTATAAAGGTATATGTGTCCTGATTCAAATACAAAGGAACCAGGGATCACAATCAATTTTAATTACAAGTATATGTACAGACTTTATCAATATGAATATTGTAGTGACATATATTATTAAAAATATCCTATGTGTGTCAGTTGTGTAGTAGTAATATGAGGTAATACTGGTTTTGTTTTGTTCAAGCTCTGTTGGTATTTGTCATCATGACTTCAATAGTTTGTCTTTTGGGACTAGTATTGGAGATGTTCTCAGTTCCTGATATTAAGACAATTAAATTCCCCTCTGAATGTTATTTTTACAAAGTCATTTCAAGATGAGGGGACATAATGTTGAGCTCAGCTGGCCAAATCAGCTTATCTTGCGTGATGGCGGCAGGAAAGGACTCCTCTGCTCGAATTCTCCCCTGGGCTCTGGAGACACCTCACTGATAGCTAAAAAGACCAAGGAGTATGCTGTCCGACTCTGGATTCAGCAAAGCTCTGACCAGGTGCTGCTCAGTACCATCAAGACCACGGTCCCACAATTCATAGAATAAACACAGATACGTTGATTAGCAATGAATTCTGGCACATTTACTGGCACAAATTCCCATCTGCTTATGTTCCAGGCTTTTATTTAGCAAAAATATGAGCTGGCTTCAACGCACTGATGCTTTATCAAGCTTATTTAAACAAGTGGTCTCGAACTAACGCTCCTAAGTGATTATATCAGCGAGTCTGGCCAATCGAGCCACGTTTCGACAAGTGTTTGAAAAAATGTTACCTTCCTACGTCTCCCTAACAACCAAGATAGTATTTATAGCCCGACCAATCGTGGTTAGTCTTTCATTTGTTGCGCTCCAATCAATTTGGAGTTTACATGGTAGGCTATTTCTGTAACGTAAGGTTTTTTTCAAACACGTTATAAAAAATTTTTATGAGCAGAAATGATTTTATGTTGTCAGGCATCCCCACTATTTTATTTTGGTTATAATTTATTAATTCCTGGACTATTTGCGTAACGTTTTACATATTCTTTGTCAGCAAGCCCTAAGGAACCCAAATATCCAAATTTAAAAGAGCTACGTGGCTGCGTTCAAAATATGCAATTCCTTCTACCTCCTGTTTCGAAGATGTGCTGTCTGGGTACTGTAATGTTTTCAAACGTAAACCCATCTATTGTTATCTTTCCTAATAAGCGTTTTTTTGTGATTTTAAAACCTAACTCTGGGAAGGGTAGTGTATTTTATCACTGTCCGTCCGAAAAAGTTAGTGCATGTAGCCTAACACGCGTGATAGTAGTAATTGTGTATCGCGTTACGCTTGTTGGGGGTGGCATTAATAGCGAGACGCGTGTTTAATTTTGCATGCGTTCCTGATTTTATTCGCCCCTCTCTCTTTTTATTTGAGTCCATCTGTTCGTTCGTTTTGGTAACGCAGTATAATTAATGTTAGGATTAATTTAGGTCATTACGCAGGGTGCCTCTCAATGTTTTTCCAAGAAATACAGCACACGTTTCATTGAAGAAAGTGGGTAATAATACAGTAAGCTTTTACTATCAACGTGAAAGCGTTACAATTTGCAGACGAAGCAGAAAACAAGGGGGATTTCGAGTACCTTCTTTGTGGCAGCACTGTTATTTTACCATTGCTCTTTTCTTTATTAATTTTATTTGTTAGGCTTCATATTTACCTAATAATTTATATATGTGGATTAGAATATTCCACGACAATCATATCTATAATATCATTCCACAATTTTATCAATAATATATTCAAAAGGAGGGTCAGCTACGCGTGCCAACCAATTGCTTCTTCTTCTTCTTCTTCTTCCGTCCTTAGCCACCGACCGTCAAAGCAGTCAGTGGCCATTACGCCTAGTGGTGTCTTAGGGCAACAGCAGATAGGTTTTCTTTGCCATTGTTTCCCATCACGCCTATTGGCGTCTTTAGGGCAACGGCAAATCAATCCATTTGCTGTTGTTTCCGTAATCGAAGTGACTGGCAAACGGGTGATCAGCCCGTTGGTCAACCAATTGCACCAAACCCTAATTTTGTTTGACCATTTTCTTCCAGTGTTTTCATACTGTTCCCATATGGTTGCAACGCCACTGACCCATTTAGCATTGTTTTTCTTCCATAGAATCAGATGGGGTATACAATGTTCTTCTTGTAACCTATTAAATATTTTGTGCAAACATCCTATGTAGGTTTTCATGTGTTATTTGAACACTAATGCACTGCAGAAAACTGCTAGTAGCTTCTGGACTTACAGTCGTAAGATTTTTATGGCACTATTCAAACATTTTTTTACACATTTTATTTCACTTTCCAAATAAATCTGCTTTAGGCACATTCCTACTTGGTTGTCGTAATCTCTTTCAATAGGCAATGTCGAACAACACAAAATTATGGCTCACTATCTGTGTGGCCTGTACATGCTAATGAAATATCAATAAACTTATTTATCTTACCGCAAGTAAAGAATAAAATACACAATCACAAGATTGACTGGCGGTTAATGGTTCAGTTCAGACCGCTATCGTCCAGACGGCAAAGGCATTCAACATCAATGCTTTTCATCTGCTCTCAATCTGGCTGTGGTTTTAGTTTTTCTCAAATGGCGCACTATGCCGGCAGAAATGTTAATTTTATTGCCCCATCCTAAACTATAATTAACCAATCAGAAACGCGTTAAGAAAATTTAACTTTTCCGAAGGCTATCAAATTGAGCAGTTCAGAAGTGTGTTTGTTCGTCTGTCTCAATTTTATTTATACAATATCTTTGTTATTAATGGGTCGATTTTTAATATTGAAAGTGATTATTAAACAGACAACTGTCCTCTATCTTTCTATATAAGTTTCTTTTAATATTATGTCCCCGTTTTCATATGTGTAATTTTTACGTAATTATTTGCTCTTTTCACTGAACCAAAATATTAGTACAATAAATGTTTCTAAGGCCAGATAATTTATTATAAGGGAAATTGTTATGGTATTATATTTAACAATATTAACGCTACAATTTAAGACATCCCTTTTATTTAAAATACATTATCTAAGTTTTTTCAAACACACCGATTTGGCTTGCTTTCCATTTTAAACCACCTCCCCTCTCCTATAAACGTGGTAACATTCGGTCAGTTGCCAAACTTTACGGCGTTCTTTCATAAATAATTGGGAAGGGTAGAGCGTGTGTGTGTTTGCAGGTGGGACTTTTACGCTTGGTATTAGAAAATTCAAAATTTATTTAAATGTTGGCAGTTAGATTTTACGATGGCCTTGAGACAATTTCAAATACTGTAGCTATTAATAGATTTTAGGAGTACGTTAGTTGATTTTAAAGCGGTAAATTTAACTTTCTCCTTGACAATTTCAAACATAGTAGTAGTGTTATAGGTTGGAAATTTACGTTAACTAGATTTTTGAATCGGGGAAATTTGAGCGGGGTGTCACGCAGAGGACTTTACTACATCTCTCATCCTCTCTTGGTGTGAATTCAAATCATTGACAGCAATAATATCCCTCCTCTTAACTACCTGAGGCCGGGACCCACATCACCCCTAGTGTGCCCAATGGTCAAGAAAATACAGGCCTAACACCGTATTCCCAATATGCATCAATAGGCGTGTAACGGGATCTTTTACCGTAAACCTTTCTTAACTACCTAGAATTATGTCCCGTACGACAATTTTTACGGAATACCACATTACGGAACATTAAATGCTAATATGTATTTTACTGTAAGGCAAGGTTTCTTAACCTTTTTTTGTGTGTGCCATGGGCCCCTTGATTGTCCGATAAAGGCTATGGGCCCCTTCGATTATCCGATGACGGCTATGGACCCCTTTGATTGTCCGATGACGGCTATGGGCCCCTTTGATTGTTCGATTACAGCTATGGACCCCTTTGATTGTTCGATTACCGCTATGGACCCCTTAGATTGTCCGATGACGGCTATGGACCCCTTTGATTGTCCAATGACAGCTATCTTCTTCTTCTTCTTCCGTCCTTAGCCACCGACCGTCAAAGCAGTCAGTAGCCATTACGCCTAGTGGCGTCTTAGGGCAACAGCAAATAGGTTTTCTTTGCCATTGTTTCCCATCACGCCTATTGGCGTCTTTAGGGCAACGGCAAATCAATCCATTTGCTGTTGTTTCCGTAATCGAAGTGACTGGCAAACGGGTAATCAGCCCGTTGGTAATGACAGCTATGGACCCCTTTGATTGTCCGATGACGGCTATGGACCCCTTTGATTTTCCGGTGAAGGCTATGGGCCCCTTCTTGGGAAAAAAAACCTGTACATCAAAGCATTAAAAAATAAATTTACATTTTAAATTTTAGGTTATGTAAGCGGACACCGTACAATTCATTCATGGAACCCCCCCCCCCCCCCCCCCCCCCCCCCCCCCCCCATCCCAAGGGTACGTGGACTACAGGTTAAGAAACCCTGCTTCTAAGCTCTAAGAGTTAAAATAAAGTGAGAGATCGGGAAAAAACACAGAGAGAGAATTCATTATCGCTTTCTTTTAACTTGGTTGCCTTGTTTATTTCTCCGTTGTCTAGACAGTCTGGCAGAAAACAGAAAATTTACAATCGCCTGTGTGTTCCTTTCCCTGATCCGTAGCTAGAATAACATAACACAGCCAGATCTGCACACGGCTACGTCTGCTAATGCACTAAGCACGGCCACGTGTCTCCATTTATTGAGTCATATATATCACGCTTACAATATGCGTAAATAAATTATATTTATAGTGTTTACGCTTTTCGTTTTTATAAACAAGCATAAATAGAAAATTATTTAATGAAATTAGCGTCAGCATGTAAATTTTTTAAACCAAACATTTCTTTTGTGAACAGAATTATATCAAAAATAACTAATGTACCGTAACTACTGCCAGAATGAAAATTTGTGGTCTGTTCTTTTGTAAATAACTGTACATTAAGAAGAAAAACAAATTACTGAAATTAGCGTTAGTATGTAAATTTTTGGCCATGTTTTAAGTAAACAAACATAAAGTTAAGTTTTAAAATGAAATTACGCCCACAAGTAAATTTTTTTTTTTTTTTTAACAAAATTAATAATTAATTATCCTCACGAGTACATTTCTGTTCTTTTATTTTATAAACATGTCTTGTGTTGCCTTTGATTCACCATTAACGAGTGTTATCTCTGGCTGATTATTTTATTAACAAAAGTAAATAAAGAAAATAGCGAAGGAAATTAGCGCCAACGTGTAAATTATTTCGGCTGTTATTGCATAAGTAAAGGTTTAAAAAAAAATTAATGAAATTAGACTTCGCATATACAAGTTTGATATATCAATGTAATTTTATAGCCATGCAAATAAGGTTTGAAATTTAACCAGTTCCGGTTATAAAAGCGGTTGGATTTGTTGTCCCTATCAAATTCCAAATTTGTAGATTTGTTAAATTTTAAGATGTTGGTACAGGACAAGAATTCTTTCAGACAAGTCAGTCTCCATTTCAGGCGTGATCGGCTTAGCATTGGTTTTATCTTCAAAGTGTTAATTCCTCTTAATTCTTCTGAACACACAGATAGTGTCGTATATCAGTCCGTGACGTGGCATTTTCATAGAATGGGAAACCACATGCCATTTCCATTATCTTTGATTTTGCGCCATATGGAAGTTGGCGCCACCACAGCTAATGGCCCTTTTGCATAAAGCCTGTACCTCAGCATTTATGTGTTCGTACAGCTGTGGTTTGTGTAGAGATTTGTTTTACATGATGAAGTTGCCAGCAGGGCCGGACTTCTGCCGTTTTTACCTATTTGACCAAATCGGGACTTGGGCTCACAGGGGGCCCCGCACTCGGATTCACACCTTCAGCTTAAAAAAAAAAAAAAAAAACAAGGAACGAAGATTATTTGAAATTACAGTTCAGGAATATGCTCCATAACATTGCATTAAAAAATAAAAAACGGTAGAATTAAAAAAAAACACACACAAATAGTAATACGTCTTACAAGGAGAAAGGACAAGAAAAAACCCACGTTGCGGCCACTAGGCCTTCGTCAGGGACAGACAAACAAGAGACAGGAGGGAAAGAAAGTAAGAATCAAGTGGAGAACATGAAACTATAGAAATAAGAGAAAAATACTCCCTCGTGGTGTCAAATGTTGGAGCCAAAATTTTTTATTCTACCGTTTTACCCCCGTCTTACGGCAGTTCTCCTCATATACTCATTAAAAAAAAACAAAAAAAAAAACAGTATTTGTATTTATTTACATAAAAGGTGTCACAAGAAAACTATAATCTTAAGTCCAAAATGGTCCAAAATCGCGGGCCTCGCAAGTGCTAAGGCCAACCCCATCCACAACTTCATATTAGTCGCCTATTACGACTTGCTTGAAGGAGAAGTATTCATATTGTTTCTGTTATCTCCCTTAAAGACACCCGAGACAACGACCATTGTGCCAGAACCTTATATTTACAGGTGTTCTGAAATTTAAGAATGTGTGCTGTTTATCTTCAAATACAACATTGACTTACAACTTCTTTATGCAACAAATCACAGTCCTAGAATAATGAACGTAGTTCCGATGTCATCGAGCAATGTTCTACGTGCTACCTGTGGGTTAGCTTTTGAATATCTGTCCCAGTTGTTAATCTTCTGCAGTAATGGTAAACAACTTAAGGCAGAAGAGAAAATAACACGCTGAAAGGGAACACTAGGGGAAAAAAAATACAGAGCTATCACCTCGGGGGCGCATTCCCATATTCAGTTAAGACTGAAGGGGCCTACTACGTACTAATGGTAAACGGAATACCAATACCGCCTTTTCACTGTCGGCAGCCTCGCTTTAAAATGTCGGAGAAAAGTCGTAAACACTTTTGATGTAAATGCTTTGATGTTTTTTTAATGTTTGCGACATTTTGACTTTAGAAAAAAAAAAAAATGAAATCGTTGAAAATTTGAATAATATCTAATTTTGCTAAGATGGCTTTAACATTTTTTCCCTGCCTGTCCTTGGAATTAAAAACAAAAACAAAAAAACTTTGTAAACACGGAATATTAACATGAATGCGTTTGTTTGGTTTTCTTCTTCTGTATGTTATCATTAGTTCCCTCGTTGTTCCTTATGGAGCATGGAACCAACATTGTATCCGGTTCCCTTGCACGGAGCCAGCAAACAAGTATGCATGTACACTTGCAGTGTTTTGTTCAATAGCAACTTGTTTTACTCGATGAAGGTGACCAACCTCATATTAGTCCTCTCTTACGACATGCTTGCGGGAGCAATAGTCACATTTTTTTCCTTTGTCTCTTCTCGGACTGCACGGGGGCTATATATCGTCACCATTTCTTCCCGTCTTGCTCCTTATCGAGCATGGAAGAAAAATTACTGCAACTGGCATCCTTGCAGGAACCAAGCACCGAAGTATTCTTGCAGACAGTGGCTTACTAATGGTGTGCGACGGGTGCGGTCCGCCCCGGGGGACATCCTGGAAGGGGGTGCCCTCGGACAATATTATAATAGGACTTACTGTTAAAATTATACTTGCAGGTGTATTTCTTTATGGGCAAGCGTGTCAAAGGTAGGATCCGCCCCGGGTGCTAAATACTTTAGGGACGCCTCTGCTTGCAGAAGTTACCTCTGCAGCAACTTGTGTTACATGATTAGGATACTAGCCTCATACACAACCTAGTGTCAGTAGGCAGATTCTTTCTGTGTCTCCTCTGAGAGACCTGGGAACTATAAGAGGTATATGTGGTCAGAGTTAATATGTTGAGGTCAGGAGAGGTGATGTTGCTAATGTTGTCATTACTTCGCTGGCTTGGTCATGTTCGCCGCATGGATGATGGTCGCATCCCAAAAGATATCTTCTACGGACAATTAGCAGATGGCAAGAGAACAGTTGGGCGACCACAGCTGAGGTTCAAAGATGTGTGCAAGAGAGATATGAGGGCACTGGACATGGATCCAGCAACATGGGAGGATAAAGCTGCCGATCGCACTAAGTGGCGATGCTATTTACTGCGCCACCTCAGATTGGGCGAAGAGAGGCTCACACAAGAAGCAAAGGTGAGGAGAAAACATCGAAAGGAGCACCAGGAAAATAAGCAGATGAGGGCTGTCACCTCAGGGGCGCATTCCCATAGTCAGTTATGACTGAAGGGGCTATTATTATTATTATTATGTCATTACTAATACAAGTTTTTTTTTATTATTGATTTTTAAAAATTAAGAGTTTTGCTTCGTTTTTGGCGAGGCGCGCACCGTTCAATCTAGACGCTAGGTACGTTGGTTATGTAGGACGCAGGTCCAAATAGAAACGACATTGCGGTCTTGGCGATATGTAATGCTGGTACAAGTTTCTCCATGCATCTTTTGTGTCATTAATCATACAGCTCGTTTCTTAGTGTTATTTTACAATTATTAGCGTTATTTTACAATTATTAGCGTTATTTTGTCATTATCAGTTATTAGTGTTATTTTATGATTATTAATTATTAACGTAATTTTACAATGGTGCCATTATTCTCTAGCAAACGCCGTCATCACTATCGTCTTCTCGTGTTTTTTTCCTCGCTCTCCCTCTTCACATCCTCTTAGCTTTCCTCATCACCAACACCAACACTGCCCTTTACAGTTCCCGGGGAGATTCTGGATGAGGAGACCAAAATAAAAAAAAAACATGGCTACTATCCCCTGAGGCATTTTATTTGAGACGACTAATGTGTTGGGGTATATGGGACGACTAATGTGTTGGGGTATATGGGACGACTAATGTGTTGGGGTATATGAGACGACTAGTGTGTTGGGGTATATGAGACGACTAATGTGTTGGGGTATATGGGACGACTAATGTGTTGGGGTATATGGGACTAGCAACCTCACACGTAAAAAAAGTTGCTACAGAAACGACCACTGATAGAGCATGTGTATTCTTTGATTCAAGCTTCCCACAAAGGGAGCCAGATTCAGTTATGACTACATGCTCCGCGGGGAGCAACAGCGGAACTGAATTAAACATCACCACTAGCAACATCGTCACCCACGCCAGATTCATCATCCTCCAAGATTATAATTATTATCTTATTGTTCGTATTGCATAATATTGTTTTTAATTAATATTTTTTTTTTTTTTGCAGAAATCTGACGATGTGTTCTTGACGACTAAACGGGTCCACGCTGTGACCTCCCCTCTTAGGATTATATCTATACTTCGTCGCCCCGTCTTCTTCATCGTCATCAACGAAATTAGAAAGCGATACAGCTACCAACTGCTCTCATCTAAAAAGTTGAATACTCAAAAATATTCATTTTTGGTGATTTCTACAGTGTGATTTCTGAAGTCGTTTACGAGCGCCATTGGAGTAACTTCGCCTTATGCGTCACACGGATCGCCTTCATGTCAGCACTAAATGCATCATAGTTAATTTCAGTTCTGGTGTACCCTATTTTGAAAGGGAAGTGAAATTTACAAAAAGTGGCACGAGTAATTCATACATTAAGGATTGTAGTATAGCTGCGTACGTTTGAATTGTTTAAGGTAATACAAATCCTCAGTGCTATGAGATTTAAATAGCGAATTATAGATTATAAAGTGGTGAATTATAGGTTATAAATACAAATGATGAATTGCAGTTTATAAATTAAAATTGTGTATTGCAGTTTGTAAATTAAAATGGTGTGTTAGGTTTAAACATTTAAATGGTGAAATTATAATTTATATATTAAAATGATGATTTATTGTTTATTAAGTTAATATCATGAATGTCAGTTTATAAATTAAAATCATGAATTATTGTTTATTGATTAAAATGATAAATTACAGTTTATAGATTAAAAAATGTGAATTACAGTTTATAGGTTAAAGATGATAAGGCTTACAGATTAAATTAGTAAATTACAATTTATAAATTAAAACGGTGGATTACAGTTTATAGCTAATACAATTCTAATTGTTTATGATAATAATTAATTGGTAATTATAAGATATATATTCTTTCATATTTCAAGTAATGCAATTCAATTTTTGAATGACAGTATATGGATTCAAATTATTAATTATAATTTAATGATTCACATTGTGAATTTCAATTTATAGAGTTCAGCTTGTGACTAATAGTTAGAAAATATTTAATTTGCGACTTGCTGTTAATAGATTCTCACTGTGAATTTTATTTCATGAAGGTGCTAACGATGTTTTAAATTCATTTAATAAAATCGAATTATGAATTACAGGGTATAGACTGAAATTAATAATTAAAGTAATAAGATTTTAAAAAAAAAGGTTTACCTTTTGCGGAAATAAAGTTTGTGAATTACAGTAAATTAATACAACTGTGAATTGATATGAACATTATTAATTGTTAACAAATTGTCAACATTGAAACTTTATTTTGCCAGGGCTTAAATACAAAAATTAAATTCTTCTAAACTTATTTACAGTTAATAGTCACATTTTGTATGAATTTTTCATAGACTTCGCTAACGCATATAAGCAATTACGGTTTAGAAAGTGTGTAATCCGGCCTACCGTAGATATTTTTCTACATTAGTTTTTCATACACCAATACGAAATCGATATCGTTCATTTAAAAAAAATAAAATCTGCCATTGTAATCGGTGTATCATTTACGCTCCTCTATAACCAGCAATAGTCGATTACCTTCATCGACGTGCATATCCTTGGAATAATAATTTATCATCGTCCTCGATTTCTTTTGGCTGCGGGTTGCAGCGGATGCCGGCTTTCTCGGCTATGTCTTCGTCGTTGCAGTATGACAGCGATCTGCCAGGGTACGGGGCAATGGAAGCAGCTGCGGGAATGTACGGAGACCCGCACAGAGGCATGGCCGTCCCTGGTCACCCGCTTTCCCATGCGGGTTTGAATCACACAAGCCCAGCATTACATCAGCCGTACCCAAACCCGTACTCTACCTCCTCGACCACAATGCCAGGAGTGATGGTGGGATCCCAGGACTCTCAGAATAAACGTGATAAAGACTCTATATACTCGTGAGTGTTCTTTTTCATTTTTATCCTTTTACCAACAAACATTTTAAAAATAATTCCCATGTTAATTTATGTGCACTGATATTGCTGTAATTTTATGTGACGTGTCATAGCAGTTTAAACCCTGAGACAAGTTTTCTTAATCCGTTTACATGTCGTTCCTCCACCCTTACCCCCTTGTAGTGTCAAAGATTTCAGTGGGCTGACCGGGGGGAAGTCTTCTGATGATCAAATTACCACTTGTTTTAATACTCTCTATAGATATTCCTATCATAAGGTTCCATGTTGTCGTTTCATGTTCCCGTATTCCTTACATGTTTCGTTTTTTTCCTTATGTGTTTCTTATAATCCTTACGTGTTTCGTGTTTTCATTATGTGTTTTATGTTTTCCTTACATGTTTTGTGTTTACCTTACAGGTTTAGTGTTTACCTTACATGTTTGTGCTTTTGTTACATGTTTTGTGATTGCCTTACACGTTCCATATTTTCCTTACGTGTTTCATGCTTTCCTTACTCGTGTCGTGTTTTCCTTACTTGATTTTGTGTTTTTCCTATTTGCTTCATATTTTACTTAAACGTTTCATGTTTTCCTTACATGTTTACAAGGGGATTGACATAAGTCTTGGGCCTGACCACGAAGGACATGTCACAGAGAGCTGAAATTTTGTATAATGTTTATTCCTTTTCAATATAGCCACCGTCTGAATTGACACACTTCTGCCATCTCTGCTTGACCTTGAAAAGACCTTGGGAGTAGAACACCCTATTTTTCAAACTAAACCAGTCATCACATGCCAGTATAACCTCTTCATCGCTGTCAAAATGATTTCCTTTTAGCTGTTTTTTAAGATTTGGGAATAGAAAAAAGTCTGATGGAGCCATATCTGGAGAATATGATGGGTGTGGAAGAATTTTAATATTCAAATCGTTGGCTGCTAGCTGCACAAGCCGTGCTTTGCGAGAGGGCGCGTTGTCTTGAAGCAAAGGAAGATTTTGAGTGCGCGTTATCCCTCGTTTCCTGGTCACAACCTTTCTTAGTTTGGTGAAAAGATCCGCATAGTACTGTCCAGTAACTGTGTTGCCACGAGGCAGATAATCTTTCAAAAGGACACCTTTGCCGTCCCAAAAAACAGTCAGCATCACTTTTCCTGCAGATTTCTGCGCTCTCGGCTTGACAGGTGTTGAGGAGCCCGGGGTTTTCCATTGCATGCTGGCAATTTTGGATTCGAGGTCATAATGGTGTACCGAAGTCTCATCTACTGTCACCATGGTCTCCAAACATTTTTTTGCCTCACACTTTTTGAGCAACTGTTGACAGAATTTACCCTCGTTTGCTTCTGTTCACGTGTCAACAGTCGCGGAACCCAGCGTGCACACACTTTTCTCATGTTCAGTTTGTTGTGTAAAATTCTATAAACTGTTCTTTCATTTAGTTTTACTCTACTAGCTATCTCCATAATTGTCATTTTTCGATCCTGGTCAATGATTTTCTTCACTCTTGTTGCATTTTCATCGTTGCACTCTGAGGCTGGTCTACCAGATCTTGGCAGATCAGCAACATTTGAGCGACCGCACTTAAACTGTTGACACCAGTTTTTTACCGAAGTATATGAAGGACAAGAATCACGAAACACTGGTTCCATCTCCCTGTGTATTTCTGTAGGTGTTTTCCCCTGAAACATCAGAAATTTTATCACAGCTCTGGCCTCCTTCTTTTCCATTGTTTTGTCAAATCTTTGGAGCAGCAGATCCGGTCAATAGGGTACATTGCGCTGTGCACCGTAGCGGAAAAAACCCATTGAAGAAACAAACGCGTACTTCACACATTCAGTGCAAATATGATGAACTTTAAATGTGCAAAGTTTCATCTTCCTCCTGTGATTCCTTCATGGTCAGGCCCAAGACTTATGTCAATCCCCTTGTATTATATACCTTAAACGTGCTGTGTACTCATTTCATGTTTCATGTATTCCTTATTTGTTTCGTGTTTTCCTTACATTGTTATCTGTTTTCCTAAGCACTTCAGAAATTACACTACTGTACTTTCTTTAAGCGACATACCGATTATGTTTTCCTTTACAAACTATCCCAGTTATTTCATATGTATGTTAGTGATATGTTTTATAAGCTTCCGGGTTCCTGGTGTTTCATATCGTTTTTGTTTTTGAGTTTCTTGTGCTACACTGTTGGAAGTTGCAGACCTTCTCTCTCTGCAGTTCTTTGTCTATATTTCTATCGATTTTGCAGGTGTCATACATTTTTCTAACTTTCGATTCTTCAAAACTCAGTGAAAATATATTTTGCTTGCACTGGTGTTGACGAAACCAGTCCAGTTACTTTTATTTACGGTCATGCAATTTTTATTAATTATTTTATATACCTTAGTTTTTCGCTTTCTTTCTCTTCTTTTTTTTTGGGGGGGGGGGGGGGGGGGGGGGGGGGGGGGGGGAGTTTGTTCCCGACGAAGGCTCTGTGGCCGTAACGTAAGCGCTTCTCTTTGTCCTGGTAAAACGCATTACCTATTTTATTTTACATGACAATGGAAAACATCTGTCTAATTTTGAGATTCAGTTTCCTTTGCACGCTGGCCTCTCTCAGGACAAGCATCTTCAGTTTTTAGGTTTGTTTGTTTGTTTGTTTGTTTGTTTGTTTGTTTGTTTGTTTGTTCCGATCCCCACGGGTTCGAGTTATTCACATTTTTTTGCCCTTGGAACAAAATTTGGGGTATTGGTTTTGGGCTTTCTACAACCCCAGAGAACTTCCCCGACTCAGCGAGCGCAGCTGGTTGAGGTCACACGTAACCATGGCGTTCTTAAAACTGTCTGTAAAAATCTATCTCCATGACCTCCCACGATCTTCTTGATTGTTTATTTATTGTCCACGTTTCGCTCCCGCAATATAGCATGTGCATTACTTAGCACTGAAGAGCTGTCATACTTCCATACATAAATTAAATTAATTTCGATATTATTAATTTTCTAAGTAAGAAGCGTACTGTGACGTACAGTGAAAAAATCTCGTCTGTTTTTTGGGGGCTTTTTTGTGGGGAAAGGGGGGCGGAGAATACGGAAATGACGCACTTTACACCGTGAAAGCTAAATTAAATACTCATTAAAAGAGGGCGTTGGTCTTTTCAATTTGTTGGTGGTACATTGACCATAAAACATACATGATGATAAGTTTGACTACAAGATCCAATGAAGTTGAAATGGAAAGAAATAAAATCATCACATGGGAATTAGTGCCGCCATTAGGACATGCAGAAGAAGAGCACAACATGTTTATTTCAAGTCATATTTGGCTGGTTACTTCCCGTCCTATTGGGCGGGTTAGTTGCTCATTTCATTATAATTATTTTGAATTCGCGATCACATTACAAGTCAGTAAACTATTGAATAGAAGACTATATACATGGACGTCACCGGACGGAAAAAGCAAGAACCAAATAGATTATATCTTAATACAACAAAGGTGGCGATCTTGTATCTCATCCATCAAGACGTTCCCAGGAGCAGACTGTGACTCCGACCATGAACTTCTTGCTGCAAACTTCAAGATCAAATTGAAAAAAGTCGTTACAAGCGACAAAGTAATACGTTATGACACAAGCGCCATACCAGAAGAGTACAGTGTCGATATTCAGAACAAATTTGACATTCTTATGGCAGTACAGGAGGAAATGACACCAGATGAACTTGCTAATAACATCAGAGATGTATATATTACAAATGCACAGAGGTTAATTCCTAAAAGAAGCATAAAGAGACGAGAATACATCTCAGACGAAACACTGAAGTTGGTGGTAGAGAGAAGAAAAATGAAGTCCAAAAAAGATACAGAAAATCAACAAAAGCTAGAAACAGACAAATCATAATGAAAAAGGATGCAACAAAAGCTAGAAACAGAAATAAATGAAGTACAGGCGGGTTTTCGACCAGGTAGAGGCACTAGGGATCATATATTCAACATGAGGATCATCATAGAAAAGTGTAGAGAATTCAACGTTGACCTACATACTTGTTTCATTGATTACACAAAAGCTTTCGATTGTGTACAACATCAGCAGTTATGGGCTATTATGAAAAATATGGGATTTCCAAACCACCTTATACAACTCATCGCACTGCTGTACCAAGAACAACAGGCAGCCGTAAGAATAGAGGGGGAAACATCAGAATGGTTTGAAGTACAGAAAGGAGTAAGACAAGGCTGTACCCTTTCCCCTTACCTGTTTAACATTTATGCCGAGAATATCATGAGAAACGTAAGAGATGACCAAGAACACACAGAGTTTGACTCATTTAACATCGGCGGGTACCAGATCCCGGAAATCAGATATGCTGACGACACAGTCCTCCTATCGACCAACCCAGAAGGACTTGAACAATTACTTCTGTCCACCAAAAAACACACAGCGAGGCCCAGAATCTATACCTAAACACCAAGAAGACCAAAGTATTGACAACAGACAAAGTAAAGACCAAACCAGAAATTGAAATTGATAACGAAGAACTGGAAAGTGTCAATGAATTCGAATACTTAGGATCAATCATTAACAGCTCTGGCGACTGTGCAGTAGAAATTAAAAGAAGACTTGCAATTGCTTCACATAAGCTAATACAGATGAAAAACCTATGGCAAGGCACAAGCAAAGAAACAAAGTTACAACTGATCAGAGCATGTATATTCCCAGTAGCAACATACGGCTGCGAGACTTGGACACTCAATAAAACAGTTGCAAAAAAGATTACATCATTCGAAATGAAATGCTACAGAAGGATGTTGAGAATACCCTGGACAGAAAAAAAGACCAACAGAGAAGTACTGCACTCACTAAATGTACAGGAACATTGGCTCCTAAATACCATCGCAATAAGGAAGCTGAAATTTTTCGGTCATATAAAAAGACATAATAGTCTGGAAAAAACAGTGATGGAAGGCATGGTCCCTGGAAAAAGGGGAAGGGGTCGACCTAGACGACGGTGGACCCAGGACATCACAGAGAGTCTGAACTTGTCTTTGGCTGATGCAGGTCGACTTGCCCAGAATCGTGATGCGTTCAGAGCAGCTGTAATGGAGACAACGTTCTGGAAAGAATACGTCACATGATGATGATGATGAAACTATTGAATTCTCTGTATCGTTCAGTTTTACTTTAAAAAAAAAAAAATGATATATTAATTCACAACTTAAGTAATACATTTACCACTAACACGCGCCCGTATATAGATGTATAAACGGTCGTATAGATAAACAAACGCGCATATTTGTAGCAGATACATTCTAAACATGAATCGCTGAAGTATGAAACCACGTTTTCGTATCTTTATATGAAATTTGGCCCGTTTGAATACTGGGCTCGGTAGAAATGGCATCAAATGGTAAAACGTGAGCAGTGTAAAAGCTCAATTATTAAAAAAAAAAAAAAAAATGAACGCATTGCTTGTCGTCACGCGAGTGCTATATAAAGCTGTAGGCGTGAGGACTTTTGTAAGAACCCCTCACTCCCTACAAAAAAAAATGTCTTTGAGCGTGAGTAGTATTATAATGTATGTAAGTGTAAATTTATGTTTGGGTACATAAAAGATTGTATGTAATTTTATATACGCACGCATTTATGTTCTTATCCAACATAGAACGAAACTTTGTTTATGTTGCGTGGGTATTGCCACTACTATTAAACAAGGTAATTAGTAAAAGGTAGTCTCAAAGTACATCCTGCTGTAAGGGAGTGAAGTGTTAGAGACTTCACTATATTATGTCCGGCATCGAGAAGTGGGAGTGACCAATTCCCTTCCTCGCTGCCTTTTCCTTCCCTAACTCAAGAGCAATGTCAGGTACCCATTTTACAGCTACGTAGACTGGAGCGTGTTAATACCGTGTGAATCGAATCCGGTACCATTGCCGCTCGAGACCAGCGCTCTGACCACTGTGTCAATCTAACACTAAAATTACGCCACGTCCTTATGTCATGTTCCTGCTGGCGCGTGTTTCCAACCCTCTTTTAATTTTCAGATTTCAATGATTTTCTCCTTTTTGTTTTTTGAACTTAAACTATTATTTTCTTTTCTATTGTAAACTGTAAGATACTGTAGTTGATATAGTTTCTCTTACATACAAGTAGAAGAGTCTTGTAGTGTTCGACGCCTTTTTTAACTGTCTTATTCCATCACCAGTTTTGGGCCAAATCTATTATCCTACACAGTATCTTCCACTTAACAGTTTAGCGTCATCATGCACAATTTCATTTTAATGTGGAATATCCTTCTTTTCAACGAATAACTCAAAAACTTTGAGGTTTTCTGAATTTTTTCTCAAGTTTTCCTGAATGATAACTTTTTTTTTTTAATTTAAAAAAAAAAAAAAAAATTTGCCTCGTTTTGGCGAGTTGCGTCCTGTTCAACCCAGTCGGTTATATTAGGGCGCATGTCCAAATATCAAAGACCGTTAGGTCTGGATTGTCCCTGAATGATAACCGGTGGAGATGACATAAAGCACTACTACTAAGCCGACGTGTTGTCTGCTGGATTAGGGCTCCGCAACAATTGCGCCCCGGCACATTGATGTGCAGGAGGAGTCAATGGCGTAGCGAATGGGGGGGGGGGGGGGGGGGGGGGGGGGGGGGGGGGGGGGGGGGGGGGGGGGGGGGGGGGGGGGGGCTAGGTGGGCGTCCACCCCGGCCGCCGCAGGAGGGAGCGCAAAAGCTCGAATCGTTTCTCTGCGATTATTTGTGTCCTATTAACACACTCAGAATCTAGTCTTTTTCTCTGCCGATTCTTTCATTTTCAGTTTTCCCTTGAAATCCAAAACATTCCTCTTCTTCGGTTGTATTCTCAAACATATGCATAGCACTAAAAATGTTGCTGACGATTTATATACTGTACTTCAGTAGCCAGTTGTGAGAGATCTTTTAGTAAACTAGAGCTAATTCTGTCGTATTTACGAGCGTCTACGGGACAGAAAGGGAGCCGCGGTAGCATAGTGGTTAGTGCACTGGCTTCCTAGCTCAGTGGTCTATGGTTCGATCCCCAGATGAGGTGGTATTTTTTTAGGCCGGAAACGGCTCCTGAGTCGACCAAGCCCCAACTGGGTACCAGAGCAACTCTGGGAAGGTTAAGGCGGCCGGCGTGATGTTGACCACGTCACCCCTAGTGTGCCGATGGTCAAGAAAATATGGGCCTAATACCATATTCCCAATATGCCTCAATGGGCGTATAACGGAATCCGTTACCTTTACCTTACGGGACAGGAACGTCTGAGTAATCTGGATCTTCTTAGCATTGAAAAAGAAACCTCTGAGAACATTGATTTTGATCAATCTGCAGGAATGAAGGTGCTAAAAATCAGTCTGTAGTAGAAAAATGGAAATCTGCAGTCTACTGTTTTTACTATTAATAAAAAAAAAAAAAAGCTTACTAAATAGAGCGGTTTATTTCTTTTCTTTTGTGTCTAACTAATTCTTAAATTTCATATTTTCCAAATAATTTATACCGTTGATCCTAATATAATTCTAAATTCACGACAGTACTTGATATAATCCTTTAAACTCTCTTTTGATTTGTATACAAAAATGAGCATGTATTTTATCTGGCAGTGACCGGGTCGCATTTTTCCTGGTTCAGCCCGGGCGTTAAAAACACTTGCGGGAGTCAGTCTAGTGTGCCGTGATACCAGGTAGAATGTACCATAAAATAATATACACAATTATATATTATGGTAAAGTATTAAGAAAGAATCTCGTATGTACAATTTTACAAATAATAATTTGAGTTATCATCATACACCAATCTGTCACAACAGAAATTAGGGAAGTTTGTTCTTTGACTGCAGGGAATTCCTCATTATTTACCATACCCGCGAGCTTAAAAATTACAGTGTTGCCATTCAATTTTAAAGGAGCACGTATGTGTGCAATGAAGTTATAAAAAAAAACGTTGCGGAGTGTGGTGAAGTGGGATGTTATAAATACTTATAGGGAACTTAGTGTACTGACTGAGATCAGCTGTGAAGGTATCTATATCTATTAAGAGTAGTGTATTATAGATAACCTTACTTGCTACCACATATCTCTATATCTCAGTCAGAATTATTCTGGAATAGTGTGATGCTACGTTATGTGTCTAGGGTATGTGTATGATGAAGTGTAAGTCACAACAACAGACAGATAAACAATTTAATGTAATCCACTACTCTTGACAACACTGTGACACTCACATACATATAACACTCTATGAGAATATCTTAAAGGAGGCACTGATAACTTTCAAATAACAATATGTATTCATTACTGGCATGAATGAATATGTGTCCTGATTCAACTACAAGGGAATCAGGAATCACAATCAATTTAAATTACAAGTTATGTACAGAATGTATTTAATATGAATATTGTAGTGACATATATTATTACAAATGTTCTATGTGTGTCAGTTGTGTAGTAGTAAAATGAGGTAATACTGGTTTTGTTTTGTTCAAGCTCTGTTGGTATTTGTCATCATGACTTCAATAGTTTGTCTTTAGGGACTAGTATTGGAGATGTTCACAGTTCCTGATTTTAAGACAAGTAAATTCCCCTCTTAATGTTAATTTTACAAAGTCAGTTCAAGATGAGGGGACATAATGTTGAGCTCAGCTGGCCAAGTTAGCTTATCTGGCGTGATGGCGGCAGGAAAGGACTCCTCTGCTCGAATTCTCCTCTGGGCTCTGGAGACACCTCACTGATAGCTAAAAGGACCAAGGAGTATGCTGTCCGACACTGGATTCAGCAAAGCTCTGACCAGGTGCTGCTCAGTACCATCAAGACCACTGTCCCTGAAATCAAGAAGGATGTACCTTCTATTTCATAACTAACTTAAACTCTCCTGTTACATTGATCACAACACAGCACAAACATTGAGTTCAGAGCATTAGGCCAACTGTCAGCTTCATTTGAAATACTTTATTCCAGTATTACCCTTCTTAATGGTTACTACGCCTCTGCACTTCCAGCATTATTTCTTTCTAGTCAATCATCCAGGTGTCAGTGTACTATTTGGCCATTCCATGCCGTTTTACTACCCTCCGACACCCTCTGTTCAGGCTGGAGCATTACAGGCTTTACCTCACATTTGCCACTGAACTACACATATATATACAGGCATAAATCAACAATTCACATTCAATTTTCATTAAAAGATATTGAATGGTTCAAGCTTACCACAATTCATACGAATAAACACAGATACGTTGATTAGCAATGAATTCTGGCACAAACTGGCACAAATTTCCATCTGCCTATGTTCCAGGCTTTTATTTAACACAATTATGAGCTGGCTTCAACGCACTGTTGCTTTATCAAGATCATTTAAACAAGTGGTCTCGAACTAACGCTCCCAAGTGTGTATATCAGCGAGACTGGCCAATGAGCCACGTTTCGACAAGTGTTTGAAAAAATGTTACCTTTTCCCGTTTCCCCTAACAACGAAAGATAGTATTTATAGTTCGACCAATCGTGGTTAGGCTTTCATTTGTTGCGCTCCAATCAATTTGGAGTTTACATGGTAGGCTATTTATGTAACGTAAGGTTTTTTTTTTCAAACACGTTATAAAAAATTTTATGAGCAGAAATGATTTCATGCTGTCAGGCAGCCTCACTATTTTATTTTGGGTATAATTTATTAATTCCTGGACTATTGGCGTAACGTTTTACATATTATTTGTCAGCAAGCCCTAAGGAACCCAATTTTCCCACTTTAAAAGAGCTACGTGGCTGCGTTCAAAATATGTATTTTCTACCTCCTGTTTCGAAGATATGCTGTCTGGGTACTGTTATGTTTTCAACCGTAAACCCATCTATTGTTATCTTTCCTAATAAGCGTTTTTTTATGATTTTAAAACCTAACTCTGGGGAAGGGTAGTGTATTTTATCACTGTCCGTCTGAAAAAAAAAGTTAGTGCTTGTAGCCTAACACGCGTGATAGTAGTAATTGTGTATCGCGCGACGCGTGTTTAATGTTCGGCTTTCTGCCTCTCCCTTCTCGCTATCCTTTTGTCCATCTGTTCGTTCGTTTTGGTAACGTAATGTAGAAAAAGACATGAATGGAATTTAAAATTTAGGTCATTACGCAGTCTGCCTCTTAATGTTTTTCCAAGAAATACAGCACACGTTTCATTGAAGAAAGCGGGTATAATACAGTAAGCTTTTACTATCAACGTGAAAGCGTTACAATTTGCAGACGAAGCAGAAAACAAGGGGGATTTCGAGTACATTCTTTGTGACAGCACTGTCATTTTACCATTGCTCTTTTCTTTATTAATTTTATTTGTTAGGCTTCATATTTACCTAATAATTTATATATGTGGATTAGAATATTTCATGACACCTCCCCTCTTAAAACAGACATTATATGTCAGTCCTTTATTCTATATACACATAGAGAAATTTATTATTATTTCTGGGGTTTACGGTGATTCTCATCACACGGATGGCGGCTTAAAAAATCCGCTCCCAAATTGGTTTTTCCAGATATATACTCGATGCTAAAATTATATGGAGCCAAAAGTAAAGACCATCGGAGTAACCTGGAGTTCTCATGCTTAGCCTGTGCTAGAAACGATAAAGGTTTGTGATCTGTTTGCAACTTAAATGCCTTCCCATATAGATAAATATTGAATTTCTTTATTGCCCATATTACTGCAAGACATTCTTTTTCGCTAGTTGAGTAGTTGATTTCAGCTTTATTCAACTTTCTGCTAGCATATGCCACTGGGCTTAATTCCCCATCCAATGCATCTGATTTCTGTAGTAGAGTTGCACCTAACCCAATATTACTTGCATCCGTCCTTACTATGAATTCTTGACTTAAGTCAGGTAATTTCAAAATGGGTTTACTTGTGAGCTTTTCCTTCAATTCTTGGTAAGTCATTTCACATTGTGGTGTCCATGTAATGCGATCTGGAAGTCCTTTACGTGTCAATTCAGTTAACGGTGCACATATGGAATTAAAGTTCTTGATATACTTCTGGTAGAAACCACATAATGAGACAAAGGATCTCACGTCCTTCTTGGTTTGTGGTCTCGGGGCTTTCTGTAGTTTCTCTAAATTCTTTGGGTCAGGGGTCATGTTTCCCTGATAAACTGTGTGTCCCAAAAATTCCAATTCTTTACATCCAACGCAACATTTGGTTGGTCGGGCTGTTAAATTTGCCTCCCTAAGTCGTTCAAACAGCATGTTCAGAGAGTCAATGTGTTCCTCAAATGTTTCTGTTGCTATAAGGATATCATCCATAAAATTTGTTATACAGGGATTATTCAGAGGATCCAATAATTTTCTCATCATTCTAGAGAAGACACTAGGCGCATTCTTCAATCCAAATGGCAATCTATTAAACTCATAGTGTCCTTCTGAGGTACTAAAAGCTAGGTATGGTCTAACCTCAGGCTTTACTGGAATCTGATAGTATCCTTTACTCAGATCCACTTTTGAGAAATATTTAGCTTTATTTAGTCTGGCAAACAGCTGATTTGTATCCGGCAATGGATCCACCTGTCCTTCTGTAATAGCATTCAGTCTCCTGTAATCTATACAGAGTCTATGTTCTCCAGAGGGCTTCCTTAAGAGTACAACACCGGAACTATACGAAGACTCACTGTGCGAAATAATTCCTTCCTTCAACAGATAGTCTATCTCTTCCTTCAAAGCTTTCTCCTTAGCAAACGGAATCGAATATGGTTTCATACAGACAGGTGTGGGGTCTATCAGTTTCATATCATATTCCAATAGGTTTGTATGCCCTGGTCGGTCTGTTAACACCTCTGCATGATTATTTAGAACCTGTTGCACTCTCTCTTTCTGAGTTTTCGTTAAATGTGTACTGATTTTCACCTGTGCTGCTGTCTCACAGGGGTGTAATGGATATTCAAATGATGAAAGTGGTTCCTTTTTCATCTCCATGGCGATGGACAAGGTCAACAAGTGTGTCTCTTCCTGATGTTCTCTTTCCAAATATTTCTTCAGGAGATTCACATGATAGATTTTTTCTTTCCCCTTCTTATCTATCTTATAATTTGTTCTAGACACCTTCTCTAGAACTGTATATGGACCCCTGCCATCCAATTTGTAACTTATTCTGACTCCCGGGCAAAAGAAGCAGTACTTTCTCTCCCACAGCCAAATTTCTGTCTTTCGCCTTCCTGTTATAATAGGCAGCATGTTTCTTCCTGGCTTGTTTCAAATTTTCATTGGCAAGTTTCCAGCCAGTTTTTAACCGAGTGGTCAGCTCATTCACATACTGGTATGAAGATGTAATGTTTTCCTCTGCCTTTTCATCAGTCCACGTTCTTAACATAGCTTCGAGTGGACCTTTTATTGTGTGGACCTATTTGTCCATGCACCGGTATGGTCTCTTCCACTCGAAGCTCTATAGTGATGATTTTTCCTCCCAGAATTATCATTCACAAAACGACCGCTACCAATTTTTTTCTTGGGGCTGTCTCCCCACTTAAAATTCTTGATGAGAGATTTCCTCTCTACATCCTCTTCCTCCAGTTTGTTTAAGTCCGATTGAGGGATTTTCGGCTTATCCTGGGGTAAGACATCTTTTTGCACTCTCCGCATAGTGGCCATTGTAAAACAGTTAAGTGAAGCTTGTCCGTGAAAAGGGGCTTCCCATTCCATTTGGTCCACTTTATCAAATCTATTTTTCTTTTTATTATCAGGCCTAATTTTGCTCCGGGGCGTGTCCAGGTCCTGATCCATGTTCCCACTTGTGGGTGTTCCCTCATGTGCTATGCTACACCTTTCTACAAAGTTCTCAATGTCCCATCTTGCTTTGGGCCAATAATAATTGTGAGCCACCTTTTGAATGATGGTACCTATCTTCTCATGGTCCCCATCTGGTTTCACATGTAGGCTCCTTATTAAGTCTGCCCTATATCTTTTAGGAAGTACCAGCTGACCCTGACCTTTGGATCTAGCTCCAGTCTTCCTATACATCAACTTGTTTTTCATGTAAAAATCTCCCTTGCCTGGAGTTGTATGACAAGTTGACAATTTTCTGAAACAAGGCTTGAGTGTTTTATCCCCAGCCTGTGCCTTCCTCATCTCATCTGGAGTGGTATCTAACATAATATCCTCCTCCTGTCTTGAGGTCGACCTGACCTGAAGGGTTGCCATATACACAGGTTTCCTTCTGCAACGGTCAGTGTCATGATTGTCCATCTGACAATTTTTACACCACCTTTTTCCTTGGTTGAAAGATTTTCTTTCATTATATTTCCTTTCATCGAATTGTGGGAATTTATTTTTATTTTCATACCGTGGCCTATCAAATTGGTGCTTACCTTTATTTTGATCCCTAGGATCAAATTTATTAAAGTTCTGTGGTGCCCTAAAGTTGTCCACCTGTTTCTTTTTATTACCTGTTACCTCTGCTTGAGCTGCTTGATACCTTTCAGCAACATTTAGCAACTCATCCAGCCTCTCTGCACCTTGTTCCATGAGAAATTTTCTCAGGTCTGGAGCCATGGACTCTCTTAGTTGCTCTATAAGGACCATTTCCTTAAGATCTTGGGTTTTCCCCAGAGAAGTCCATTTCTCCAAGTATGTCTCGATTCGTGTAGAGAACTGGTGATAGGTTTCACCTGACAGTAGTTTAGCATTCCTAAATTTTTTCCTGTAAAACTCTGCATTCTTTTCATACCTTAACAAAAGAGCCTGCTTTAGCATGTCATAATTTTCCTGATCACCTCTGCTCATTTTTGCAAAAACTTCATAAGCTGCCCCACGAAGTCCCTGAGATAACTTTAAGCTCCACCTTTCTCTCTCTAACCCATACGTGGTAGCTAATAGCTCATACCTATTTATATAGCTCTCAATATCATCGTCTTTCTCAACAAAATGATCTAAATGAAAATTCATAGCTGAGGTTGAGGCTCCTTGAGTAACCGTAGCATCAGAGGCAAAGGGACTGGCACCATTTTCAGGAGCATGGCCTTGAAACTCAAACTCCCTTAGTCGTAACTCATGTTCCCTTTGTAATCTTTTATCTTCTGCTTCCCTTTCTGCAGCTAATTTCCTCTCTTCCCTTTCTGCAGCCTGTCTTCTTTCCTCGGCTTCCCTTTCTGCAGCTAATTTCTTCTCTTCTCTTCTGCTTCCAATTTCTTAGCCTCTTTGTCAGCCTCAATCTGCAACCTCTTAGTCTCAGCCTCAGCTTGCAACCTCTTAGTCTCAGCCTCAGCCTCAAACTGTAACTTCTTAATTTCCTTGTCAGCCTCTAACTTTCTTTCGGCTTCAAACCTTCTTTCTTCACGTTCAATAAATTTGTCACATTCCGTCGTGACATAGGCAACCATAGCTTGCCCATCTAATCCTAACTCTTTTGCAGTCTGAACCGCAGCAGATCGAAATTTGGCCAGGTCCGCCATTGTCTATCAGGTAAATTTTTATAATGTCTACCCAACAATTCAATTTCTAACTATATATCTAATGGACAACACAGGCACCGTGAGCTCAACCTTATTTAATTCCACCCAAGGATACCTTTTAATTCTTATATTCCCTGAAGTGAATTACCCCCAATATTTTTAATAGTTAAAGATTCAAAATCCCAAGAGCGAGACCCCAATATATGTGGTGAAGTGGGATGTTATAAATACTTATAGGGAACTTAGTGTACTGACTGAGATCAGCTGTGAAGGTATCTATATCTATTAAGAGTAGTGTATTATAGATAACCTTACTTGCTACCACACATATCTCTATATCTCAGTCAGAATTATTCTGGAATAGTGTGATGCTACGTTATGTGTCTAGGGTATGTGTATGATGAAGTGTAAGTCACAACAACAGACAGATAAACAATTTAATGTAATCCACTACTCTTGACAACACTGTGACACTCACATACATATAACACTCTATGAGAATATCTTAAAGGAGGCACTGATAACTTTCAAATAACAATATGTATTCATTACTGGCATGAATGAATATGTGTCCTGATTCAACTACAAGGGAATCAGGAATCACAATCAATTTAAATTACAAGTTATGTACAGAATGTATTTAATATGAATATTGTAGTGACATATATTATTACAAATGTTCTATGTGTGTCAGTTGTGTAGTAGTAAAATGAGGTAATACTGGTTTTGTTTTGTTCAAGCTCTGTTGGTATTTGTCATCATGACTTCAATAGTTTGTCTTTAGGGACTAGTATTGGAGATGTTCACAGTTCCTGATTTTAAGACAAGTAAATTCCCCTCTTAATGTTAATTTTACAAAGTCAGTTCAAGATGAGGGGACATAATGTTGAGCTCAGCTGGCCAAGTTAGCTTATCTGGCGTGATGGCGGCAGGAAAGGACTCCTCTGCTCGAATTCTCCTCTGGGCTCTGGAGACACCTCACTGATAGCTAAAAGGACCAAGGAGTATGCTGTCCGACACTGGATTCAGCAAAGCTCTGACCAGGTGCTGCTCAGTACCATCAAGACCACTGTCCCTGAAATCAAGAAGGATGTACCTTCTATTTCATAACTAACTTAAACTCTCCTGTTACATTGATCACAACACAGCACAAACATTGAGTTCAGAGCATTAGGCCAACTGTCAGCTTCATTTGAAATACTTTATTCCAGTATTACCCTTCTTAATGGTTACTACGCCTCTGCACTTCCAGCATTATTTCTTTCTAGTCAATCATCCAGGTGTCAGTGTACTATTTGGCCATTCCATGCCGTTTTTACTACCCTCCGACACCCTCTGTTCAGGCTGGAGCATTACAGGCTTTACCTCACATTTGCCACTGAACTACACATATATATACAGGCATAAATCAACAATTCACATTCAATTTTCATTAAAAGATATTGAATGGTTCAAGCTTACCACAATTCATACGAATAAACACAGATACGTTGATTAGCAATGAATTCTGGCACAAACTGGCACAAATTTCCATCTGCCTATGTTCCAGGCTTTTATTTAACACAATTATGAGCTGGCTTCAACGCACTGTTGCTTTATCAAGATCATTTAAACAAGTGGTCTCGAACTAACGCTCCCAAGTGTGTATATCAGCGAGACTGGCCAATGAGCCACGTTTCGACAAGTGTTTGAAAAAATGTTACCTTTTCCCGTTTCCCCTAACAACGAAAGATAGTATTTATAGTTCGACCAATCGTGGTTAGGCTTTCATTTGTTGCGCTCCAATCAATTTGGAGTTTACATGGTAGGCTATTTATGTAACGTAAGGTTTTTTTTCAAACACGTTATAAAAAATTTTATGAGCAGAAATGATTTCATGCTGTCAGGCAGCCTCACTATTTTATTTTGGGTATAATTTATTAATTCCTGGACTATTGGCGTAACGTTTTACATATTATTTGTCAGCAAGCCCTAAGGAACCCAATTTTCCCACTTTAAAAGAGCTACGTGGCTGCGTTCAAAATATGTATTTTTCTACCTCCTGTTTCGAAGATATGCTGTCTGGGTACTGTTATGTTTTCAACCGTAAACCCATCTATTGTTATCTTTCCTAATAAGCGTTTTTTATGATTTTAAAACCTAACTCTGGGGAAGGGTAGTGTATTTTATCACTGTCCGTCTGAAAAAAAAAAGTTAGTGCTTGTAGCCTAACACGCGTGATAGTAGTAATTGTGTATCGCGCGACGCGTGTTTAATGTTCGGCTTTCTGCCTCTCCCTTCTCGCTATCCTTTTGTCCATCTGTTCGTTCGTTTTGGTAACGTAATGTAGAAAAAGACATGAATGGAATTTAAAATTTAGGTCATTACGCAGTCTGCCTCTTAATGTTTTTCCAAGAAATACAGCACACGTTTCATTGAAGAAAGCGGGTATAATACAGTAAGCTTTTACTATCAACGTGAAAGCGTTACAATTTGCAGACGAAGCAGAAAACAAGGGGGATTTCGAGTACATTCTTTGTGACAGCACTGTCATTTTACCATTGCTCTTTTCTTTATTAATTTTATTTGTTAGGCTTCATATTTACCTAATAATTTATATATGTGGATTAGAATATTTCATGACACGGAGCAATGATCTAGAGCCAGTCTTGACGTATACAAGTGAATCATGGACAATAAGTAAACAAGCAGGGGAATTCCTGGAAGCCACGTAGATGGGTTTTGCAGAAAGAATGTGAAAAATACAGAGGACAGCTTTAATTTTTTTTAAAGCATTCAGGATGTATATTTTTATATATTTTATATGGAAGTAAGAAAGGAAGTGTTATCTAGGGCCAATCCTAATGTATAGGCCTAAAGGCCACAGAGTTGTCGTTTTACACAAGAATATTAAGAATGCCACGAATAGGCTAAAAATAGAAATTAGGATGTCCTGAAAGAAGCCAATAGGCAACGGAAGCGTTTACTCATGTTAGAAGGAATCTTCCCACTTTCTTTGAACATGCTATGAGAAGAGGAAAACTGGACATCATAGCTAGCAGACGCTGCAGTTGGGTTGGCCACGTGCTCAGAAGAGACCCCGATGCCATCACAAGAACAGCTATGCTATGGGCCCCTGAAGGAAAGCAAAAGAGAAGCCGACCAAAAACAACTTGGCAGAGAACTGTACTGGACAAGGAAGTTAAACGCCAAACCCGAGCCAACAAAAGGAATTTCCTAGACGATCTTGCAAGACAGACAGAAGAGGCAGCACTGAGAAATGAACAAAGCACAGTACATAAAATAACTAAATTCATCAGCGGAAAACGAGGTGCAAACAATATTACATTAGTAAGAGATAAGCAAGGAAATCTCATCACGACAGCAGAGGGACAGGAAACAAGATGGGCAGAGCACTTCAGAGAAACTCTGAACAAGGAACCACCAGAGACACAATTGAATGTTCCTGAGGCTGAAAACGATCTAGATGTAAATACAGACATTCCACGAAAAGAAGAAATCATCACAGCAATCAAAGGGTTAAAGAACGGAAAAGCTCCTGGCCATGATAACTTAAATGCAGAGCTAATTAAGACAGACCCTGAGCTAGCAGCAGAACTATTAGAACCACTATTTGCACAAGTCTGGAAAACGGGGACAACACCATCAGAGTGGAACAAAGGAATAATTGTCAAATTGCCCAAGAAGGGAGATCTTGCAGACTGCAATAATTGGAGAGGAATCACTCTTCTCTCAGTTCCCAGCAAAATACTAGGCAGGATAATTATACAGAGAATTTCAAAAGCAGTAGACCACAAACTGAGGAAAGAACAAGCAGGATTTAGAAAGAACAGAAGATGTGTAGATCATATTTTCACTCTCAGGAACATTATAGAGCAGTGCTCAGAATGGCAAAGACATCTGTACATTAACTTCGTTGATTTTGAAAAGGCTTTTGACAGCATACATAGGGACAGTTTATGGAAAATACTGAGGGCTTATGGAATTCCAAGCTGCATAGTGTCAATCATAAAAAGCCTCTATGCCAACTTTACGTGTAGTGTTGAGCAGAACAACCTAACCTTTGAGGTGAAGACAGGAGTACGACAGGGATGCCCCTTATCAACCACTCTATTTTTAACAGTCATGGACTGGGTGATGCGCCAGACAACAGAGGGCAGTCCAAGAGGAATAAGATGGACTACATTTTCTACATTGGAAGATCTGGAATATGCAGATGACATTGCACTACTAGCACATTCACATCAACACATCCAGGAAAAAACGGATAGACTTAATAAGTTTAGCCAGCAGGTGGGCTTGAACATCAATTTAAAGAAGTCAGAGGTCATGACGCTCAATGTGAGCAACCCTGAGCCCACATCAGTAAGGAATCAGCAACTGGTACAGACAGACACCTTCACATACCTAGGATGCATAGTAACACCAGACGGCGGGGCAGGCAAAGACATCAACATCAGAATGAATAAGGCAAGAACAGCCATTTTAAGCCTAAACAACATCTGGAAGTCCTCTCAATGCAGCACAAGCACAAAATTAAGATTATATCAGAGCTATGTGCTTTCTGTGCTTCTCTATGGTGCAGAATGCTGGAGAGTTACAGAGAAGGAAATGTCGAAATTGTCCTCTTTTCACACAACATGCCTAAGAAAAATTCACCGAATCTTTTGGCCGAATACCATCACCAACCAAGATCTGCTTACTCGGAGCAAGCAAGAGGACATGCACACCATCATAGCTGGCAGACGTTGGAGCTGGGTTGGCCATGTCCTCAGAAGAGACCCCGATGCCATCACAAGAACAGCTATGCTTTGGACCCCTGAAGGAAAACGAAAGAGAGGCCGACTAAAAACAACCTGGTGGAGGACTGTGGAGGCTGAGATGCAAAGAATGAACCAGAGTTGGGGCACTGTACGAAGGATGGCCGCCGACCGTTCAAAGTGGAATCAATTTGTTGTTGTCCTACAAGACGCCACTAGGCGTGATGGCCACTGACTGCTTTGACGGTCGGCGGCTAAGTATCAAAGAAGAGAACTGTAGAGACTGAGATGCACAGAATGAATCAGAGCTGGGGCACTGTACGAAGGATGGCCGCCGACCGAACAAAGTGGAAACAGTTTGTTGCTGCCCTACAAGAGGCCACCAGGCGTGATGGCCACGGACTGCTTTGACAGTTGGCGGCTAAATTTCAAAGAAAGAAGACAATGAAAGAAGATACTGGGCAGTTTGAGAAGAGGAAAACTGGGTTATATTGTGACAACAGAAAAGATTACATGAAAAAATAGAGATAGAGTACGACATAGTAAGAAGAAAATATTGGACAGTTTGACATCTTGGCATGGACAGAAGTCAACAACAGAATTGATAATCGACATTGCTGACAAGAAGTTAGTTGTGGACAGACATTAATCACCTATGCCAGGCTGTCACGTAGGTCTTTATGTCATTAAATTACCTACATCTTCTTCCTATTCTCTCACCCTAATCCGTTCATTTATATTCTTTCCATACTTGTTTTTCCTGTATTTTTCGCATCACTCGGTTGCGAAAAATATTTTCTTCAGTATTTTTAAACTTTACCTGTTTTTTTTTCTCAAAACTGAGAATCGCGCTAGGACGATATTACGTAGATGTCAGGGCTGCAGGGCGTCAGAAGGCGTGATAAGTCGGTTCGCTGAACATAGGACGTAGACAATAGTCTACATTCTCACCGAGCGCGCGAGTTTCTTCTCGGCATAAGTCCCGGTGAGGTGTGATACTTTACATCTGCACCGGTCAGTATTCAGACATTTGTCTGAAAAATCCCCAAACTGACACGGCGCTCACTGTGGGCCATGGTCAGCTGTAGTGTGAAAACTGCCCTGCATTGGAGACAGGTTGTCTGAGATTTGAAACTGACACGCGTACATCTTGGTCAGTGGTGGCAGTTACGACATGTTAGGTGTGAAACGTATCGTTTAAGCCGGAAAGGGGAGAGCATTTCGTTCTACGAAATAATAGTTCATCCTTTGTCTGGTTTAAAATATTAACCCACGTTTGAAACTATTTCATTTCACTCAGTACCTTTGCAGTTAGACTAGAACAACCTTCGTTCGATTTCTAAATAATCTCTGTAAATAGAGATGGCCTTAGTTTGGTCGAAGTGGTTTAACGTTCTTAGTAATTCTGTGGTTGAGGTATATTAATTTTATATATAATAGATATCTAGTTTTGTGAAGTGATTTAGTGTTAAATCGCCGATTCCATTTTAAACTAGTTCTGTGTGCAGAGTGAATATTTTGATAGTTTGTTATTTCTTTAAATCGTCGAGTTGCAGTGGAAATACAAAATAAATTATATTTTTAGCTTACTAAACAAGTAGCTGAAATAAGTTTAATTTAACTGTTAAATACTCAGTCGAAACTGTTTTAATAACAAACTTATAAATGCTAGATGCTACATCAGTGAATAGTGACGGAATACGAAGATATTCCTAAATTCCTGATGATTGTTTTTATATAACTTACGTTACGGGAAGTTTTAAATATAAGTCAAGCTGTAGGCGTGCTATTTAAAATGTAAGTTATAATGAGTACATATATGTAAATGATTTGATATGTGTTCTTTCTTTTATATAGTGAAACGGTGGTACCCAACTTTCCAGCGTTTAGTAAAAAGGACATACTTGTGAGAAGCATAGACATTTCCTATCTTTAACCACGTGGGTTTTTTTTTTTTTTTCAAGTAACACTCGTCTGAAAGTGCATATGCCATCAGAGATAGACAGTAATACAAATCCCACAAACGGTTCCTAAAGATTAGAAATATATATTGGGCTTTTGAGCCAGTTCATATTGCTCCACAAATTTAAATGTATATGCTGCCTGGCGGCGAGAATAATTGCAAAAACTAACATTTACATTTCCAACACTATTGAAAGAGTGGATAGTGAACCAAGACTATCTGTTGAGAGCAGTTGTCCACTGGTCATCTTTTCCAACTTAAGGGAATCCACGTGTTTTTTTTCGGAACTCTGTCTGCCCGTTTAAACTTGCTTATCAAACCTGATCATAGTGACATTAAAAGTAAATCTAAAGTTTAACTGGTGAAGCGAACGCTCCCCGAAAACAGTGGAAGAAAACCTGTATTTGTAGAGCTGGGATTCGCTTTATCCAAAGAATCCAGATTCACTGTAGAGAAGTGTCCTAAGGTTGCGCCAGACGGTGAACAACATCAAGTTTTAGGTAAGGGTGAGAGAACCGAGTGAAAGTGACGGAAGGATGTTCGTTGGTTTAATGCATTCATTCTTTTTTTGTAATTTTTCCTGAAGAAAGATTTGCTGCTTAATGTAATTGTTCCTTTAGAATAGATACTGCTGTCATAAGTCAGTTCTTACCTTCTAGAAAAGGGACAATATTAGACCCTAACCATATGCATCTCTAATTCTTTGGGCCATCATCTGTCATCCTAACGGGGCTGTGGGCTAAACCTAGAGTTAAGGGCATAACGGGGCTATCATCCTTGTAGCATTTTCTTGATTTTTTTATGACTATTTGTATATGTTTTCTTTTTGATGTAAAATTTATATGTTGTGTCGTAAGTTTAATAATGATAAATAAACTTACCCATAAATTAAATCAGTGTGCTGGTCAGTTCGTTCTAAATATTTATATAATCATTGTTATAGATTTCCCACGTCTGTGTGTGTAACCGTCGTCACGTGTATGTGCGTGCCCGTGAGTAGATATAATATATGTAATATATGTATATGTGGTAGACTGTCTGACTGCTTAAAAATCTGTCGTAGAAGATAGGAGAGAGAGAGAGAGAAGATTTTCTCGCATCTCAGAGACAGCCTCTATCACTATTCTATCATCTCACTTGTGGTATCTATTTCCTTTACTAACTCACACTGTGACTCTCACTCATTCCACTCTATTCAGAAGGGACCAACCCAAGTCTTAAATTCTCCTATCAAAAATCTACGACACAGGCATAATACTTTAAGAAAAAGAAGATTATAAACTCGTTGTCTTCAGTCTCAATTTCTTCGTCTATAAATAAAGCGTCGTTCATTTTATACGAAATAAATAAAATACAAAAACTCTTTATTCCTCTGCGTTTATACTATCGCATTTATATTTTCTTGCCGCGTTATATGATTGTCCAATAAATTATAATCACTGTTACTGCGAGCACGGCTCAATAAAAACACAAAATCAATAAACGGTGAATACACTTTATTATTGTACCTCGTCGTTCGTACTCGGGTAAAAACTGAAGGTAGTCTCTTAACATATACTGCCGCATGGGAGTGAAGTGTTAGAGACTTCACCATACTAAGTTCAACATCGAGAGGTGGGGTGACCCGTTCCCTTCCTCGCTGACTTTTTCATACCCTTACTCAAAGAGAGTCAGGTACCCATTTACAACTGGGTAGACTGAAGCGTATCGGTACTGTGATTCTTCTTCTTTTTCTTCCTCGTTCGTCCTAAAAAGGACGTTGGTTGTGTAGTGTCCGTTTACAGCGAAGCTGCGGTATTTGCGCCTTTCGGCCGACACATCCGACTTCAGCACGGCATTTTTGGGGGACCGGGTTTGCCTTCCCTCTTCGACCCCTACTCCTCAGCCAGACTGCAGTGATGCAGCCTGTTTCCAGGACCACCACGTGGAGGTGGAGTGGGGTCTTGGTTAGCTCTGGTTCGCTGACCCTAACGCAGGCAGTCAAGCTATGGGTCGCTGACTGCATTCCTCACTGTTGACGCGTCTTGGGGTCCCGTACTGGGATTCGATCCAGGCAGATTTCCCGCGAGAGACCAGCGCTCAAACCAATCTGTCACTCGGATGCTCCTGTCTACGGTACTATTTAGAGATTCTGTTGTTTACACTTTTCCATACCTTGATATCAAACTGGCGGGAGCCGCGCTGGTGTAATGGTTACCACATTGCGCTGGCGATCGGGTGTTCAAGGCTCAAGCCCGGGCGTGAGCGTTTGAAGTAGTGTCATTGACCGGGATTTTGACTGAATAATCTGAACGGCTCCTGAGATAAACCCTCTGTGGATGGGAAGGAGCAAAGCTCCTGACCGGGTTGGAAGGAAAGTCCACAAGCTCCCCAGCCTCGCAATGACATGTCGTTGGGCCGAAGGGCTGAAAGCCCAAGTGCTGCTGGTTAAGAAAAAAAATAAATAAATAAAACTGTCCAGTTTTTTGTCTCTTTGTCGTGCTGTCTCATTTTTTTTCCCTTCAATCTTTCCTGTTGATATATTCCTTCTTCTCACAGTATGCCCAAAGAAAGTCTTCTTTTGCGCATTCATTCCTAGTTTTACACACACGCAGACACATTTATTGTTAAACACACTTTTTCAACACCACGCACACATACGCGCGCTCTTTCAGTTCCATACACATGGACTCTTTCTGTCCCATTCACACCCTCTTTCTCACACCCCATTTCTGTCGTAACACATTGACATTGTCATTCACTCTTACACGCTTGCGCGTACGAACACACCATTATAAAAGTAGTTCAGACAAAGATCGCTAAAATTACTGTAGTTTTGTTGTGTTTTTTATTTTTTCCTATCGCGTGTGACAAGCCTGCGGTCGCTGCACACTTTTAGCGAACACAACGCCCGCAGACCACACTCATCGACTGGTTCGAGCAGATAATCCTCTAAAGCGGAACCGATTCTTGTCAACTGTCGACTGCTATAGATCGGCGCAAGAGAACTGGGTGAAATTATTAAAATCAAAAGAAATGAAAAAGTAATTCGCGTTGTTTTAGAACAGTAATTTTCAACAAAGTATTTTTAACATTTTTCTAAATATTTATTTACTATTTTTAACATTACTCGGTATTTTCGTCTTTTTTTCACAACCATTTTTGGAACAGTCTTAACTTGGCAGGATTTTCTGTGGTGTCCTGTGTCTTGCCAGTTGGTGCAATACATTTGAGCATCGCTCACTTTATTTGCTTCCTCTTTGGTTCTTCTCTGTTTCTTTGGGCAGTTCCTTTATTATCTCTTCTACACGGTGTCCATCTTTACTTACCTGGCGATATCTGTTATTCATATAATGTGATATGTACCATAATAATAATCATCATCAACTGTCAGCTACCCAAGGAGCATAGGTTTTCAACAAACTTATGTCTTCCTGTCACGTGCCATCAGCTCAAGGTTTTTCCGTCTCTTCGTCATCCCCTTCATGTCTGTCTCCAGTTCTCTTCTCCATGTTATCTTTGGCCTCACTCTACCTCTTTTACCCTGGGAATTCCAGAACAAGGACAGATTTGTAATGCTACTAACAGGTTTCCTCAATGTGTGTTCTATCCATCTCCGTCGTTTTATTGTCATCTCTTGTTCCACTGGTACTTGTCTGGTTCTTGTCAGCTCTTGTTCCACTGGTACTTGTCTGGTTCATGTCATCTCTTGTTTCACTGTCACTTGTCTGGTTCTTGTCATCTCTTGTTCCACTGTCACTTGTCTGGTTCTTGTCATCTTTTGTTCCACTGTCACTTGTCTGGTTCTTGTCATCTCTTGTTCCACTGGTACGTGCCTGGTTCTTGTCATCTCTTGTTTCACTGTCACTTGTCTGGTTCTTGTCAGCTCTTGTTTCACTAGCACATGTCTGGTTCTTGTCATCTCTTGTTCCACTGGTACTTGTCAGGTTCTTGTCATCTCTTGTTCTACTAGCACATGTCTGGTTCTTGTCATCTCTTGTTCCACTGTCACTTGTCTGGTTCTTGTCATCTCTTGTTCCAATGGTACTTGTCTGGTTCTTGTCATCTCTTGTTCCACTAGCACATGTCTGGTTCTTGTCATCTCTTGTTCCACTGTCACTTGTCTGGTTCTTGTCATCTCTTGTTCCAATGGTACTTGTCTGGTTCTTGTCATGAGTTCTACATTGGTGACCTTGTCATACCACTTCACTCCTTCTATTCAACACAAAGACCATAATAATGCCTAGGTTTAATTACAATGGGAAATATGAAAAGTGTAATACATACATTTAGTATACCACACAAATACGAATCATCAACTCATGTGTCAATGCAGTCTTATTGTATGGCTGTGAAATATGGAGAACTACAACAACAAAACGACAAGAAAGACGTCATAGACTTTTGTATAAATGGGTGTTTACACAGAAGTGACAGGGTGAAATACGTGACAAGATCACCAATTGGGAAATGATAGAAGAAACCAGACAAATATCAGTGGAAAAAGGTGTGAGGAGAAGACTCTAGTTTTGGATAGGACACACACTGCAGAAACCAGCTAATAGCATTACAAGGTAGTCCTTTTTATTGAATCACCAAGGTAAAAGAAATGGAGGGAGATATAAAAACACACGTAGAAGTGATCTGTACATGGACAGATAAATTGGATACTAAAAGACATTGAAAGAACTTGAGGATGGCACAGGACATGAAAGATTGGTGTAAGTTTGTTGAAGGCCTGAGTTCCACCGTGATCTAAAGGGTTATTATAGTAATGATAATAATATATATTTTGTCTCTTTGATAACATAAATTTCGTTATTACTTGAATGTTAACGGAGCAATGTAAAATTAGAAATAGGTAACTTACTAGTATTAACAACAATAATAAAACACTCGAACTTCTCGACAAATATGTCTTCGTCAGCGGACAAACAAACAAGGACTACTTCTTGTTTATTTCACTTGTTCGGTCCACGTTTGCTCACAAGAGTTGTGGGGAGCTGAAGTTTTCGATATTGAGCCATGCATGTCAGATTGGCTGGTGTGAGCTCGTACTGATGTAGGATGTCTGTAATATTAAGTAACTATCGTTGCTTTCACCGAAAAATCAAAGGCGTTCACGGCACCAGAAAGATTAAGAACCCCTGGTCTATCTGCATATTTCCTTTTTTTTATTTTATTTATGATTTCTGCATTAGCTGTTATTTCCACTCAACTGGTTGCTGTCTTCCTAGGTTGTCGTAAACTAATACCATTAAAATAAATCAAATAAAGACCCGATCACTTAATGCAGCGTTTATTAACCTGCAGTCCGTGTATTCCTTGGAGGTCCTTGAATCGATCCTAGCAGGCCCGTGTACGTAACCTAACATTTAAAATGTAGAGTTTTTTTATGATGCTTTAATGTATTTTTTTTTTCTCGAAGAGGGGGTCTATAGTAGGGTGGCCAGGTGTCCGGATTTGTCCGGCTTTTCGCGTCAAACTGGGCGTCCGGTCGGATTTTTTAAAATGTTGAAATATCCGGCTTTTATGTGATTGGCTAAATTATTCATGTGAAAGACACCATTTTGATAAATCTTTACTGGATTCCGATTTCTGAGTACAGAAATTCTGTCAGAATTAAGAATTTTTATCTCCGCAAAATCGACGGATCGCGCAAATTGCCATCAACACTACCGTAAGTTGTTATGTAGTTCAATAGTTTATAATAGATAACTATCATATTTAACCCAGGTTAAACGCTGTTTAGGTTTATTGGCATTTGTTAAGGGAAAATATAACAGACAAAAACGGCATGAATAAGAACTTGGGGCTGGATTTAGTCAATTATAACTTCGTTGTCTATTGCAAATTACAAATAATATTAACCTTAGTTCGTACTGCTTTTATATTTGTTGCAATTTGTTTCTTATGAAAAAATACACGAGTAGTTACTAGTATAGTAATGGGTTTGTTAAAATTAAAACCTCGTCTGTTGCATTTTACAAATAGTTTTAACTTTAACATCGAATGTACCATCGGTTAATGGCATTATATTATATTTATGTTACAGATACCCGCTCAAAATGCCAAAACGGAAGTGTGTGTTCACGGATGAATTTAAAAAAAAAATTTCTGTGCTTTTCCAGTGGTCGACAAGATTACGAAGCAGAATGTCTTGTATGCAGAGGCGGCACATTTGTATCAGTAGCAAATAAAGGTGCAGCTGATTTAAAAAAAAAAAAACATATAGAAACAAGAAAGCACTTGTGTCTGAATGTTTGCAATCAAAACTGACATTTTTTACTAAAGAAATAAGCGAGGAAAGGTTTGAAGTTGCCGCGGCCGAGGGTGCCTTTGCTTTTCATACTGTAAAACATCACAACTCTTTCAGATCAATGGATTGTACTTCAGTGTTACTCAAGAATGCTTTCCACGATTCAGAAATTGTCAGCAAATTCTCATGTGCCAAAACCAAAACATCTACTATTATCATTTCTGTGATTGCACAGCATTCTACTGAAGCAGCTTTGGAAGCACTGAAGGAAAGCAGCATTCCATACTTTGGAGTTTCCACTGATGGGAGCAATCACGGCTCTGTCAAAATATTTCCAATAATCATTCAGTATTTTGACTGGAAAGTTGGTGGTCTATGAGTTGCAAAATACACAAAATGAGACAACAGAAACAATTTCAAAATATGTAACAGACACCATGATAAAATATGACCTCTTGGAGAAGTATGTTGCATTTACTGGGGATAACTGTAACACAATGTTTGGTGGAATTAGGCGAAATGCAGGGGGTAACAATGTGTTTGCAAAATTAAAGACTGTATTACAGACGAAACATTTATTTGGTGTAGACTGTCCAGCATATGTTTTGAAGCATTCACAATGCTGTTGAAAAACTTGACATTGATATTGAAACTATTCTTAATAAGGTTTACCAATATTTTCATATTCATACAGTTCGAACAGAGGAGTTGAAGGGATTTTGTGGACATAGAATACAGACAACCATGGCAGAACAAGGTGGCTGTCATTTTTCCCATGTGCCGCAAGAATGATCCAGATGTTTCCGGCACTGAAGGTTTTTTTTCAGTCACAAGACAATCCACCTACAGTCATCAAAAAGTTTTTCGAACAAGACTTGGCAGAGGTGTATCTGTGGTTGGTCCATTCACTTATGAGTGTTTTTCAGTGCCATATTGAACAGATTGAATAGAGAAAGCAACTCAATTGTTGAGGTTTGCAACAGTTTAAACGCAGTGAAAGACATTCTTACTGAACGTCTAGGTCAAGAATTTGTGCCTCTTAAAGTTAAGTCAGAAAGTGCACAGAAACGCAGAGTGGGGCTTGATTATTTGTGTGACAGTTTTCATAAAGATGTGAAGCTCCTTTATTCCAGTTGTATTGAATATTTAGACAAATGGACAAAGCCATTAGAAGATTTTGCAATTTTTTCCTGGATGACCTTGCATGAAGTACCTGTGTGGAAAGATGTGGAAGCCTCATTGCAATATCTAAATGATAAAGGCATTCACATTGATGACACAACATGCTTCGACCAACTGAACAATTTAAAAAAAAAACATTGTGGAAAGTCATATCAGTCGCGAAGAATTCAGTCAGCTACTGGCTCATCAGAAATGGACTAAATATTTTGAACAATCGAGAAATGTTGAAATGCATTCAGAATTCTCAAGACTTGCACAATTTATTTTTGCAGTTCCTGGGCACAACGCCAATGTTGAGAGACTTTTTTCACTTATGCAGGGTCAATGGACAAAATAAAGGAACATTTTGAGTGTAGATTCCATTAAAGGCACTCTACTTGTGCAGTACAATTTCAAGGAGCTTTCATGCTCTGATTTCGATGCAAATGTAAAACGTAGCCCAACTTTGTTGAAGATTTTATCATCAGAAAAATATAAGTAGGCACAACATCAATGTGATTTTATCAGCTTATTGTTTGAATGTAAAAAGAATGTTTCAGCGTCTTGTAGTTACTGAACAAAGGTGTCCTACTTTTCGTCCTACTTTTTAAAAATATTGTCCTCCCTTATCCTCCTTTTTATGACCAAAAAATGGCATTTGTCCTCCTTTTTGTGTTGAACAATATGGCCACCCTAGTCAATAGTCTTCATCGGACTATCAAAGGTGTCAATAGCATTCATCATACAATCAACGGTGTCCATAGCTTTCATCAGACAATAAAATGGTCCATGGCACAAAAGGATTAAGAAACTTTGACTTACTGGAATGTTCCAAAACTTGAATGTGTCAGGACAGATACATTTCTTCTCCCGCCCTATTCTTGTATGTTTCTCTGCATTAACTTTTTTTTCTTCCAAACTCATCTACAGTATATTGTATTATTTCAGAATCTTGCTGGTTCTGTTCTTATTCCCTCCTACAATCTTTTCTTGTAGTGCTTATGATATGATTGTATTTTCTGCTATTGTCATTATATGTCTGCAATATTTATTATTATCTTCTATTACAGTGGTTCTCATCCTTTTTTGCTCATGACCTCCATCTGAGCCTCATTTACCTCTGAGACCCCTACTCCTCATAGTCGCTTTTAGCTGGAAAAAGGTATTTTACCATCTTACTGTGGCCCCCTAGAAATATGGCATGGGCCACGTTCAGAACCACTGTTCGGCCGTGCTGAAGTCGGATGTGTCGGCCGAAAGGCGCAAATATCGCAGCTTTGCTGTAAACGGGCACAACGCAACCAACGTCCTTTTCAGGACGAACGAGGAAGAAGAAGAAGAAGAACCACTGTTCTATTGCACCGATTGGCTGAGTGTGGCTAAAGCGCTAGCTTTTCGCAGCAAAGGTAGCGAGTTCGAAACACAGTGGCGTCACGCTCCAGTCTATCCAGCTGTAAATGTGTACCTGACTCTGCTCTGAGTTAGAGAAGACAAAGGCAGCGAAGGAGGGAAATGGTCACCCCCACCTGTCGAAGATGGACCTAGTATAGTGAAGTCTCTAACACTCCACTCCCCTACGGCATAGTCTGCTTGGTGACAAAATTTGCCTTTATACTTACTTACCAAGCTGTTCATTTTCTACCTCAGAGTGTAGAGGCCAGCCAGAGAGAGAGAGAGCGCGCGCATTGTTCTTTACCATTATTACACCTTTTAAGTGTTATAGCCGCTACTGCACGTTACCATATGATGTGTGATGTATGAAGAGGTCCCGTATTATGAAAATGAAGCACCGGGACATTTTTATCAGTGCTGTTGCGTTTTGGAGAAAGTGGCTTTATTATGTGCACTTAAAATATACGGATAAATATAGTAACGTTAAAAAAGCGTATTTGTTTTCTATTTAGCAGAACGTTTTTTAATATCATCTAATCTGATTTAGGTCAAAATATGCAGGAGGTTCCCGTTTTTCATCAGGTTTTTTCTAGCTGGTTCTCCTTTTTAAAAACTTTCTTTCTATTATTATTATTCTTATTTATTTTTGGAAAAGTTAATCTTATTTATTCTGCATCATTTAAAAAAAAAATAGCCGAGATTTTTGGCGTCCTGCTCAAAGCTTATCCGGGACTCACCGGGAAGAATGGGAGACTTGTTTATATAATACAGGTACGTACTAAACTATTGCATCGTGTATCACGTATTTACGCTGAAGCTTCTGTGTTGATTCCAGAGCCTGGTATTTTTGAAGGAAATATTATTACTAATAGACTTCCCTTGCGGATACCAAAGATGTCGTATAAGATGCATAAGGAGAGGAGCATGGAGATAGAAACGTCAGCAAGTAAAAGAAACGGCCGCAGGAACCACAGCTGCAATAGTGCATGAACTACTTTTATGGGAGGTTAACTACGGTGATGGTCCCATGTTAAAAGGTACAATAAGAGGATGGATATATTATGCCGCCTTACTATAATGTATTAAGCTTGATCATCGTATTAAAATCTGTAAATGTAGTACCAAAGCAGATACGACCGTAGGCAGTGAAGTGTTAGAGACTTCACGATACTAGATCTCA
Source organism: Oreohelix idahoensis (assembly GCA_024509875.1). NCBI lineage: Eukaryota > Metazoa > Mollusca > Gastropoda > Stylommatophora > Oreohelicidae > Oreohelix > Oreohelix idahoensis. The sequence goes on from JAMPIV010018970.1 coordinate 72,943, forward strand.
GCTTTATGAGGTGTGGTGATCAGTTCTCTTCACTGATGCCTTTGCTTTCCATAACGCTAGAGACAAGTCAGGTACCTGGTTACAGTTTGGTAGACTAGAGGGTTATGGTACCAGGTTTCTAACCCAGTAACTTTGCCTCCAGAAAAAAGCGCCGCAACCACTCTGCCAACCGACACAATGCTTACCTTAAATACAATATTAAATATTACGTTGTAACTTCTGTATAAAGTATTACTTTTGTTCATTTTATACATAATATTACATCTTACATTCTAACTTACTTAATATTCTTGGCTTTGTTTGTTTGTTTGTTTGCGGGTTTCGCCTTCTTGTGGGGAGGCACATTCCTTTCAAATTAGACTTAAGTCATTTGGTTATATTGGAGCACAATTAACCATTCAAAAATAAGTGAACTCTGTAAACTGAAGCGATGTGTTGATAAACTCTAAGCCCTGAAAAGGACTACTAGCAGCAAGCATGAAGTAGCCCTGAAAAAGACTGCTGGCCCTACCAGCGTTAATAGATACTAAGTCCTGAAAAGGACCAACATTATCCATCTGCTAGCATGAAGCCCTGAAAAGGACTTGCCCAAAACAGGACTCGCCAGCTACTCCAACCCTGCCCGTACTTCCACAGTGTTCAACAAACACCGGTTGTCGTGAACTCTTAAGCAGTCACACATGGATTACTAGCCCGTCCAGCGTTTGATAGATACTAATTCCTGAAAAGGACTAACATTACTTATCTGCTAGCACAGTAAAGCCCTGAAAAGGACTAACATTTACGCCAACGCTGGTTTCACTGCAGCAGACATTAAATACGGTATAGGTCATGAATGTCTTATTCTTCTCGGATATTTAGCCTCTTGTTGTCACAGCTGTCAGTGGCCGTCTTGTTGTCACAGCTGTCAGTGGCCGTCTTGTTGTCACAGCTATCAGTGGCCGTCTTGTTGTCACAGCTGTCAGTGGCCGTCTTGTTGTTTGAGTTACTTCCCTTGAACTCCGCGGATAAATACATTTTACTGCGATTTATTCGTTGTTTGGGTAATATAGATTGTTCTTGCTTCAGAATATCTATGGCCTGAATTTATGTGTATTGTTTGTCTGAGTAGGACAAGTCTGTCTTATATCTGTATATCTTTACATATCTAAGTCGAACTATATGTTCTGTTGTCTCTAGAGAGGTCAAAGGCTATTCGGCGGATGTGTCGCTTGAGTGGGGGTGATTTGGCTTCGTCCTGATAGGGAATGTGTGTGTTTTGCTATGTCGGCTTGATGCCTTGAAAAAGTGATCTCAGTGGTTTTGGGGAAAGTGATAGTCGTCTAGACCTATCGTGTATGCTTTACCCCAGTGTTTATTCATCTTGCCAAGGAATGGCAGTTTCATATTCCCTCTACCAAGGTAATCAAAGATACTCTTATGAACTCTCGATCGAAGCCACCATTGTCGATAATTACGATTTGAATGTTTAAGAGAATATATTTGACTCGATGAAAAACGACTTCGATTCCTAGCAGCACTATATTCTGTAGAATGCAGTCTATTGTTCATGACCAAATCTACAGAGCAACGAAATGTTGTATGAATGACTAACTTTAGAACAGATTCATTATCTGTATTCAAACGTGAGTGACAGTTCACGAGTGGAGCCATCTTGGAACCAAAACATGTAGGACTTTCAAGAAGAGAAAAGGGATGCCCGTATTATCGCTTGATCAGTCCAGAGATCACTGCTACACATGAGAACCCATTGTTAGCGGTTCAATATTATTATATGGAAAAATATGTGCTGAACATTATGTTGAAGAATCGTTGCTAAACGAGATTAGGTTTAGAAGTCATCTGAAATATTGTTTACAAGCTGACGTGCTCAGTCAGTGACGTCAGATGATATATGTATGGGCGATACTGAGTGCTTGGCTATTGACAGTCCATTATACCATTATTCTACATGAGTGCCCATGTAACATTGCAAGACCATTTGTCCACTGTACTATGATGTATTATGGCAACCTGTGATTTGTCACTATCTGTGCTGTCGAGTGTGTACGTCCAATTAAACTTTAGAAAAGGTACACAGTCGTTGGTGTCGATGACTTCCGGTCATACATGAGTGTGAGAAGAGAACATTTGTCAACAACACGAACCCTTATCATCATTCGCACATTATACACTCCATCCATGTCTACACAACACTGCGTAGGTCAAGTTGACATTCCATACACTACAGTGGGGCAGGCAACACCATAGGGATCTTGTCAACTGATGATGATAGACGCCTGTCTTCCCGCCTAGGAGTGTTCTGGTGTACTTTATCAACATATATTATATCCAACTAAATATCAACTTTATCAACTGGTGGACCAGCTTTCTGGGTTTGACCTCGCAGAAATTCAGAAGTCAACAGATTACCGATACCAGACCGTTTCCTGTGGCTGATACGACACACTTGCAGTATTGGTTTGCTCTTTGTCAACGCTTCGTCACGTGACCTGTCAAGTGAATGCAGTATGTAGGTCAGCGTTGTTGACATTTTTTACATTAGACATTATAGAGTTTCACAGAACAGTTGGATCAATTCTTGTCAGTGTTAACAGAAAGACAGTATTTGTGAACTAAGAAGTCCTGGTTTCATCGATGGATCTTCTTGTTTGCCATATATGAACTTTAATATTTAAGGCCAGAATGTTTAATTGAATAAAGTGGCAGTTTGTTTGTTTTCATGAAAAATAACTTTGCCATTACTGTAAGACTGAGCCTATTTTGCAACACATACTATCATACACATAATTTATATATATTTATGTTTACATGTTATTTGTTTGTATAGTATGTTAGTTTCTATGTCAGCGGGTTGTGTTTAAGGTTGGGCGGCGTCCTCACAACAGAGTATCCCACGTCATAGAGGGTCCGTTGTGGGCGTTTTCTATAGGTGCAATTTTCTTGATTGAAAATTTGCTGCGACAACTGTTGCTTTTGTGTTAGCTGTGAAGTCTGTAATTATTGTTATTTTTGTAATATTTCTTTGTTCTTTAGTTTTGTTTTGATTTGTTTGTAATTTGTTGGTCTAACCTTTTCTATCTTTCAGTTCTATTCATAATTTATATTCATATATTGTGACGTCATTTGTGTTGTTATTCTTTGCAGATTCAGTGATTATCTTCATTGATTTCCCTATTTGATTTATTTTGATTTCTGCAAACGTTCTTGTATTGTCAGTCCTATTTGTACTTTATGTATTCTGTTGGTTGACATATGTTTTATATGGGTATATTTCATAAGACACAATTGCCTGTGCACTGCACTTGGATTATGGTATAGACCAGTACCTGATTATTATTACTATTATACAAGACCTTATTAAAGGCTTGTGACCCACAGATATTGGGATAGTATACTGATTAATCAGGTCATTGAGAACTTGGGGTATTATTATTGATTCAGGTGATTAGTATTATTGTTAGGCATCATGTCTACTCTAGATTATTTCATTACTCAAGGGAAAGCTCTTGATAAGACTGGTCAACAATTAGAACAATGGGCAGTTGCTCAATATGACAAAGCATTAGCTGCAGAAGAGAAAAGATTAGCTGCAGAAGAGAAAAGATTAGCTGCAGAAGAAAGAAAAGCTATGGCGGAAGAGAAAAGATTAGAAAAAGAAGCTGAGGCTGCTGCTGAACAAAAGAAATTGCAGATGCAGGTAGAGGAAAGGAGATTTGAAGCTGAACAAAAAAAATTGGAAAGAGAAGCTGCGGCTGAACAAAAAAGATTAGACAGTGAAGCTGAACAAAAAAGATTAGACAGTGAAGCTGAACAAAAAAGATTAGACAGGGAAGCTGAACAAAAAAAATTGGAAAGAGAAGCTGCGGCTGAACAAAAAAGATTAGACAGTGAAGCTGAACAAAAAAAATTGGAAAGAGAAGCTGCGGCTGAACAAAAAAGATTAGACAGGGAGGCTGAACAAAAAAGATTAGATGCTGAAGAGAAAAAAGCAATAAGAGAACATGAATTTGAGTTGGAGAAATTGAGATTGACAAGTATGAGTAATGTTAATCAGGCATCTAGTGGTAATGGTAAACCTTCTACTTACAAGGTTAAGGTTCCACCGTTCAATCAGTCCAGTGACGATATTACATTCTGGCTGGATAGATTTGAACGTTCTTGTCGTACACATAATGTGGATAAATCACAATACGCTAATCAATTATCAGAAAAACTTGAAAGGTGAATCTTTGACTAGATTATGCCTTGTAGGAGAAGCAGATAAGGATAATTATGATGTCATTAGGGCGGCTTTGATAAAAAAATATCAGCTAAGTGAGGAAGGCTATCGCCTTTTATTTAAGACGATGGTACCTGAGACGGGGGTAGAATTCTCAGAATTCACTGCAAAGGCACGTCTCACAGTTGATCGTTGGATTGAGCTTTCCAAAACAGAAAAAAACGTATGAAGGACTTATGGATTTGTTGCTCAGAGATAAGATTATGTCATGTGTGAACAAACCTTTCCTTGAATTTATACATGAGCGTAAACCTAAATCTCTAAAGAAATGGAAGAATATTGTTCCCAATATGTCACTGCACACCCCGACGTGACTTTTGGCAACACTAAGATTAAGGAGAGTATGCCAGTTGCTTCAGCAACACCATACAATCCCAATTATTCACACAGATTTCAGGGACCTCAAAACAGATTTGATAAAAAAAGGTAACCATAATAGTTATCAAAACCAAGGTAACCAATCATTTCAGGGTTCTTCTTCAAAGAACTGGAGACGACCTGATAGCTCTCGACACAGGGGTGGTCATAATTATAGGAATTTCCGTAGAGGAAGTAATTATAGAAACTATCAGGGTTATCCGTCTTGGAGTCAACAAGATCATAATTACAGAGATACTCATTATAATGAATATGATAATGGTAACCAAGGGTACTATGACTCAAACCCAAATAGGGGTTACAATAGAGGTAACAATAACTACAGAGGTGATAATAACCGAGGTAGATCTCAATACAAAAGACATAAACCACATTTTCAGGCAAACTCTGCACAACAAGAGTCCCATGAAGCCTATAAACAGAGTAAAGATAATAATGATGCTAGTAATATGGCATGTGCCGCTTTTGATTTTGGGAGAGCATCTCAGTGCCCCCAATGCAAAACGTTATTTGAGCCAACCACAGTGACTACTTTAAGCTGTGGCCATCCTCTTCCTGCTCTTCCAGCATCAGTCGCGCATGATGGAAGAGGGTCTCTTGTCTTACATAAGGGTTTAGTGAATAACAATCCAGTCTCTGTGCTATTTGATTCTGGATGCACCACAATTGGTGTTAGGCAGTCACTCGTAGATCCTTCCCGTGCCACTGGACAAGTAGTCAAATGTGTAACATTTGGCGGCACATTAGAGAAATACTCTACCGCTATCATTAGGATTGCTACTCCTTTCTTTACAGGAGATGTACACGCATGTCTTCTTCCGAATCCGATCGCTGACCTCATCATCGGTCGCATTCATGGAGTCAAGGAATGCACTCCGCAACAAATTTCCACTTGGGAAAGGCAAAACATGCAGATTGCTAACGCTGTAGTCACTAGAGCTCAGGCTCTTAATGTGCCTCAAACTTCATCTACTGAAGATAATGAAGTGCATAACCAAGATAATCCCTTGGTAATTTCTCGTGACTCGTTTATAAAACAGCAAGAAGATGATCCCACTCTGAAGAAATTCTTCATTCTTGCAACTAAAGGTGATCCGAATAAGGACACAAGTCGTAAATCGTGGATTACAAAGAAGAATGGCGTACTTGTACGTATGGTTCAAGACTCCATTACGTCAAGTCATTCTCAAATCCTGGTTCCCAAGAATTTGAGAGTTAAAATTTTGCAGCACGCTCACGACTCTCAGTGTGCTGGACACATGGGTTTTTCCCGTACTAAGTCAAGAGTCCTTGCGGCTTTCTTTTGGCCATTGGTAAACAAGGACATACGGATTTATTGTCGATCTTGTAAAGTATGTCAGGAAGTTAAATCCAAAGGTCCACGGCATGCTGCACCCATTCAGGCGGCGGACATTCCTATTCGGCCGTTTCAAAAAATGGCCATAGACATTATTGGTCCATTTAAGATCAAGTCTGCCAGAGGACATCAGTTTATCTTGACGTGTGTTGATATGTGCACACGTTGGCCAGAGGCTATTCCTCTGAAGAGCATTACTACTGCTGATATTGCAGATGCTCTTTGGCTTATATTTTCTCGTCTGGGGTTCCCCGGAGAGATATTGTCAGACCATGGCACCCAACTAATATCAGATACCATGTCTCAAGTAATGTCTACCCTGCAGATAGATAGATCTTTAAGTAGTATCTACCATCCAATGTCTAATGGTATGGTCGAACGCCTTAATAGAACACTTAAAAACTTACTGGGGAAGATAACTGAGGATCATCCTCAAGACTGGGACAGAGTTTTACCTGCGGCCCTCTTCGCTTACAGAGAGGTACCCAATGAACATACGGGATTTTCTCCCTTTGAACTCGTCTTTGGCGCGCGTCCGCGTGGCCCTATGTCGTTGCTTCACGATCTCATAACATCTGACAATATTGACGATGACACAAAGTCATCCTACGAATATGTCATCGCGTTGAGACAAAAGATTATCGAAGCATGCAAATTAGCAACTTCTTCTTCTGAATTTGCGAAACAGAAGGCAAGGCAATTTGCCAATAAGAAGAGATGCTTACGACAACTTTGTCCTGGTGACAAAGCATTTGTATTACTACCTTGTAGGGAAAACAGATTACTTATTTCTTGGAAAGGTCCGTACGATATAATATCGAAAATTTCCGATGTCGACTATATTGTCGATATTGATGGGAAGCATAAAACCTTCCACATCAATATGCTTACTGAATTCCATGAACGTCCGGATTATTTGCAACCCATTTTCCAAGCAACGGACAATTCTCCAGTACCACATGGTCATTACTCATCACTGTCCGTGATACAGGATGAGGAAACAAGTTTTTCAGATGTAAATCTTCCTCTTCCAATGATCCCACTTCATTCCAGTGAATCATGGAAGAACGTTACTGTCTCTCCTGATTTGTCTCTAGGAGAACAGCGACAAGTTTCAACTATGTTGCAAACATTTCAGGATGTACTCACTGACATCCCTGGACAAACTAATGTCATTCAACATGACATTGTGCTAACTGACCATACTCCTATTAGGGTTAGACCTTATCCTATACCTATACATTTCCAAGCACAGGTCGAGAAAGAGTTGGATGTGATGATAGATTTGAAAATAATCGAACCATCCACCTCTGCGTATTCTTCGCCGATGGTTATTGTGCGTAAAAAAGACAATAACATACGTCTTTGCGTTGACTATCGAAAATTGAATCAAGTAACGAAGTTCGATGCCGAACCTATGCCTTTACTGGAAGAGCTACTTACTCGACTCTCCAAATCTCATTTTTTCACTAAACTTGATTTGTCTAAGGGATATTGGCAAGTTCCTTTATCTGAACGCGCCAAACCTCTCACGGCTTTTTCAACACCTAGAGGTTTGTTCCAATGGAATTTTATGCCTTTCGGTCTTATGAACGCACCAGCTACGTTCGTACGCATGATGCGCCGAATCCTATCTTATCGGTCAGATGTCATTGCATATCTAGACGACATCTGTCTTTTCAGCGATACTTGGGAAGATCACTATTCAGGGTTAGATGAATTGCTGTCTACTTTGCGTGAGCACAACCTGACAGCGAAACCCTCTAAAGCCTATATTGGTTTTAGCGAAATTTCTTTCCTAGGCCACCGAGTTGGTCATGGTTTCCTAAAGACAGAGGACCATAATACTAGTAAGATACTTAACATCTCAATCCCTAAGACTAAAAAACAGGTGAGAAGTCTGTTAGGTCTTATTCAATTTTATGGCAGATTCATTCAGAATCTATCCTCTATCATGGCACCTCTCTCAACACTTCTAAAGAAAGGTTCGCCTAATGTGGTCCACTGGTCTCAGGAATGCCAATGCTCTCTGGATAAGATTAAAACACTGTTTTCAACACCACCTATTTTAGTGCTACCCACTAAAGATAAGACATTCGTTCTTCGTAGTGACGCTTCATCCACTGGGATTGGAGCGGCACTAATGCAAGAGTACTCTGGAACTCTGCATCCTGTAATGTATATTTCCAGAAAACTTAATGCGGCAGAAAGGAATTATTCGGTTTTAGACCGTGAGCTATTAGCTATGGTTTGGTCGATCCTCAAACTACAGAGATTCCTTCTAGGCGCACATTTCATAGTAGAAACAGACCAAAAAGCTCTTACTGCTATACAGAGTAAGAATTTGAAGAGCTCGAGGTCTACTCGATATGCAATTGCTCTTCAACCTTTTCATTTCTCTGTGCGAGCTATTCGGGGATCAGATAATGTGATGGCAGACATTCTGTCAAGATGCCCACATGATTCCACATAACTATTAGGGCTTAGACTTCTTGATATGTCTAGTTCTATAGTAGTTCCTTTTCTATATCATGATAGATACACATTTGTAATTTAATAATATAATGATTGTATCACTACATAGCGGTTCATGTATGTTTATTCACCGCTGTGCTTTGATGATTTTTACTTCATAAATCATAAATTTAAGATATCTAATACGTAGTGATGATATGAATTTTTTAGGCATTGTGTAATTGCCAGAATTGTATTATACTTTGATGACACCTTCCTGGAAAAATATACTTGTAGAGAAATAATTTCTCTCAGTTTATGAGACACATTCTCACCAGTCGCTCCATAAGTCGACTTAGCCTCATATTAGGCGTTATAGGTATTCCTGATATTTTCATCTGCGCATTATTCATGCGTTGTGAGCCTATTGTACGTTGCTCCTAGATGTATTTCAAAAAAAAAAAAAATGTTCCATTTTTTTTTTCCCGGGAGGTGTGGTAAGACTGTTACGTGCAGTCTTTGATATCTTACAATATTATACATAGGTAATTTTTTAGTGCTTAAGGGAAAGTCATTATTGAGTTACTTCCCTTGAACTCCGCGGATAAATACATTTTTACTGCGATTTATTCGTTGTTTGGGTAATAATAGATTGTTCTTGCTTCAGAATATCTATGGCCTGAATTTATGTGTATTGTTTGTCTGAGTAGGACAAGTCTGTCTTATATCTGTATATCTTTACATATCTAGGTCGAACTATATGTTCTGTTGTCTCTAGAGAGGTCAAAGGCTATTCGGCGGATGTGTCGCTTGAGTGGGGTGATTTGGCTTCGTCCTGATAGGGAATGTGTGTGTTTTGCTATGTCGGCTTGATGCCTTGAAAAAGTGATCTCAGTGGTTTTGGGGAAAGTGATAGTCGTCTAGACCTATCGTGTATGCTTTACCCCAGTGTTTATTCATCTTGCCAAGGAATGGCAGTTTCATATTCCCTCTACCAAGGTAATCAAAGATATTCTTATGAACTCTCGATCGAAGCCACCATTGTCGATAATTACGATTTGAATGTTTAAGAGAATATATTTGACTCGATGAAAAACGACTTCGATTCCTAGCAGCACTATATTCTGTAGAATGCAGTCTATTGTTCATGACCAAATCTACAGAGCAACGAAATGTTGTATGAATGACTAACTTTAGAACAGATTCATTATCTGTATTCAAACGTGAGTGACAGTTCACGAGTGGAGCCATCTTGGAACCAAAACATGTAGGACTTTCAAGAAGAGAAAAGGGATGCCCGTATTATCGCTTGATCAGTCCAGAGATCACTGCTACACATGAGAACCCATTGTTAGTGGTTCAATATTATTATATGGAAAAATATGTGCTGAACATTATGTTGAAGAATCGTTGCTAAACGAGATTAGGTTTAGAAGTCATCTGAAATATTGTTTACAAGCTGACGTGCTCAGTCAGTGACGTCAGATGATATATGTATGGGCGATACTGAGTGCTTGGCTATTGACAGTCCATTATACCATTATTCTACATGAGTGCCCATGTAACATTGCAAGACCATTTGTCCACTGTACTATGATGTATTATGGCAACCTGTGATTTGTCACTATCTGTGCTGTCGAGTGTGTACGTCCAATTAAACTTTAGAAAAGGTACACAGTCGTTGGTGTCGATGACTTCCGGTCATACATGAGTGTGAGAAGAGAACATTTGTCAACAACACGAACCCTTATCATCATTCGCACATTATACACTCCATCCATGTCTACACAACACTGCGTAGGTCAAGTTGACATTCCATACACTACAGTGGGGCAGGCAACACCATAGGGATCTTGTCAACTGATGATGATAGACGCCTGTCTTCCCGCCTAGGAGTGTTCTGGTGTACTTTACTAGAATCCTATTGAATCCATTCATGGACCCCCAAGAGGTCAAGGTACCACAGGTTAGGTGACCCAGTTATTGAGCATAGAACCACTACTGCAGATGACACCTTTGAGGAAGCCTACGCCAAATCACAAACTTTTGTAACGGTAATTTCTGTAGGAAAATATCCTATATATAAAATCCCAGCTTTTTCTATCAGTGCGTAACGCAAAGGGATGCAACTTTGCTTGAAAGTTAGACATTAATTGTATTATTTCCCTTATATGTACTCTCCCGAAAATAGTAACACTTACCAAAGAAGAATGTGCAAATGACGATGTGCACAAAAATATTTATAGAATGTGTGATCCCGTATACACACATTGGGATCCTCTCTGCTGCTACGTATTTCGTGTACTGTGGTGATGCACAGTGGTTTAAAAAAAAATTCTTATAAGTAAAATTAGGTATTGGTGCTTTTGAATTTAATTCCCGTCTTATGACAGGCTTTTACACTAATTGTTACATAATGATGTTGCTAGCCCCATGCACAAACTTATTTTAGTCGTCTTTTACGACAGGCATGAGGGATCAGTAGTCCTATTAATTTTGTCTCACCCCCCCCCCCCCCCCCCCCCACCACCACCCCGGGCACAACACATCGCTAAATTGCAAATAACATTTATGAAAGTCGAAATTCAAAAGATAAAAGTTCAAAAGACAAAGTTCAAACTGATCCCATCGTGAAAAGGCAAAGTTGTGTACCATATTTTGCAAGTCACAGTTTAATAAGTATTAAATGTTATAATACACAATTACCGTGTCGGTCCCGGTGGCCTCTGAGGAGATAAAGAAAGAACAGGCATACTGCATGTCGTAAGAGGCTGACTAGTGAAAAGAGAGAAATCAATGCAAAAATACCGAAATTATGTTCTACAAGGGGATTGACATAAGTCTTGGGCCTGACCATGAAGGACATATCACAGAGAGCTGAAATTTTGTACAGTGTTTATTCCTTTTCAATATAGCCACCGTCTGAATTGACACACTTCTGCCATCTCTGCTTGACCTTGAAAAGACCTCGGAAGTAGAACACCCTATTTTTCTAACTAAACCAGTCATCACATGCCAGTATAACCTCTTCATTGCTGTCAAAATGATTTCCTTTTAGCTGTTTTTTTAAGATTTGGGAATAGAAAAAAGTCTGATGGAGCCAAATCTGGAGAATATGGTGGGTGTGGAAGAATTTCAACATTCAAATCGTTGGCTGTTAGCTGCACAAGCCTTGCTTTGTGAGAGGGCGCGTTGTCTTGAAGCAAAGGAAGATTTTGAGTGCGCGTTATCCCTCGTTTCCTGGTCACAACCTTTCTTAGTTTTGTAACAAGATCTGCATAGTACTGTCCATTAACTGTGTTGCCACGAGGCAGATAATATTTCAAAAGTACACCTTTGGCGTCCCAAAAAGCAGTCAACATCACTTTTCCTGCAGATTTCTGCGCCCTCGGCTTGACAGGTGTTGGGGAGCCCGGGGTTTTCCATTGCATGCTGGCAATTTTGGATTCAGGGTCATAATGGTGTACCCAAGTCTCATCTACTGTCACCATGGTCTCCAAAAAATTTTTTGACTGACACTTTTTGAGCAACTGTTGACAGCAATTTACCCTCGTTTGCTTCTGTTCACGTGTCAACAGTCGCGGAACCCAGCGTGCACACACTTTTCTCTTGTTCAGTCTGTTGTGTAAAATTCTATAAACTGTTCTTTCATTTAGTTTTACACTACTAGCTATCTCCACAATTGTCATTTTTCGATCCTGGTCAATGATTTTCTTCACTCTTGTTGCATTTTCATCGTTGCACTCTGAGGCTGGTCTACCAGATCTTGGCAGATCAGCAACATTTGAGCGGCCGCACTTAAACTGTTGAAGTATATGAAGGACAAGAATCACGAAACACTGGTTCCATCTCCCTGTGTATTTCTGTAGGTGTTTTTTTCCTGAAACATCAGACATTTTTTCACAGCTCTGGCCTCCGTCTTTTCCATTGTTTTGTGAAATCTTTGGAGCAGCAGATCCGGTGAATAGGGTACATTGCGCCGTGCACCGTAGCGGGAAAACCCATTGAAGAAACAAACGCGTACTTCACACATTCAGTGCAAATATGATGAACTTTAAATGTGCCAAGTTTCATCTTCCTCCTGTGACTCCTTCATGGTCAGGCCCAAGACTTATGTCAATCCCCTTGTACATTTATAGCCCAGGATCTCAGAAAAGATAATTTGGGACACGTTGTAACAGTGAGGGAAAATTTAGGACATTCGGAACACATTGAAATAGTGAGGAAAGACTGTGGACATTCGGAACACATTGTAAGAGTGGGAAAAATGTTGGTCATTCAGAACACATTGTTACAGCGGGAAAAATTGAGGAAATTCGGAACACATTGTTACAGTGGAGAAAATTGAGGAAATTCGGAACACATTGTTACAGTGGGGAAAAATTGAGGACATTCGGAACACATTGTTACAGTGAGGAACAATTAGGACATTTGGAACACATTATTACAGTGGGGAAAAAATTGAGGAAATTCGGAACACATTGTTACAGTAAAGAAAATTGAGGAAATTCGGAACACATTGTTACAGTGGGGAACAATTTGACATTCGGAACACATTGTTACAGTGGGGGGAAAATTAAGGACATTCGGAACACGTTGTTACAGTGGGGGAAAATTGAGGAAATTCGGAACACATTGTTACAGTGGGGGACAATTGAGCACATTCGGAACACATTGTTACAGTGGGGAAAATTGAGGACATTCGGAGCACATTGTTACAGTGGGGAAAATTGAGGACATTCGGAACACGTTGTTACAGTGGGGAAAATTGAGGAAATTCGGAACACAATGTAACAGTGGGGGAAACAAATTGAAGTTCGGAACACATTGTAACAGTGAACATTTTTTTGGAAATTTAGAACACACTGTTGTAACAGTGCGGAAAATCGAGGAAATTCGTAACATATTGTAACAGCGAGAGAAATCGGGGGAATTCGTAACATATTGTAACAGCGAGAAAAATCGGTGGAATTCGGGAAAGTGGAAGATACTAAGTGAAAATATTAGACGAAACAACAACATGTCATGGAAGGAAACCATAACACATAAAAAAATAACAATAATAAAATAAATTAAAATTAAAACTCAAATGGATCCTCAGAGACAGGAGGTTGTGGAGAGAACTGATAGCCTTCACCGCAAACAGGAATGATTGACAGAAAAAAATAAATAACGGACGACACAGATAAAAACACCATTTAAAGTAGCGGCATGGAAAGAAGCCACCAGCAGATTTGATAAACAGGACTGGAGACTGAATGTTGTGGCGAGACATGATTACCTACGCCAGTAAACACGATACTTGAATGTGAGGACATCAGCCGGCACGGCACAAGATGATAATGATTACACAAAACTGAATACTGCGTCTAAAATCTCCTACTACAGGCACAATTTTAAGTCAGATTTACACCCTGTTGAAATATTACATTACACACCCAATATTACGTAAGATTTACACTACTGTGTTAAAATATTACATTACACACCCACTATTACATAATATTTATACTTACTTACTTACTTACTTAGTCGTTCCCCTTCTACCGTGAGGTATAGAGGTTTGGAAGAGAGAGCGCCAGACTATCCTATCGGCTGTCTTCCTCCTGGCCTGGTTCCATTCTAGTCCTCGGTTCTTCAAAGATTGTCTAATGTTGTCCTCCCAGCGAACTCTGGGTCGTCCTGGGGGTCTGGATCCCTGGCTCTTTGTTTCCCATGCTTGTCGTGGTAGCCGATCTTCTCCCATTCTGCAGACATGGCCAAACCATCTTAGTTGGGACTGTTCTACTTGGGTCTGTAGGGGGTGGGATTTTAGGCCTTGACGTATCGTCTGGTTGCGGACCATGTCTCTTCTTGTTACTTCAACCACCTTCCTCAGATACCTCATTTCTGAGGTTTGGATCTGGCTTTTGTGGGTTGTAGTCATTGCCCATGACTCGCATCCATATGTCAAGACTGGGACATAGGTGGAGCGGTATGCAGCCATCTTCGTTTTCTTACCAACCTCTCTCTTGCTGAGGAATCCTCGATTTATGGCCTGAAAAAGTCTCCCAGCTGCTGCTTTTCGAGTGGCCAACAGTAATATTTATACTACCGTGTTAAACTTACATTTTACACACAATATAAAGTAAGATTTACAACACTATGTTAAAATCTTACATTACACACAATATTAAGATTTATATCACCATGTTAAGTTTCTACATTACACACAGAAGTAAGATTTACATCACACAATGTTAAAATCTTACATTACACACAATATTAAGTAAGATTTACATCACCATGTTAAGTTTCTACATTACACACTGAAGTAAGATTTACACCACCATGTTAAAATCTTACATTACACACAATATTAAGTAAGATTTACATCACCATGTTAAGTTTCTACATTACACACAGAAGCAAGATTTACACCACCATGTTAAAATCTTACATTACACACATAATACCAAGTAAGATTTATACAACGGTGTTACAATAACAATCGCAATATTAACTCTTAAAGTCTCCACAAAACGAATCCTAAACATTATAATTACAAAATACCATTTGAAATCTTAAATATTATATTGCAGTTTTACAACTTTATATTGCAGTTTTACAACTTTATATTGCACCACACAATTTTAGATGTTGCGTCAGACTACACGCAATTTTTTACACCATATTTCGCACCCTGCATATAAGGTCTTTAGTGTTTAAATACGCACCAGAACATTAGGTCTCAAATTGTCTGTTGCGCACTAAAAAATTACTGCAAATGTGTTTATTTTGGACGTTCAGCTTAATTTTATTTATATTTTAACTTTATGCATTATGAAATAATATGACCAGAAAAGTGGTTCTCAAACTGAAGTGCCCAAACCTTAGGCTTGACTTATTCAAGAAAAGTTTAGGTTACTCTTCTGCTCATCTTTAGAACAATTTTCACGTAACCAAAAAAAGCATGCTCAGTCCCTATTTGTTCGGGCTCAGATTTTTGGAATAGTTAATGTGCTGATTATATGCTTTCCCTCACCTGGTTATGTTTTCAAATCATTATATACTATTGTATACCAGTTTTGAACAATGATTTTTGCCTTTTACAATATATTTTACTTCTTGATTATAATTAATTAGGTGTTGTAAATTTGAGTATGCTGGTATTGCGATATTACATCGTTGCATTCTTTGACATTAATATTGAAAATTTGACAGACTAAATGAAAAAAATATTTTTTTTGTTAAATTAAGGAGTTTTGCAGTATGGTCAAGAAATTATGGGCCTAACACCATATTCCCAATATTCCTCAATGGGCGTATAGCGGGAGCCTTTACCTTTCCTTTACATTTGCCCTTACGTTTAGGTGGCAACAGACGTACTTGTTTTCTGGTAGCGGAGATAATATATCTACCATTTGTTTACTGGCCTGCTCTCGTGGTCTCTGGGGAGACACAGAATAGGACTACTGGTTCCTGTGGCATGTCGTCAGATTAGATTAATATGAGATTATACAAAAGTCTGGCCACGCCATCATGTTAAATATATTGCTACAGAAGCCAAGAGTATATGGTTATGACGGTGGCTTCATCAGCGGTCTTCAACAGCGGGGTTCATCAGCGGGGTTCATCTGCGGGGTTCATCAGCGGTCTTCATCAGCGGTCTTCAACAGCGGGGTTCATCAGCGGTCTTCAACAGCGGGGTTCATCAGCGGGGTTCATCAGCGGTCTTCATCAGCGGGGTTCATCAGCGGGCTTCATCAGCGGGGTTCATCTGCGGGCTTCGTCAGCGGGCTTCATCAGGGGGCTTCATCAGCGGGGTTCATCAGCGGGGTTCATCAGGGGGCTTCATCAGCGGGGTTCATCAGGGAGCTTCATCAGCGGGGTTCATCAGCGGGCTTCATCAGCGGGGTTCATCGTCAGTGGGGGCCCCTTGCTCCATTGTGAGCGAAAATAAACAGATGATGTTGATGAGGTTACATTTTGAAAGTAATCCCACGAGCCATATGGTGCGCCACAATATTCTACATCATTTTCCCATGCACCGCCTGGTATGCCCATTTGGTTATAGCAAGCGTCCCATGATTGTACTTGACATAATACAGAATTAAAATACTTCAAAATGTTTTTCAGGCAATTTACAATATGTGTATATTTATTATGAAATATTTTCTCATACATGAGTTTCCTGCTTGATATTAAAAATATAATTGCTTTCTCATTTGTGCCCGGGTAATGCCCAAAAACAGCCTGGGACAGACAGAGTTAATGTATCATTCTTGTATAGACTTGAGGATTCCATAGCGGATAAATACATTTTACTGCGATTTATTCGTTGTTTGGGTAATAATAGATTGTTCTTGCTTCAGAATATCTATGGCCTGAATTTATGTGTATTGTTTGTCTGAGTAGGACAAGTCTGTCTTATATCTGTATATCTTTACATATCTAAGTCGAACTATATGTTCTGTTGTCTCTAGAGAGGTCAAAGGCTATTCGGCGGATGTGTCGCTTGAGTGGTGTGATTTGGCTTCGTCCTGATAGGGACTGTGTGTGTTTTGCTATGTCGGCTTGATGCCTTGAAAAAGTGATCTCAGTGGTTTTGGGGAAAGTGATAGTCGTCTAGACCTATCGTGTATGCTTTACCCCAGTGTTTATTCATCTTGCCAAGGAATGGCAGTTTCATATTCCCTCTACCAAGGTAATCAAAGATACTCTTATGAACTCTCGATCGAAGCCACCATTGTCGATAATTACGATTTGAATGTTTAAGAGAATATATTTGACTCGATGAAAAACGACTTCGATTCCTAGCAGCACTATATTCTGTAGAATGCAGTCTATTGTTCATGACCAAATCTACAGAGCAACGAAATGTTGTATGAATGACTAACTTTAGAACAGATTCATTATCTGTATTCAAACGTGAGTGACAGTTCACGAGTGGAGCCATCTTGGAACCAAAACATGTAGGACTTTCAAGAAGAGAAAAGGGATGCCCGTATTATCGCTTGATCAGTCCAGAGATCACTGCTACACATGAGAACCCATTGTTAGCGGTTCAATATTATTATATGGAAAAATATGTGCTGAACATTATGTTGAAGAATCGTTGCTAAACGAGATTAGGTTTAGAAGTCATCTGAAATATTGTTTACAAGCTGACGTGCTCAGTCAGTGACGTCAGATGATATATGTATGGGCGATACTGAGTGCTTGGCTATTGACAGTCCATTATACCATTATTCTACATGAGTGCCCATGTAACATTGCAAGACCATTTGTCCACTGTACTATGATGTATTATGGCAACCTGTGATTTGTCACTATCTGTGCTGTCGAGTGTGTACGTCCAATTAAACTTTAGAAAAGGTACACAGTCGTTGGTGTCGATGACTTCCGGTCATACATGAGTGTGAGAAGAGAACATTTGTCAACAACACGAACCCTTATCATCATTCGCACATTATACACTCCATCCATGTCTACACAACACTGCGTAGGTCAAGTTGACATTCCATACACTACAGTGGGGCAGGCAACACCATAGGGATCTTGTCAACTGATGATGATAGACGCCTGTCTTCCCGCCTAGGAGTGTTCTGGTGTACTTTATCAACATATATTATATCCAACTAAATATCAACTTTATCAACTGGTGGACCAGCTTTCTGGGTTTGACCTCGCAGAAATTCAGAAGTCAACAGATTACCGATACCAGACCGTTTCCTGTGGCTGATACGACACACTTGCAGTATTGGTTTGCTCTTTGTCAACGCTTCGTCACGTGACCTGTCAAGTGAATGCAGTATGTAGGTCAGCGTTGTTGACATTTTTTACATTAGACATTATAGAGTTTCACAGAACAGTTGGATCAATTCTTGTCAGTGTTAACAGAAAGACAGTATTTGTGAACTAAGAAGTCCTGGTTTCATCGATGGATCTTCTTGTTTGCCATATATGAACTTTAATATTTAAGGCCAGAATGTTTAATTGAATAAAGTGGCAGTTTGTTTGTTTTCATGAAAAATAACTTTGCCATTACTGTAAGACTGAGCCTATTTTGCAACACATACTATCATACACATAATTTATATATATTTATGTTTACATGTTATTTGTTTGTATAGTATGTTAGTTTCTATGTCAGCGGGTTGTGTTTAAGGTTGGGCGGCGTCCTCACAACAGAGTATCCCACGTCATAGAGGGTCCGTTGTGGGCGTTTTCTATAGGTGCAATTTTCTTGATTGAAAATTTGCTGCGACAACTGTTGCTTTTGTGTTAGCTGTGAAGTCTGTAATTATTGTTATTTTTGTAATATTTCTTTGTTCTTTAGTTTTGTTTTGATTTGTTTGTAATTTGTTGGTCTAACCTTTTCTATCTTTCAGTTCTATTCATAATTTATATTCATATATTGTGACGTCATTTGTGTTGTTATTCTTTGCAGATTCAGTGATTATCTTCATTGATTTCCCTATTTGATTTATTTTGATTTCTGCAAACGTTCTTGTATTGTCAGTCCTATTTGTACTTTATGTATTCTGTTGGTTGACATATGTTTTATATGGGTATATTTCATAAGACACAATTGCCTGTGCACTGCACTTGGATTATGGTATAGACCAGTACCTGATTATTATTACTATTATACAAGACCTTATTAAAGGCTTGTGACCCACAGATATTGGGATAGTATACTGATTAATCAGGTCATTGAGAACTTGGGGTATTATTATTGATTCAGGTGATTAGTATTATTGTTAGGCATCATGTCTACTCTAGATTATTTCATTACTCAAGGGAAAGCTCTTGATAAGACTGGTCAACAATTAGAACAATGGGCAGTTGCTCAATATGACAAAGCATTAGCTGCAGAAGAGAAAAGATTAGCTGCAGAAGAGAAAAGATTAGCTGCAGAAGAAAGAAAAGCTATGGCGGAAGAGAAAAGATTAGAAAAAGAAGCTGAGGCTGCTGCTGAACAAAAGAAATTGCAGATGCAGGTAGAGGAAAGGAGATTTGAAGCTGAACAAAAAAAATTGGAAAGAGAAGCTGCGGCTGAACAAAAAAGATTAGACAGTGAAGCTGAACAAAAAAGATTAGACAGTGAAGCTGAACAAAAAAGATTAGACAGGGAAGCTGAACAAAAAAAATTGGAAAGAGAAGCTGCGGCTGAACAAAAAAGATTAGACAGTGAAGCTGAACAAAAAAAAATTGGAAAGAGAAGCTGCGGCTGAACAAAAAAGATTAGACAGGGAGGCTGAACAAAAAAGATTAGATGCTGAAGAGAAAAAAGCAATAAGAGAACATGAATTTGAGTTGGAGAAATTGAGATTGACAAGTATGAGTAATGTTAATCAGGCATCTAGTGGTAATGGTAAACCTTCTACTTACAAGGTTAAGGTTCCACCGTTCAATCAGTCCAGTGACGATATTACATTCTGGCTGGATAGATTTGAACGTTCTTGTCGTACACATAATGTGGATAAATCACAATACGCTAATCAATTATCAGAAAACTTGAAAGGTGAATCTTTGACTAGATTATGCCTTGTAGGAGAAGCAGATAAGGATAATTATGATGTCATTAGGGCGGCTTTGATAAAAAAAAATATCAGCTAAGTGAGGAAGGCTATCGCCTTTTATTTAAGACGATGGTACCTGAGACGGGGGTAGAATTCTCAGAATTCACTGCAAAGGCACGTCTCACAGTTGATCGTTGGATTGAGCTTTCCAAAACAGAAAAAACGTATGAAGGACTTATGGATTTGTTGCTCAGAGATAAGATTATGTCATGTGTGAACAAACCTTTCCTTGAATTTATACATGAGCGTAAACCTAAATCTCTAAAAGAAATGGAAGAATATTGTTCCCAATATGTCACTGCACACCCCGACGTGACTTTTGGCAACACTAAGATTAAGGAGAGTATGCCAGTTGCTTCAGCAACACCATACAATCCCAATTATTCACACAGATTTCAGGGACCTCAAAACAGATTTGATAAAAAAGGTAACCATAATAGTTATCAAAACCAAGGTAACCAATCATTTCAGGGTTCTTCTTCAAAGAACTGGAGACGACCTGATAGCTCTCGACACAGGGGTGGTCATAATTATAGGAATTTCCGTAGAGGAAGTAATTATAGAAACTATCAGGGTTATCCGTCTTGGAGTCAACAAGATCATAATTACAGAGATACTCATTATAATGAATATGATAATGGTAACCAAGGGTACTATGACTCAAACCCAAATAGGGGTTACAATAGAGGTAACAATAACTACAGAGGTGATAATAACCGAGGTAGATCTCAATACAAAAGACATAAACCACATTTTCAGGCAAACTCTGCACAACAAGAGTCCCATGAAGCCTATAAACAGAGTAAAGATAATAATGATGCTAGTAATATGGCATGTGCCGCTTTTGATTTTGGGAGAGCATCTCAGTGCCCCCAATGCAAAACGTTATTTGAGCCAACCACAGTGACTACTTTAAGCTGTGGCCATCCTCTTCCTGCTCTTCCAGCATCAGTCGCGCATGATGGAAGAGGGTCTCTTGTCTTACATAAGGGTTTAGTGAATAACAATCCAGTCTCTGTGCTATTTGATTCTGGATGCACCACAATTGGTGTTAGGCAGTCACTCGTAGATCCTTCCCGTGCCACTGGACAAGTAGTCAAATGTGTAACATTTGGCGGCACATTAGAGAAATACTCTACCGCTATCATTAGGATTGCTACTCCTTTCTTTACAGGAGATGTACACGCATGTCTTCTTCCGAATCCGATCGCTGACCTCATCATCGGTCGCATTCATGGAGTCAAGGAATGCACTCCGCAACAAATTTCCACTTGGGAAAGGCAAAACATGCAGATTGCTAACGCTGTAGTCACTAGAGCTCAGGCTCTTAATGTGCCTCAAACTTCATCTACTGAAGATAATGAAGTGCATAACCAAGATAATCCCTTGGTAATTTCTCGTGACTCGTTTATAAAACAGCAAGAAGATGATCCCACTCTGAAGAAATTCTTCATTCTTGCAACTAAAGGTGATCCGAATAAGGACACAAGTCGTAAATCGTGGATTACAAAGAAGAATGGCGTACTTGTACGTATGGTTCAAGACTCCATTACGTCAAGTCATTCTCAAATCCTGGTTCCCAAGAATTTGAGAGTTAAAATTTTGCAGCACGCTCACGACTCTCAGTGTGCTGGACACATGGGTTTTTCCCGTACTAAGTCAAGAGTCCTTGCGGCTTTCTTTTGGCCATTGGTAAACAAGGACATACGGATTTATTGTCGATCTTGTAAAGTATGTCAGGAAGTTAAATCCAAAGGTCCACGGCATGCTGCACCCATTCAGGCGGCGGACATTCCTATTCGG
Source organism: Oreohelix idahoensis (assembly GCA_024509875.1). Classification (NCBI taxonomy): domain Eukaryota; kingdom Metazoa; phylum Mollusca; class Gastropoda; order Stylommatophora; family Oreohelicidae; genus Oreohelix; species Oreohelix idahoensis. The sequence continues at coordinate 94,784 of JAMPIV010018970.1, forward strand.
CCGTTTCAAAAAATGGCCATAGACATTATTGGTCCATTTAAGATCAAGTCTGCCAGAGGACATCAGTTTATCTTGACGTGTGTTGATATGTGCACACGTTGGCCAGAGGCTATTCCTCTGAAGAGCATTACTACTGCTGATATTGCAGATGCTCTTTGGCTTATATTTTCTCGTCTGGGGTTCCCCGGAGAGATATTGTCAGACCATGGCACCCAACTAATATCAGATACCATGTCTCAAGTAATGTCTACCCTGCAGATAGATAGATCTTTAAGTAGTATCTACCATCCAATGTCTAATGGTATGGTCGAACGCCTTAATAGAACACTTAAAAACTTACTGGGGAAGATAACTGAGGATCATCCTCAAGACTGGGACAGAGTTTTACCTGCGGCCCTCTTCGCTTACAGAGAGGTACCCAATGAACATACGGGATTTTCTCCCTTTGAACTCGTCTTTGGCGCGCGTCCGCGTGGCCCTATGTCGTTGCTTCACGATCTCATAACATCTGACAATATTGACGATGACACAAAGTCATCCTACGAATATGTCATCGCGTTGAGACAAAAGATTATCGAAGCATGCAAATTAGCAACTTCTTCTTCTGAATTTGCGAAACAGAAGGCAAGGCAATTTGCCAATAAGAAGAGATGCTTACGACAACTTTGTCCTGGTGACAAAGCATTTGTATTACTACCTTGTAGGGAAAACAGATTACTTATTTCTTGGAAAGGTCCGTACGATATAATATCGAAAATTTCCGATGTCGACTATATTGTCGATATTGATGGGAAGCATAAAACCTTCCACATCAATATGCTTACTGAATTCCATGAACGTCCGGATTATTTGCAACCCATTTTCCAAGCAACGGACAATTCTCCAGTACCACATGGTCATTACTCATCACTGTCCGTGATACAGGATGAGGAAACAAGTTTTTCAGATGTAAATCTTCCTCTTCCAATGATCCCACTTCATTCCAGTGAATCATGGAAGAACGTTACTGTCTCTCCTGATTTGTCTCTAGGAGAACAGCGACAAGTTTCAACTATGTTGCAAACATTTCAGGATGTACTCACTGACATCCCTGGACAAACTAATGTCATTCAACATGACATTGTGCTAACTGACCATACTCCTATTAGGGTTAGACCTTATCCTATACCTATACATTTCCAAGCACAGGTCGAGAAAGAGTTGGATGTGATGATAGATTTGAAAATAATCGAACCATCCACCTCTGCGTATTCTTCGCCGATGGTTATTGTGCGTAAAAAAGACAATAACATACGTCTTTGCGTTGACTATCGAAAATTGAATCAAGTAACGAAGTTCGATGCCGAACCTATGCCTTTACTGGAAGAGCTACTTACTCGACTCTCCAAATCTCATTTTTTCACTAAACTTGATTTGTCTAAGGGATATTGGCAAGTTCCTTTATCTGAACGCGCCAAACCTCTCACGGCTTTTTCAACACCTAGAGGTTTGTTCCAATGGAATTTTATGCCTTTCGGTCTTATGAACGCACCAGCTACGTTCGTACGCATGATGCGCCGAATCCTATCTTATCGGTCAGATGTCATTGCATATCTAGACGACATCTGTCTTTTCAGCGATACTTGGGAAGATCACTATTCAGGGTTAGATGAATTGCTGTCTACTTTGCGTGAGCACAACCTGACAGCGAAACCCTCTAAAGCCTATATTGGTTTTAGCGAAATTTCTTTCCTAGGCCACCGAGTTGGTCATGGTTTCCTAAAGACAGAGGACCATAATACTAGTAAGATACTTAACATCTCAATCCCTAAGACTAAAAAAACAGGTGAGAAGTCTGTTAGGTCTTATTCAATTTTATGGCAGATTCATTCAGAATCTATCCTCTATCATGGCACCTCTCTCAACACTTCTAAAGAAAGGTTCGCCTAATGTGGTCCACTGGTCTCAGGAATGCCAATGCTCTCTGGATAAGATTAAAACACTGTTTTCAACACCACCTATTTTAGTGCTACCCACTAAAGATAAGACATTCGTTCTTCGTAGTGACGCTTCATCCACTGGGATTGGAGCGGCACTAATGCAAGAGTACTCTGGAACTCTGCATCCTGTAATGTATATTTCCAGAAAACTTAATGCGGCAGAAAGGAATTATTCGGTTTTAGACCGTGAGCTATTAGCTATGGTTTGGTCGATCCTCAAACTACAGAGATTCCTTCTAGGCGCACATTTCATAGTAGAAACAGACCAAAAAGCTCTTACTGCTATACAGAGTAAGAATTTGAAGAGCTCGAGGTCTACTCGATATGCAATTGCTCTTCAACCTTTTCATTTCTCTGTGCGAGCTATTCGGGGATCAGATAATGTGATGGCAGACATTCTGTCAAGATGCCCACATGATTCCACATAACTATTAGGGCTTAGACTTCTTGATATGTCTAGTTCTATAGTAGTTCCTTTTCTATATCATGATAGATACACATTTGTAATTTAATAATATAATGATTGTATCACTACATAGCGGTTCATGTATGTTTATTCACCGCTGTGCTTTGATGATTTTTACTTCATAAATCATAAATTTAAGATATCTAATACGTAGTGATGATATGAATTTTTTAGGCATTGTGTAATTGCCAGAATTGTATTATACTTTGATGACACCTTCCTGGAAAAATATACTTGTAGAGAAATAATTTCTCTCAGTTTATGAGACACATTCTCACCAGTCGCTCCATAAGTCGACTTAGCCTCATATTAGGCGTTATAGGTATTCCTGATATTTTCATCTGCGCATTATTCATGCGTTGTGAGCCTATTGTACGTTGCTCCTAGATGTATTTCAAAAAAAAAAAAAATGTTCCATTTTTTTTTTCCCGGGAGGTGTGGTAAGACTGTTACGTGCAGTCTTTGATATCTTACAATATTATACATAGGTAATTTTTTAGTGCTTAAGGGAAAGTCATTATTGAGTTACTTCCCTTGAACTCCGCGGATAAATACATTTTTACTGCGATTTATTCGTTGTTTGGGTAATAATAGATTGTTCTTGCTTCAGAATATCTATGGCCTGAATTTATGTGTATTGTTTGTCTGAGTAGGACAAGTCTGTCTTATATCTGTATATCTTTACATATCTAAGTCGAACTATATGTTCTGTTGTCTCTAGAGAGGTCAAAGGCTATTCGGCGGATGTGTCGCTTGAGTGGTGTGATTTGGCTTCGTCCTGATAGGGACTGTGTGTGTTTTGCTATGTCGGCTTGATGCCTTGAAAAAGTGATCTCAGTGGTTTTGGGGAAAGTGATAGTCGTCTAGACCTATCGTGTATGCTTTACCCCAGTGTTTATTCATCTTGCCAAGGAATGGCAGTTTCATATTCCCTCTACCAAGGTAATCAAAGATACTCTTATGAACTCTCGATCGAAGCCACCATTGTCGATAATTACGATTTGAATGTTTAAGAGAATATATTTGACTCGATGAAAAACGACTTCGATTCCTAGCAGCACTATATTCTGTAGAATGCAGTCTATTGTTCATGACCAAATCTACAGAGCAACGAAATGTTGTATGAATGACTAACTTTAGAACAGATTCATTATCTGTATTCAAACGTGAGTGACAGTTCACGAGTGGAGCCATCTTGGAACCAAAACATGTAGGACTTTCAAGAAGAGAAAAGGGATGCCCGTATTATCGCTTGATCAGTCCAGAGATCACTGCTACACATGAGAACCCATTGTTAGCGGTTCAATATTATTATATGGAAAAATATGTGCTGAACATTATGTTGAAGAATCGTTGCTAAACGAGATTAGGTTTAGAAGTCATCTGAAATATTGTTTACAAGCTGACGTGCTCAGTCAGTGACGTCAGATGATATATGTATGGGCGATACTGAGTGCTTGGCTATTGACAGTCCATTATACCATTATTCTACATGAGTGCCCATGTAACATTGCAAGACCATTTGTCCACTGTACTATGATGTATTATGGCAACCTGTGATTTGTCACTATCTGTGCTGTCGAGTGTGTACGTCCAATTAAACTTTAGAAAAGGTACACAGTCGTTGGTGTCGATGACTTCCGGTCATACATGAGTGTGAGAAGAGAACATTTGTCAACAACACGAACCCTTATCATCATTCGCACATTATACACTCCATCCATGTCTACACAACACTGCGTAGGTCAAGTTGACATTCCATACACTACAGTGGGGCAGGCAACACCATAGGGATCTTGTCAACTGATGATGATAGACGCCTGTCTTCCCGCCTAGGAGTGTTCTGGTGTACTTTATCAACATATATTATATCCAACTAAATATCAACTTTATCAATGGGGTGATCAGTTCCCTTCCTCGTTGCCTTTTCCTTCCCGAACTCAAAGTCAGGTACCCATTTACTGCTGGGTAGACTGGAGCGTGACGGTACCGTGATTCGAAACCGGTACTTTTGCCGAGAGAGACCAGAGCTCTAACCACTCGGCCAATCGGACACTCGGTCACAAATTAAAAGCATATAACACCTAAAGAAAATTCTCCAAAATATTTGACCGAACGACATCGCACAAATAAAGAACTGCTTACCCGGAGCAATAAAAAAGATATGTACACTATTATAACAGTTGGGCGCTGCAGCTGAGTTGGTCAAGTCCTCAGAAGGACTAGCTAGGCGGGGTTGTCGCACGGAAGGTCCGGGGTTCTAGTCCTGGGTAAGCCACTCACATCTGTTGTTTTTCTGTTGTCTAGTGTTCTACTTCTTTATTTCTTACGAGTGCCTGAAAACATACCTTTATGATTGTTTAATATTTATAGCACTGAACATTTGGGATGTATTTTTGTAAACTTTACATGCAACAAACAGAAAGAAAAAAATTATGGCAGAAAACGTGCAGAAATAATAAAACAGAGATCTGTAACAACGGTGTCGATGAAACAAAAAAGGAAATAGAAATGGAGGTAGGTAAAGGATCCCATTACACGCCCATTGAGGCATATTGGGAATATGGTGTTAGGCCCATATTTTCTTGACCATCAGCACACTAGGGGTGATGTGGTCAGCATCACGCCGGCCGCCTTAACCTTCCCAGAGTTGCTCTGGTACCCAATTCGTGAGGCTCGGTCGACCCCGGAGCCGTTTGCGGTCTAAAACAATCCCACCTCCACTGCGCTACCGCGGCTCCCGAAATAGAAATGGGTAAAGCGGTTATTCGTCATCATGGTTTTCCTTTTAACTACCTACGGAGAAAGAATTACTATAGCAGCTGGCCACCCTTGCCAGAAACAGTCACCAAAGCATTCATGCCATTTTGCAGCATTTGTTTATGCAGCTATTAGTTTTATATCATGAGGTTGGCATTCTTAAATATAACCTCACATTAGTCGCCTTCTACGACATGCTTCAGGGAGTAATTGTCCTACTCTTTCTTTGTCCTCCCCCCCCTTTCCCGAGACCCTCGAGCAGTGGCGTACTAACGGGGGTGCGAGGGGGGCGGTCCGCCCCGGTGACAGCCAGGAAAGGGGTGCCATTGGACAGGATTATGATAGTACTTACTGTTTAAAAAATGCTTGCAAGTGTTTTTCTTTATGGCAGGAGGGTGCCTAAGGTAGGATCTGCCTCGGGTGCTAAATATTATAGGGACGCCTCCGCCCTCGGGAACTATACGAAAGTCTGTTAGTAGCGTCAGAAAACAAGTATTCACAAGACACTTTAGATGGCAGCATCAAAACAAAACTGGGTGGTTGGGGGGGGGGGCGGGGGGGGAACCCAGGTAAATAAGAAGTACTAAACCTGAGAAAGACAGACAGGCAGGCAGGTATGTAGCTGGGTAGATGAGCAGATATGCAGATAGACAGAGAGAGAGAAAGAGAGAGTGAGAAAATAAGTAAATTGATTTAGGAAAGGCTTGGCATATTCTAGACTAGCGCTATTTAGACAAGTTCGAATAAGAAACAACTGCTAATGCCTGAAGCTTTAATACAAGGTGTCTGACTTCCTTCCTTAAAAGCACTGGGGTCCTAACTACTGGTTTGAGAATCCTTGGATCAGAACGTAGTTTTCTCGTAATAGTCTAGAACTGTAATGGAAAATAAATAGATTTTACCGCCTCATGTTTTTAGTAATTTTTAATTTTTATTTTTTTTCAAATCGTAATTATGAAGATTAAAGTCATGAAATTAAAAACAAAAAAACACTTTTTCGTATTAATGAGTACATCGCATCTTTAATTAATTGACTAATTCTTTCGATTTATCTTTAATATAATATGCTTTTTCCGCCTTAAAGAGTTACTTTAAATAATTAAAAGATATATTGACGACTTACTTTATTTTGTCCTTCCACTATTGTCGTGAAGCGTATTGTAAAGGTGAAGTTTGTGTTCTCCAGCCAAGTGCGTAGTCTTTGCTGCTGTGAGCCTATGTTGTTTTAGGATGTATGTAACGTTGTCTATTTGTAGTTCTATTGGATAATTTTCTCAGCAACTTTTCATAGTTGTTTTGACTGTACAAAATAAAAAACGAAACAAATCGCATTAGTGAAATCATTAAGCAGACAAGTAATCGAGCTCCTAGCTATTAATTGTGCGTTTCGGAAACGTTTGGGTTCTAACGTTAATTTTTAAATTGCTGCTATGTTATTCTTGTCTGTAGTCATGTTATGAGGACGCGGAAATTCCGATGGCTTCAATAAAGCTATATCGTTGTGAATAATTTTTTTATAATTTAATTATATTATAATAAAGAACAATATCCAACCCAGACAGAAGCTTTTACGGAACGTTGATGTAACCGACGCAGTAAAGTAATAGCATAACAGAACAAAAATAGAAATAAATAAAACGTCGACAGTTTAATGTTCGTGAAGACGAAATTAAATGGGAAAACAGAAATAAAGACCATAAACAAATAAGTTCCGTGAAAATTGAGTGGGATTGTGGGTGGGGAAAGGGAGGGAGGAGGGAGAGAGAGAAACACAGAGAAAGAGATAGAGAGAGAAAATAAGAGAAATGGCTTGATATCCGACAAATATCACATGCTTTTACTTTTAAAGGTATATTCATTGATTAATTCATTTATTACTTAAGAAGCACTTGTGATAGGGTGGGCGAGATGATGATGATGATTATATTGTGATATGTGATCACTCTCTTTTCACACTCGCACCGACCCGAACAACAATAAAAACTCTTATTCTGAGGCAGGGGCTGTATTTATTTTTACAACCCATTCAGTGACAAAGCAAACATTAAACAAATAAACTAGCGAACATAACAAAACAAAACTAAACACCCAACAGTGCCCGATGCTAATCTGAAGAAGCAAACACAGCACAGAATAGTTAAAATCATAATATAATACTGAATGAGAAACACCACGCTCTCACCTGTCAAACTGTCCTACGCCGCCACCTGACACACTCAACTATCACACACACACACACTCATGTGTGTCGTCCAATGAGACTAGTATGGTGTTGTGCATGAGGCTGGCAACCTCACCATGTAACACAGATTGCTACCAAAACCACTACTGCCCTAGCATATGAATACTTAATATGGAGGCAAACCACACTGTTGGCCCCATGCTCCCTTAGGAGCGGAGAAGAGAAATATATACCTTGAAGTGAGCCCACGTGCTCTCACAACCATTCCTCACATAACCATAATTAAATAATCATAAAATGGACATAAAATAATATTCAACTATATGTACAACAAATACTCTCAGTAATGAGAATAAGCTACTGCCTCGTAACCGATCCACATCAGTATTCGTTACTGCATTCTGAAGCATGTCGTATGTGACGACTGGTGCGCCTGGCAACAAGCGTGTCGTATATGACCACTGGTGCGACTGGGAATCTCATTACATGAAACACATCGTTACCGAAACAACCACTGCAATAGCATAAAAATGCTTCTTGTCGGCTTGTGATAGACACCAGCCACATTGGTGTTTCCATGCTCCGCCGGGAGCAACCAGAGAAACACATGTCTCAACAAAGGAGTGGCCTCGCGCTCTCCAGAAATCTAAATACATATTCTCACCTCACAGTAACCCATTAAATATATACAGTAGAATTATGATAAGTAGGCTATCGTGAAATACACTCAATTACTTTTACATTAAAGAAATAAAATAATTGCTCTTGACTTTAACAACTAGAACTAGTCATCACATAAAGGAAATTTACCACGAAAACTCTCTCTCCTATTACTGGGGAAAATTACATACTTTCACCCACGTGTCGATTCACGCGATCTAAAACTGCGTAACATTAAGTGATAACTAAGAGTGTTAAATGCAGACTTGCTGGCGCCGCTTTTATACAATCACCACGTGGCGCCATCTTGATATTTTGCTAACAAGCCAATATCATCTAAATTCAAGTAATAGATGCTTCTCTGTCCAGTTTCATGTATAAAACACTCTCCTACTAAATTTACATTTCTTGCCCGGTCTGATGACTGACATAATTGCTCTTAAACTCTCACATCTGTGATTTGGGCTTTGCGTGCCTAATAAAACCGATCAAACATTATTTTCACTCATCTATCATTTCGAGACTAAATCATAATGCCCTAAAAAGACATTTGCTTTGGGAACACATCTATCTATTTATTTAACTAAACATTAAAATAGCCACATCGATATTATTTCCGAATTATATAAAACTAATTCTAATTTAAATTAACTCACGTGTCATGTCTTTGTGTTCTTCTGTGTGGGTACACAGGGCGCCTCGTTTTGTTCTCTCTCGTCTGGGCTGATACTTAAAAAGGGCCGCTGCTGGTTATCGCATTCTTTATATAGGCCCTATGGCGCATCACTCACTTACTGCGCGCTGGGCGTATTAATCTTGGCTACTTAAATATCACACGCGATTATCGCTTTATAAGGCACTAAACCACACAAGTATGGCCCATAACTATCAATTATAACCCACAACTCTACACCACAACTATATGTAGGCTTTATTATGGCCTAATAACATATCTTCTACTTCATCAGACTTTTCACATCCCAGGCTCGCGCCATCACGTGGGCTGACAGTCACGTGGGTTGCGCGCACATAGAAAATATATGGGCGATAAAAATGCCTTGAACATGAAGGGGGCGGGGGTCTCCGGGGTGTCTTTTCGGCCCCATCACACACTAATTAATCAATCAATCAATCAGTAACCTTTAGCTCCACAAGGAGCATAGGCCTTCATGCCAAGACCTCCTATCACGTACTATCAGCTCAGGTTCTTTCCACGTCTTCCTCTGCCTCTCTTTCCCTGGGGATTCCAGAACAAGGACTGCCTTGTAAAGCTATCAACAGGTTTCCTCAATGTATGCCTTATCCATCGCCAGCGTCTTCTTCTCATCTCTTGTTCCACTGGCACTCGTCTGGTTCATGTCATCAGTTCCACATTGGTGACCTTGTCATACCATTTCATTTCTTCTATTCTACGCAAGCTCCCATTTATGAATGACAAGAACAAACCTAAGGATATATGCCTTCGCAAATGCATGCCAAGCTCTGCTATCCTGTACTATCCTTTCAAAGTATTTCTATGATTTCTTTGTCCCTTTATCCATGCATGTCGTACAAGGCTACTAATTGAGGTTGTGGACGAGGCTGGGAAACTCAACATTAACAAGAACTTGCTACAGAAACCACCACAGCCAGAGCAAGTGAATCCTTGGGGCAAGCTTCATATAAGGTCATCAGCAGCAGCAGCTGTCGCTCATTGCTCCATCCTATATATAAATTCCCAGCTTTTTCTGTCAGTGCGTAACGCTAAGGGATGCAACTATGGTTGAAAGTTAGACATTAATTGTATTGTGTCCCTTATATGTACTCTCCCGAAAATAGTAACACTCGACAAAGAAGAATGCGCAAATGACGGTGTGCACAAAAATATATTTATAGAATGTGTGATCCCGTATACACACATTGGGATCCTCGCTGCGGCTACGTGGTTCGTGTACTGTGGTGATGCACAGTGGTTTTTAAAAATACTTTTGAATAAGTAAAATTGCCGTTAGGTATTGGTCCTTTTGAATTTAATTCCCGTCTTACACTAGTGAGGAGATAAAAAGGAAACTGATGGTGCAAGAAAAGTGTACGTCTTCTTAGGATAAAGGTCGAAGAATATAACCTAGGTTGCGACTTTGTGGTCTTCCTCGGGTACAAGCGTACGACGAAAAAAACAGAGAAGAAGGATGTGAAAATTCATCTCAATAAATAAACAATAAAAACTGATATGAGCCATATATGAATAACGAAATAATCACCTGTTTTAAACCCCGGTAGAACTCAATGAGAATAACCATAATGGCACACGGGTTAATGTAGTTGTGATTTTTTTACGTTATTTTTTAATATGTAAATCTGCATCGTGTCGAAGCGGAATTTCTCAGCTGAAAATCAACGGCAGTGTGTTTTTTTAATCTCATTTTTACGGCACATGTCATTCGTTATTTATTTATTTATTTTCAATGCATGTAGCTTAGTTCTCACTTTTATTTCTCTCACGTTTTCTTTAATATGTCCATACACAAGTCATTTTAGTTGTACTGTAGATTTTTCTTTGTAGCGCCTTCTGTTCAACACAGCTAAATTTGTTCACAAAATCCTGTCACAGAATGCTCCAACATAACTGTGGCGAATGTTGAAATACAATGAAAGACGCAGTCAACGCCTTAACAAATTACAAGTGCCCACGCTTAGGCTTGACTTATTCAAGAAAAGCTTAGCTTACTCTGCTGCTCATCTTTGGAACTATCTTTCACATGATCTAAAAACCAGCATCAGTCCCTATTCATACAATCGTAGACTTTTCCAATACTTTATGAGTTCTGATTATCTGCCTCCCTAATGTGGTTATATTTCCGAATAAATTATATAATATCGAATGTAGGTTTAATGACGATGTTTGTCCTTGTCAATATAGTGTATTTCCTGGTAGTACTTAGTTTGTACTTTTCAACATATTTTATTTCATGGTTATAATTATCTGGATCATTCTGGTGGAGCCGTTTGGGCTGAAGATTATAAAGTGTAAAGATTTTTGTAACACGATTTATGACTACGACCCACAAGCCAGCTGCTAACCTCAGAAATGAGATATCTGAGGAAGATGGATGAAGTAACAACAAGAGACAAGGTCGGCAACCAGATGATACGTCATGACCTAAAAACCCAACCCCTGCAGATCCAAGTGGAAAAATCTCAATTACGATGGTTAGGTCATGTCTGCAGAATGGGAGAAGATGGGGATCCACGACAAATATGGGAAACCAAGAGCTAGGGATCCAGACCTCCAGGACGGCCCAGAGTTCACTGAGAGGACACAATTAGACAATTTCCAAAGAACCGAAGACTAGATTGGAACCAGGCCAGGAGGAAAACAGCCAATAGGATAGTATGGTGCTCTCTGTGGAAAACCTCTACACTCCAGGGTAGAAGAGGAACGACTAAGTAACACATTTTATGTCAAAATTTAGGTAATAAATATATGTGTTTTTCAAAGCTGAAGGTGGGAACCCGTGTGCAGGGCCGGATTTCGTGAAATAGGTTAAATTGGCGTAAGGTCGGCCGTGAACGAACACTTATCAACGTTCGTTAAGCCACCAGTTTAGCATACTATTATTGCAATACTACTCGGGTTCTTTTATTCTATTTCAAAACTGCTGTCATCTTTGTTATTATAGACAGTGATATCTAAGTGCTACGTTGAGATTTCAGGTAAGGTCAGCTGCCGTGTCCACATCTAATGTCTGCTGCAAGGGATCCTTAACGTCTTGCGTCTCCTATCCTGATGGTACACTTGTTTCTTGGCCTCTGGCTGACTGTCAATAAAGTTCCGGATGTTTGTACACAATGGACATGTCTTTGTCTGTATTCAATGACACTGTACGGCCCACTTAATTTCCTTCAGGTGTCGATGGCCTGATCTTTCGTTCTTCACAATGCAAGTTTGTTGTTTTAGTGTCCATTGTCCACAAAAGAATTGACTCTTTCATGTCCATCTCTTGATTGCATATTCGCGTGTGCAGTGCTGTCTTCCTTTTGCACGTTTGTCTTCGACTGCTCTTACCATGTTGGTTTTAATCAGGTGTTTTGTCTCTTTATATGAGCAAAATATTTCACCTGTCTGACTTTGATCCCATTTATTACTTCTCTTTCCATTTATAGCTTCTGCGTATCCTCTTTATTTGTTCCCTTCATCTGTCCATGTGATGCGCCCCATCATGTATGTATCCACATCAGGTATGGGCAGTGTTGGCGTAGCTGTTAGTCCTTTTCAGGCCAAGTTCTTTTTAGGCCATCATCATGCTAGCAGATAGATACCCTTAGCCCTTTTCAGGACTTCGCATCTATCAAAGCTGCGAGTGCTGACAAGACCTTTTCAGGATTTTGTCATGCTAGGTAGGTGATAGAAGCTAGTAGCAATTTTTCAGGGGTTTTTTTTTTTAATCAATAATATACTTCATTTAACAGAGTTCACTTATTTTTGAATGGCAAATCGTGCTTTGATACACACTAAGGTTGGAGGAGCCACTTGAGTCCCAAATGTAACTCTGACTTTTACCTGGTTGCCTGCATGCAGAAGGATCTCACTATGGACGCATGTTAGGCAGGGGGAGCTGAGAAGGGGCTGTGTGAAGGACGTGGCGATTCCTTGGGAGAGCTCAGAAGCAGCGCACAGTATTTTAGCTCTACATATTTGGACATCTCCTTTGGATAGCGGGGAATGCATGGTATTTCTATTAAAAGCGCACTCTCGGATACCTCATAATAGAAAGGGGTCAATTTTGGAATGGACACCTTTAACTCTTCTTCAGTGACCCATATGAGACTCTTTGCTTGAACAGCCTCAAACATGGCTGCTACTTCCTTGATGACTCTTGATCTCATCTGGAGTTCAGAATGAAAGCGATCAATGCACTCAAACATCGCCCTCTTATTTTCTTCTTGCAGAGTGAGTCCCAGCATCGCTTGCTTGCTCCCCTGCCATTCTCTTCTTGAACCTGGCTCTTCTCTCTACTGCAATTCCCTTTTCGTCTGATTTTAAAAGCGCCTGTTCAATTGCATGCTCCACTAGGTGACTGCATTCCTCGTGCAGAAAAAGTCTTAGCGCCTCTAGCTCTGTCACCACCTTGTCGAGAGTTAAGCCCTTAGTCTGCAGGTACTGCTGTGTAAGATTAACTTCCTGAAGTAAATCACACCAGAAGTACAGGTAGCTGGGCTTACGAAAAATGTTTTTGTGGTTATAACTAACTACAGTACAGGGATATTTTTTATAAAAAATAATAAATTTCTGCTGAAACACTGCACACACATTTTATAGACAGTCATTTTGGTGTCACCCCCTCAGCTGATCACCCCCTCTGATGGTGTCACCTGGGTGCGGTCCACACACCCGCACCCCCTTAGTGACGCCTCTGATGCAACCTTATAAAGGAAACGTAACAGCATGCATTTATAATATCCAATCATAATCAAATTTAAGCATGTTAAAATAAAAGTAAAAGAAAGTAAATAAAAAAGGGGAGAGGGGGGAACAAACAAACAAACAACATGCAAACCTTCCACACAGTTAATTAAACAATGATTTGAAACATAATCAGATTTGGGTGGCAAATAATAACTCGTGAAATATTTGAACAGTCTGCCATTGAATGACTATGGACTTGGCGTGTTGTCAGGGTATGCGGAAGATTTTGCCAGAAGTGAGCGGCTTGAGAGTCCCATTGAGGCAGAGTGACAGAGTTATCAAGAGAGAAAGAGACAGTGGGAGGGAAAGGGGGAGAGTTAGAGAGAACTGCCATTATTTATCAAGAAATGAAATTAAAATAGTTTTATTTTTAATTGTGTCTAAACAGTTACCTACCCTTTTGTAAGTCGCGCACCTGAATACTGCACATGCAAATGCTAAACGTTGTCTGCAGACAACGAATGCAAATCACTTAGGTCTTCCCGCTTTGGATTTACTGGCCTGACCTATTTACCAGCACATCGACCTATTTACCAGCACACAGTCATCAATTACCCCACTTCTGATTAGACTAGTCCCGTCCAGACTGTGTAGATAAGTTCCCATAAATTAAAACTGACACGACACATTGCTGTGTTGTTTAATTGGAAAGTGTGCTCAGGTTTAGCAGCGGCTGAGGATTATTGGTACAGCCGATTGGATGACTTGGCGCTCTCTCTGGCAAACATCTACACCCCCAGGATAGAAGAGGAAAGACTAAGTAAGTAAGAGGATTATTGATTCCCCCCCCCCTCCGGGAAGAGGGGGGAGGAGGGCTCAGAGGAGGCAAAGAACGAACAGGACTTCAACTCTATCAGGCGTGTCTAAGAATTTATTATTCATTACCTTTGAGCGGCCTGTGGAGCAGAGGCCCACAACAAATACTACTCCCTCTGGTCCTGTGCCATCATTCCAAGCCCCTCCCCCTCTCCGTCTCCCTATCCCCCTCATGCCCATACCTCTTTTCTCGCTCCCCGTCCAACTCTCACACCTCCGGTACTCCGAAACATGGACCACACTACATTGCCTTCAACTGACTTGTCAAATGCGTGCCCCACCCCATGTTTTACTTGGCTCTGGACAGAGGGGCACAGAATACTAACGTTGTAACCTACTATGCGTGTTGCAGAGTGCAACTAAGAAGGGTTGGGCATGGGGCTGGCTACGCCTTTCAGTAGAAACTTAAAGCCATATCTATCTATCTATCTATCTATCTATCTATCTATCTATCTATCTATCTATCTATCTATCTATCTATCTATCTATCTATCTATCTATCTATCTATCTATCTATCTATCTATCTGTCTGTCTGTCTGTCTGCCTGCCTGCCTGCCTGCCTGCCTGCCTGCCTGCCTGCCTGCATCACTCAATCGTCATCTTGTAGATCTAGTCTTTCTCTATCAATCATTTTATATAGATCTTCTGCCTCCTTGTTCTTTACACACTGTTATTTAACTTCACTTGTATATCTCACTTTCGTGTCACTGTCAAATCTTGCAATCGATTTTTCAATCACTTCCAGATTAGCAATAGCTCTGAAACTTGGCATAGTTGTGTATTCCCGATGACAATACAATAATTAGTCAATTATTTAATAATTTAATATTGTAATAATGACATTATGAGTAATTAAAGTTTTTCGTAAAGAAATGTAAACAAATCAGGGGCCATAATCAAGTTAATTACAAATTCAAGAGTACGTGGTGTGCTTTATTTTTTTCTATGCATAAAACAGGGCAGAACTCAAACAAGTGTATAGCTAAATCATGGGACACCATCCAAATTATAAAATTATGAATCAAGGGAAAGTCGAGTTCGATCTCTAAATGGCCTTTACATTGAAGAAATTGATTGCACCAAATGAACAGGCACAAAACCATGTAATATTGACGCTCTAAAAGAAATGGATCGCTTAAGAAATTTTAGACCATATTTACAATAAGTAAAAATATTGTTTATGTTTTAGTATGTCATAATTTTTCTAACACTAAAAAAGAAGAATATAAAAAATATAAAAAATTAAAAAAAAAATATTTTAAACACACGCTTTTAATGCACTAAAAACCCAAAAATAATTTTTCAAGGAGTTCTAGCATGCAGTCAAATAATGTAAAATCAAATTGGCAAAAAGCGTGGGACGCTGATTCTGCGTGATATTAACTTCTGCTTTATAATTCATTAGACACTTATGGATAAAATATATGATAAGCGCGTAAGCGCCCCACGCTTTTTGTCAATTTAATGTATCATTTTTTGACTGCAAGGTATAAACTCCGTTTAAAACAAGCTACCAAAATCAGCTTACAAATCGTCCTGAGTCCGACAATCGATTGAGCAATCAGTCAGCTGCTGTTGGCACTATTGTCCGTTCATAGGTGGTGTAGTACTTAGGAATGTGACGTCAGGAATGAAAATGTTCCCTATGAATAAGCTTGGTACCTGGTTCTGTATTTTACACCACTCAGACGCGCGCGCGCACACACACACAAAAGCCGAATAAGTTAGAAGGAAATTTTCAAATAGATAAGTTTTGTCTACATCAGGGTTTCTTAACCTGTGATCCATAGACCTCTTGGGGGTCTATAAATGGATTCTCTGGGGTATGTGTACAAAACTGAAAATTTAAAATGGAAAATTTTGTATCATGCTTTTATGTAAATTTTGTTTCTTGAAGGGGTCCATATCCTTCATCGGACAATCAAAAGGGACCAAAAGCCTTCATCGGACGATCAAAAGGGATCAAAAAGCCTTCATCGGACAATCAAAAGGGATCAAAAGCCTTCATCGGACAATCAAAAGGGGCACATGGCACAAGAAAAGGTTAAGACACCGCGGTCTGTATGATTGTGCATCCATGCCATAAATAGAAAATGTGGGGATATCCACTGCATGTAACATTTGAACCATCCCAATGTGAATACAAATGACGCAGTAACCACACCTGCGTATTAAAATTTGATACGAAACTTAAAACCAGATCTGGCTTGGACAGAAAAAAAAAAACCGACGCTATACACATAAAGAAAAAATAATATGTTTATATAATTATAGATAACGGACCAATATACTAGATCAGCTATTCAACCGAATTTATTTGTTTTTCTCGACTAATGCACCTATGCATTGTTACATAGAAAATACACCCGACAATACAAATAAAGATTATGAGATCATGAGAATACTGCATTATTACAGTTGTGGTTTTTACTTACGAGCAAGTTATACATGTCAAAAAAAAAAAAAAAAAAAGAATTAAAGCCAACGACGTAACCTGTTATCGTCTGCACACATTTTGAAAACTGAGAATCTTGCTTGGAACTCATTGTATTGATTCCGAAACGAAGTTGCCTAATTACAAGTAAAGCGTTCAAACTAATTTAAGTTTTTGTCTACTTTTTTCAGTGGTTGTTATGAAAGTTTCGAAAAACGGAATTTAATTTTGCCACCACGTTTCTCAAAGGATATAATTTCTCTGTCTATCTCTGACTCTTTCTATGTCTCTGTCTTTCCTTCTCTTCCTCTGTCTTCCCCAACCCCCGGGCTGTCCAAAGGAAGTAGACAGACCACACACACAAAATGTTAATAAATATATTGGGTTGGCCACATCCTCAGAAGTGACCTCGATACCATCACCAGAACTACCATGCTATGGGCCCCAGAAAGAAGGCGAAAGAGAGGCTGGGGAAAAGCAGCTTGGCTGAGAACAGTGGAAGCAGAGATGTAAAGAATTAACCAGGGTTAGGGCACCACACAAAGCATGGCCGCCTACGGAGCAAAGTGGAGACAGTTTGTTGCTGCCCTGCAAGACACTATCAGACGTAACCGTCATTAATTGCTTCATTATTCAGTGGTCTGGGACCAAAGAAGAAAAATAGCACATTTGCCTTAAAATTTCATCATCATCAGCTGCCATCTCCACAACGAAGGTTGGCTGCAATGGATCTCCAACGTCTTCTGTCTCTTGTCTTGGTGGTGCACTCTGATAGACTCTTTCCTGTCCATCTCTTGATGTTATCTTCCCACTTATATCGCTGCCTTCCCTTGCACGTTTGCCTTCAACTCTCACTTCTATTATGGTCTTCTGCAAGGTGTTATGCCTTTTAAAATTTACAGCATAATAAATGTGTTCACACCCTCTCGCGTAAGGGAAACAGCTTTCGCTAGAACGGTTGTTAAAGCATACACATCAAATATTGGTATCTCATTTTAATTTTAGCTGCTTCAAAGTTGCCCCTTATATGCGGTACAGAGAAAGCGTATTTGGCCGACGCCAGTTCCTTTCATGGAAAAGCTTCACTGTGATTCAAATAGCCTCAAACTGACTACTGCTTTCTTTGAGAACATTCAAGTGGACGTCTGAGAGTGTACGAAGAAGAAGAAGATCAGTGTCAATTTTTTTTTTTTACGGAAGTTTGTAGGGGAAGACCATGTTGATTTTTTTAAATGTTAAAAAAAGTTATGAGTCCGACAATTTTAACTGATTAGCAATTTGAAGTTGTTACTGCTGCTGGCGCCGCCACCGCTACCTGTTCTTTCTTTCTTTGTTTCTTTCTTTCTTCTGCTCCTTCTATGTCATCTTCTTCACTTTCGCTACTTAACGGAGCCTACAGCCACTACTACATCTGGTCCCCTTGCATGAAACTTACATTAAAGCATTGATGTACTCTTGTCTGTTGTCTCTAGAGAGGTCAAAGGCTATTCGGCGGATGTGTCGCTTGAGTGGGGTGATTTGGCTTCGTCCTGATAGGGAATGTGTGTGTTTTGCTATGTCGGCTTGATGCCTTGAAAAGTGATCTCAGTGGTTTTGGGGAAAGTGATAGTCGTCTAGACCTATCGTGTATGCTTTACCCCAGTGTTTATTCATCTTGCCAAGGAATGGCAGTTTCATATTCCCTCTACCAAGGTAATCAAAGATACTCTTATGAACTCTCGATCGAAGCCACCATCGTCGATAATTACGATTTGAATGTTTAAGAGAATATATTTGACTCGATGAAAAACGACTTCGATTCCTAGCAGCACTATATTCTGTAGAATGCAGTCTATTGTTCATGACCAAATCTACAGAGCAACGAAATGTTGTATGAATGACTAACTTTAGAACAGATTCATTATCTGTATTCAAACGTGAGTGACAGTTCACGAGTGGAGCCATCTTGGAACCAAAACATGTAGGACTTTCAAGAAGAGAAAAGGGATGCCCGTATTATCGCTTGATCAGTCCAGAGATCACTGCTACACATGAGAACCCATTGTTAGTGGTTCAATATTATTATATGGAAAAATATGTGCTGAACATTATGTTGAAGAATCGTTGCTAAACGAGATTAGGTTTAGAAGTCATCTGAAATATTGTTTACAAGCTGACGTGCTCAGTCAGTGACGTCAGATGATATATGTATGGGCGATACTGAGTGCTTGGCTATTGACAGTCCATTATACCATTATTCTACATGAGTGCCCATGTAACATTGCAAGACCATTTGTCCACTGTACTATGATGTATTATGGCAACCTGTGATTTGTCACTATCTGTGCTGTCGAGTGTGTACGTCCAATTAAACTTTAGAAAAGGTACACAGTCGTTGGTGTCGATGACTTCCGGTCATACATGAGTGTGAGAAGAGAACATTTGTCAACAACACGAACCCTTATCATCATTCGCACATTATACACTCCATCCATGTCTACACAACACTGCGTAGGTCAAGTTGACATTCCATACACTACAGTGGGGCAGGCAACACCATAGGGATCTTGTCAACTGATGATGATAGACGCCTGTCTTCCCGCCTAGGAGTGTTCTGGTGTACTTTATCAACATATATTATATCCAACTAAATATCAACTTTATCAACTGGTGGACCAGCTTTCTGGGTTTGACCTCGCAGAAATTCAGAAGTCAACAGATTACCGATACCAGACCGTTTCCTGTGGCTGATACGACACACTTGCAGTATTGGTTTGCTCTTTGTCAACGCTTCGTCACGTGACCTGTCAAGTGAATGCAGTATGTAGGTCAGCGTTGTTGACATTTTTTACATTAGACATTATAGAGTTTCACAGAACAGTTGGATCAATTCTTGTCAGTGTTAACAGAAAGACAGTATTTGTGAACTAAGAAGTCCTGGTTTCATCGATGGATCTTCTTGTTTGCCATATATGAACTTTAATATTTAAGGCCAGAATGTTTAATTGAATAAAGTGGCAGTTTGTTTGTTTTCATGAAAAATAACTTTGCCATTACTGTAAGACTGAGCCTATTTTGCAACACATACTATCATACACATAATTTATATATATTTATGTTTACATGTTATTTGTTTGTATAGTATGTTAGTTTCTATGTCAGCGGGTTGTGTTTAAGGTTGGGCGGCGTCCTCACAACAGAGTATCCCACGTCATAGAGGGTCCGTTGTGGGCGTTTTCTATAGGTGCAATTTTCTTGATTGAAAATTTGCTGCGACAACTGTTGCTTTTGTGTTAGCTGTGAAGTCTGTAATTATTGTTATTTTTGTAATATTTCTTTGTTCTTTAGTTTTGTTTTGATTTGTTTGTAATTTGTTGGTCTAACCTTTTCTATCTTTCAGTTCTATTCATAATTTATATTCATATATTGTGACGTCATTTGTGTTGTTATTCTTTGCAGATTCAGTGATTATCTTCATTGATTTCCCTATTTGATTTATTTTGATTTCTGCAAACGTTCTTGTATTGTCAGTCCTATTTGTACTTTATGTATTCTGTTGGTTGACATATGTTTTATATGGGTATATTTCATAAGACACAATTGCCTGTGCACTGCACTTGGATTATGGTATAGACCAGTACCTGATTATTATTACTATTATACAAGACCTTATTAAAGGCTTGTGACCCACAGATATTGGGATAGTATACTGATTAATCAGGTCATTGAGAACTTGGGGTATTATTATTGATTCAGGTGATTAGTATTATTGTTAGGCATCATGTCTACTCTAGATTATTTCATTACTCAAGGGAAAGCTCTTGATAAGACTGGTCAACAATTAGAACAATGGGCAGTTGCTCAATATGACAAAGCATTAGCTGCAGAAGAGAAAAGATTAGCTGCAGAAGAGAAAAGATTAGCTGCAGAAGAAAGAAAAGCTATGGCGGAAGAGAAAAGATTAGACAGTGAAGCTGAACAAAAAAGATTAGACAGTGAAGCTGAACAAAAAAGATTAGACAGGGAAGCTGAACAAAAAAAATTGGAAAGAGAAGCTGCGGCTGAACAAAAAAGATTAGACAGGGAGGCTGAACAAAAAAGATTAGATGCTGAAGAGAAAAAAGCAATAAGAGAACATGAATTTGAGTTGGAGAAATTGAGATTGACAAGTATGAGTAATGTTAATCAGGCATCTAGTGGTAATGGTAAACCTTCTACTTACAAGGTTAAGGTTCCACCGTTCAATCAGTCCAGTGACGATATTACATTCTGGCTGGATAGATTTGAACGTTCTTGTCGTACACATAATGTGGATAAATCACAATACGCTAATCAATTATCAGAAAACTTGAAAGGTGAATCTTTGACTAGATTATGCCTTGTAGGAGAAGCAGATAAGGATAATTATGATGTCATTAGGGCGGCTTTGATAAAAAAATATCAGCTAAGTGAGGAAGGCTATCGCCTTTTATTTAAGACGATGGTACCTGAGACGGGGGTAGAATTCTCAGAATTCACTGCAAAGGCACGTCTCACAGTTGATCGTTGGATTGAGCTTTCCAAAAACGGAAAAAAACGTATGAAGGACTTATGGATTTGTTGCTCAGAGATAAGATTATGTCATGTGTGAACAAACCTTTCCTTGAATTTATACATGAGCGTAAACCTAAATCTTTAAAAGAAATGGAAGAATATTGTTCCCAATATGTCACTGCACACCCCGACGTGACTTTTGGCAACACTAAGATTAAGGAGAGTATGCCAGTTGCTTCAGCAACACCATACAATCCCAATTATTCACACAGATTTCAGGGACCTCAAAACAGATTTGATAAAAAAGGTAACCATAATAGTTATCAAAACCAAGGTAACCAATCATTTCAGGGTTCTTCTTCAAAGAACTGGAGACGACCTGATAGCTCTCGACACAGGGGTGGTCATAATTATAGGAATTTCCGTAGAGGAAGTAATTATAGAAACTATCAGGGTTATCCGTCTTGGAGTCAACAAGATCATAATTACAGAGATACTCATTATAATGAATATGATAATGGTAACCAAGGGTACTATGACTCAAACCCAAATAGGGGTTACAATAGAGGTAACAATAACTACAGAGGTGATAATAACCGAGGTAGATCTCAATACAAAAGACATAAACCACATTTTCAGGCAAACTCTGCACAACAAGAGTCCCATGAAGCCTATAAACAGAGTAAAGATAATAATGATGCTAGTAATATGGCATGTGCCGCTTTTGATTTTGGGAGAGCATCTCAGTGCCCCCAATGCAAAACGTTATTTGAGCCAACCACAGTGACTACTTTAAGCTGTGGCCATCCTCTTCCTGCTCTTCCAGCATCAGTCGCGCATGATGGAAGAGGGTCTCTTGTCTTACATAAGGGTTTAGTGAATAACAATCCAGTCTCTGTGCTATTTGATTCTGGATGCACCACAATTGGTGTTAGGCAGTCACTCGTAGATCCTTCCCGTGCCACTGGACAAGTAGTCAAATGTGTAACATTTGGCGGCACATTAGAGAAATACTCTACCGCTATCATTAGGATTGCTACTCCTTTCTTTACAGGAGATGTACACGCATGTCTTCTTCCGAATCCGATCGCTGACCTCATCATCGGTCGCATTCATGGAGTCAAGGAATGCACTCCGCAACAAATTTCCACTTGGGAAAGGCAAAACATGCAGATTGCTAACGCTGTAGTCACTAGAGCTCAGGCTCTTAATGTGCCTCAAACTTCATCTACTGAAGATAATGAAGTGCATAACCAAGATAATCCCTTGGTAATTTCTCGTGACTCGTTTATAAAACAGCAAGAAGATGATCCCACTCTGAAGAAATTCTTCATTCTTGCAACTAAAGGTGATCCGAATAAGGACACAAGTCGTAAATCGTGGATTACAAAGAAGAATGGCGTACTTGTACGTATGGTTCAAGACTCCATTACGTCAAGTCATTCTCAAATCCTGGTTCCCAAGAATTTGAGAGTTAAAATTTTGCAGCACGCTCACGACTCTCAGTGTGCTGGACACATGGGTTTTTCCCGTACTAAGTCAAGAGTCCTTGCGGCTTTCTTTTGGCCATTGGTAAACAAGGACATACGGATTTATTGTCGATCTTGTAAAGTATGTCAGGAAGTTAAATCCAAAGGTCCACGGCATGCTGCACCCATTCAGGCGGCGGACATTCCTATTCGGCCGTTTCAAAAAATGGCCATAGACATTATTGGTCCATTTAAGATCAAGTCTGCCAGAGGACATCAGTTTATCTTGACGTGTGTTGATATGTGCACACGTTGGCCAGAGGCTATTCCTCTGAAGAGCATTACTACTGCTGATATTGCAGATGCTCTTTGGCTTATATTTTCTCGTCTGGGGTTCCCCGGAGAGATATTGTCAGACCATGGCACCCAACTAATATCAGATACCATGTCTCAAGTAATGTCTACCCTGCAGATAGATAGATCTTTAAGTAGTATCTACCATCCAATGTCTAATGGTATGGTCGAACGCCTTAATAGAACACTTAAAAACTTACTGGGGAAGATAACTGAGGATCATCCTCAAGACTGGGACAGAGTTTTACCTGCGGCCCTCTTCGCTTACAGAGAGGTACCCAATGAACATACGGGATTTTCTCCCTTTGAACTCGTCTTTGGCGCGCGTCCGCGTGGCCCTATGTCGTTGCTTCACGATCTCATAACATCTGACAATATTGACGATGACACAAAGTCATCCTACGAATATGTCATCGCGTTGAGACAAAAGATTATCGAAGCATGCAAATTAGCAACTTCTTCTTCTGAATTTGCGAAACAGAAGGCAAGGCAATTTGCCAATAAGAAGAGATGCTTACGACAACTTTGTCCTGGTGACAAAGCATTTGTATTACTACCTTGTAGGGAAAACAGATTGCTTATTTCTTGGAAAGGTCCGTACGATATAATATCGAAAATTTCCGATGTCGACTATATTGTCGATATTGATGGGAAGCATAAAACCTTCCACATCAATATGCTTACTGAATTCCATGAACGTCCGGATTATTTGCAACCCATTTTCCAAGCAACGGACAATTCTCCAGTACCACATGGTCATTACTCATCACTGTCCGTGATACAGGATGAGGAAACAAGTTTTTCAGATGTAAATCTTCCTCTTCCAATGATCCCACTTCATTCCAGTGAATCATGGAAGAACGTTACTGTCTCTCCTGATTTGTCTCTAGGAGAACAGCGACAAGTTTCAACTATGTTGCAAACATTTCAGGATGTACTCACTGACATCCCTGGACAAACTAATGTCATTCAACATGACATTGTGCTAACTGACCATACTCCTATTAGGGTTAGACCTTATCCTATACCTATACATTTCCAAGCACAGGTCGAGAAAGAGTTGGATGTGATGATAGATTTGAAAATAATCGAACCATCCACCTCTGCGTATTCTTCGCCGATGGTTATTGTGCGTAAAAAAGACAATAACATACGTCTTTGCGTTGACTATCGAAAATTGAATCAAGTAACGAAGTTCGATGCCGAACCTATGCCTTTACTGGAAGAGCTACTTACTCGACTCTCCAAATCTCATTTTTTCACTAAACTTGATTTGTCTAAGGGATATTGGCAAGTTCCTTTATCTGAACGCGCCAAACCTCTCACGGCTTTTTCAACACCTAGAGGTTTGTTCCAATGGAATTTTATGCCTTTCGGTCTTATGAACGCACCAGCTACGTTCGTACGCATGATGCGCCGAATCCTATCTTATCGGTCAGATGTCATTGCATATCTAGACGACATCTGTCTTTTCAGCGATACTTGGGAAGATCACTATTCAGGGTTAGATGAATTGCTGTCTACTTTGCGTGAGCACAACCTGACAGCGAAACCCTCTAAAGCCTATATTGGTTTTAGCGAAATTTCTTTCCTAGGCCACCGAGTTGGTCATGGTTTCCTAAAGACAGAGGACCATAATACTAGTAAGATACTTAACATCTCAATCCCTAAGACTAAAAAACAGGTGAGAAGTCTGTTAGGTCTTATTCAATTTTATGGCAGATTCATTCAGAATCTATCCTCTATCATGGCACCTCTCTCAACACTTCTAAAGAAAGGTTCGCCTAATGTGGTCCACTGGTCTCAGGAATGCCAATGCTCTCTGGATAAGATTAAAACACTGTTTTCAACACCACCTATTTTAGTGCTACCCACTAAAGATAAGACATTCGTTCTTCGTAGTGACGCTTCATCCACTGGGATTGGAGCGGCACTAATGCAAGAGTACTCTGGAACTCTGCATCCTGTAATGTATATTTCCAGAAAACTTAATGCGGCAGAAAGGAATTATTCGGTTTTAGACCGTGAGCTATTAGCTATGGTTTGGTCGATCCTCAAACTACAGAGATTCCTACTAGGCGCACATTTCATAGTAGAAACAGACCAAAAAGCTCTTACTGCTATACAGAGTAAGAATTTGAAGAGCTCGAGGTCTACTCGATATGCAATTGCTCTTCAACCTTTTCATTTCTCTGTGCGAGCTATTCGGGGATCAGATAATGTGATGGCAGACATTCTGTCAAGATGCCCACATGATTCCACATAACTATTAGGGCTTAGACTTCTTGATATGTCTAGTTCTATAGTAGTTCCTTTTCTATATCATGATAGATACACATTTGTAATTTAATAATATAATGATTGTATCACTACATAGCGGTTCATGTATGTTTATTCACCGCTGTGCTTTGATGATTTTTACTTCATAAATCATAAATTTAAGATATCTAATACGTAGTGATGATATGAATTTTTTAGGCATTGTGTAATTGCCAGAATTGTATTATACTTTGATGACACCTTCCTGGAAAAATATACTTGTAGAGAAATAATTTCTCTCAGTTTATGAGACACATTCTCACCAGTCGCTCCATAAGTCGACTTAGCCTCATATTAGGCGTTATAGGTATTCCTGATATTTTCATCTGCGCATTATTCATGCGTTGTGAGCCTATTGTACGTTGCTCCTAGATGTATTTCAAAAAAAAAAAAATGTTCCATTTTTTTTTTCCCGGGAGGTGTGGTAAGACTGTTACGTGCAGTCTTTGATATCTTACAATATTATACATAGGTAATTTTTTAGTGCTTAAGGGAAAGTCATTATTGAGTTACTTCCCTTGAACTCCGCGGATAAATACATTTTACTGCGATTTATTCGTTGTTTGGGTAATAATAGATTGTTCTTGCTTCAGAATATCTATGGCCTGAATTTATGTGTATTGTTTGTCTGAGTAGGACAAGTCTGTCTTATATCTGTATATCTTTACATATCTAGTCGAACTATATGTTCTGTTGTCTCTAGAGAGGTCAAAGGCTATTCGGCGGATGTGTCGCTTGAGTGGGGTGATTTGGCTTCGTCCTGATAGGGAATGTGTGTGTTTTGCTATGTCGGCTTGATGCCTTGAAAAGTGATCTCAGTGGTTTTGGGGAAAGTGATAGTCGTCTAGACCTATCGTGTATGCTTTACCCCAGTGTTTATTCATCTTGCCAAGGAATGGCAGTTTCATATTCCCTCTACCAAGGTAATCAAAGATACTCTTATGAACTCTCGATCGAAGCCACCATTGTCGATAATTACGATTTGAATGTTTAAGAGAATATATTTGACTCGATGAAAAACGACTTCGATTCCTAGCAGCACTATATTCTGTAGAATGCAGTCTATTGTTCATGACCAAATCTACAGAGCAACGAAATGTTGTATGAATGACTAACTTTAGAACAGATTCATTATCTGTATTCAAACGTGAGTGACAGTTCACGAGTGGAGCCATCTTGGAACCAAAACATGTAGGACTTTCAAGAAGAGAAAAGGGATGCCCGTATTATCGCTTGATCAGTCCAGAGATCACTGCTACACATGAGAACCCATTGTTAGTGGTTCAATATTATTATATGGAAAAATATGTGCTGAACATTATGTTGAAGAATCGTTGCTAAACGAGATTAGGTTTAGAAGTCATCTGAAATATTGTTTACAAGCTGACGTGCTCAGTCAGTGACGTCAGATGATATATGTATGGGCGATACTGAGTGCTTGGCTATTGACAGTCCATTATACCATTATTCTACATGAGTGCCCATGTAACATTGCAAGACCATTTGTCCACTGTACTATGATGTATTATGGCAACCTGTGATTTGTCACTATCTGTGCTGTCGAGTGTGTACGTCCAATTAAACTTTAGAAAAGGTACACAGTCGTTGGTGTCGATGACTTCCGGTCATACATGAGTGTGAGAAGAGAACATTTGTCAACAACACGAACCCTTATCATCATTCGCACATTATACACTCCATCCATGTCTACACAACACTGCGTAGGTCAAGTTGACATTCCATACACTACAGTGGGGCAGGCAACACCATAGGGATCTTGTCAACTGATGATGATAGACGCCTGTCTTCCCGCCTAGGAGTGTTCTGGTGTACTTTATCAACATATATTATATCCAACTAAATATCAACTTTATCAACAACCTCATATTAATTGCCTCTTCCCACGTGCCTGAGGTAGCAGTTGTCCTGTTTTTTTCTTTTATTTCCCCAGAGACCCCCGGGAATTACACGGGACAAATTAAAGCTTGTAGGTAGACAATTTTCCCCGTGTAGCCCCGGGGGGGTCTTTGAGAAGACAAAGAAAAAACAGGATTGCTGCTTGCCTCAAGTATGTCGTAAGAGATGACCAATATGAGATTGTGCATGGAAGTGAGAACTTTATCATGGAAAATAAATTACTACAGAGGCTATCATTGCAAGAGCTCATGAATACATTGATGCATACTTCTGTGCTCCATAAGGCGGGAATATGAAAAAAGAAGTAGTTCCAGGTGTCTCTGAGGATGCACATAAAAGATAGAACTATTGCTTCCTCGGGCGTATCATAAAAGGTAACCATTATGAAATTGTGCATGGAGGTTGCAGCTTCATCATTTAAAACACAATACAACAGAAATAACTGCTGCGGCAGCATACGATTGCTTTAGCTCGGACCTTCTGCAAAGGGACCATATTGCACTGGTGTATCAGTGCTACTCTAGGGGAGACAAATACGCTGGTGATGGTGCATACAATTAAAAGTAACTAGTAATGAATTTTTTTAAAACGTTTTCCTTCAAATTTTGAAATGTAATAACTAATAAATGTGGCGGCATCTTCATTTCCACGATCACTTTCACATATTGTTGTCTCATGTCGTCGCTTGCCATGACTTTCCATTCTCGTCTGCTAGAGACTCTCTCTGGGACAATGCTGAACTAAGAACTTAATTAATATGTACACAGGTCAGCCTGGCCTCTCGCTACTATTGTCCTTTCTTTCCTTCTACTTCTGCTTGTAGTACCCACTTTCATGACAAATTTCTTTATTTTTCCTTGCCTCAAGAAGTCTGCGTAATTTGGAACTTTTCTTATCGGTGATGTACTGATTTATTACTTCCGGCTTCCCAGTAACCTGGCAGGATGAAGCTGCCGATCGCACCTAGTGGCGACGCTCTGTACAGCGCCACCTCAGATTAGGCGATAAGAAGCTCTCACTGCAAGCAGAAGAGAGGAGAAAACGTCGAAAGGAACACCCAAAAAAAAAAAAAAAGTAGCTGAGTGCTGTCACCTCAGGGGCGCATTCCCATTGTCAGTTATGGCTGAAGGACTGTCACCTCAGGGGCGCATTCCCATAGTCAGTTATGGCTGAAGGGGTTATTATTATTATTATTATTACTATTCTTGTATGGCAAGGCACAAGCAAAGAAACAAAGTTACAACTGATCAGAGCATGTATATTCCCAGTAGCAACATACGGCTGCGAGACTTGGACACTCAATAAAACAGTTGCAAAAAAAGGTTACATCATTCGAAATGAAATGCTACAGAAGGATGTTGAGAATACCCTGGACAGAAAACAAGACCAACAGAGAAGTACTGCACTCAATGAACGTACAGGAACATTGGCTCCTAAATACCATCGCAATAAGGAAGCTGAAATTTTTCGGCCATATAAAAAGACATAATATTCTGGAAAAAATAGTGATGGAAGGCATGGTCCCTGGAAAAAGGGGAAGGGGTCGACCTAGACGACGGTGGACCCAGGACATCACAGAGAGTCTGAACTTGTCTTTGGTTGATGCAGGTTGACTTGCCCAGAATCGTGATGCGTTCAGAGCAGCTGTAATGTAGACAACGTTCTGGAAAGAATACGTCACATGATGATGACTATTCTTGTCTTTTTCACCTTACGATTGAGCATGTTCTTCTTCTCATTCTGTTTTTTTTTTTTTTTTTGCGTTCTCTACGTATTATGAAGCCCACCATTGCTGCTGGTTTTCTCTGCCTCTAGCATTCGCATGCCCTTGCACTAGTGGTTTCTGAAGCAATGTATGTGACGTGACCCTATGTTTAACCTCATATTAATCGTCGTCTACATCATCCCTGTGGGTGCAACAGAATTATTCTTTTTTTTATCTTCAGAGACACCTGGAAATTTACGCTTGGCCTGCCTAACTTTGGGCCAGGTTTTCATGCAACATAGAGAGCAAAACGTGAAATGAATAAATGTATATGAGTAATAGTTACTTATTATTCTGGTATCATTTTCTAAGCTGTAAATGGGTACGCGACTCTGTTCTTGAGTTAGTGAAAGCAAAAGCACAGAGGAAGGGAACTAATCACACCAACCTATAAAGCTGTACCTAGTATAGCGAAGTCTTTAACACTTAACTACTCTACGGCAGTATCTGTTATGGGATTACCTTTACCCTGTTATGATTTTATGAGGTGTCATGTGTAGCTGTTATGTGTGTTAGTCGCTGATGTCAAGACGTTTTGTGTGTGTGGTCATTTTAGAGTTATGTGTGACTTCTTTATTTACAAATTTATTTGTTATGTCTATTTAGTGTTCACAAATTTTAAAATGCGACAGAACGCCTGTGCACCCAATCTCGTGTTCATTGATAAATAAATAAGCAAGCTATAATATTAGTAATAGAAAACACGCTACTGAACACCATTCATGGTTTTCTTCTTTGGAAAAACAAGCATGGAGGCATATCTGGAGTCATCCTTATATCACTACCAGCTAAGCACAATGCTGCAATATTCATTTGTGGAAGTGAACCTCTGTCAGTGAGGTTAATTACACCGTCCTTGACTTTTGAAATCATCCACACTTTCAGGGATTCCCCCTGTGATGAAACATGTTGAGAACCCAGCATTGCACAAAGCTTGGAGGAGTCACATGTTGCCCAGATGTAATTCTGGCCTTTACCTGGTTGGTTGCATGCAGGAGGATCTCACTATGGACCCATGATTGACAGGAGAAGCTAAGAAGAGGCTCTGTGCAGGACGTGACAATTACTTTGGAGAGTCCAGAACCGGAGTAGGCTACAGTGTTTTGTTCTGCATATTTGGAGAGCCCACTTGGATAGCGGGGAATGCACAGTATGCCACGCGCTTCTTTCTGCTAGCTTGGGACCAGATGTGATCCTTTAAATGCAAGCCAGGTTGGAGAAACCGGAGCTCACGACTTCATTTAACACGTTTTCGGAATGGCAGAAAAGCCACAGGAAAAGCCTAAATCTGCAGCGTAGATACCAAGGACTCTTCAACTTGGTATAAGCTACAAAAGCGGGAGAAGCTCAGCATTCCTAGTTAATCATCAATAACATAGAAAATAACGCAATTGCGTAAAAAAATACAATTTTCAAAAACAGGTCGAACCTTTTTAGAACGTGTTCTGATAAGTGGTGATAAATTCAGGGGATTCTATATTATCAGAAACTTGCCTAATACCAATTTCAATTATTTCAAGTTTGGCTTAAAATCCAGTTCCTCTCCGCCCATTAAACTCTGGTGAGAAAACGGTATAAAAGTATAACTAACACATAACTTATTCTCCACACCTAAAGGTCTTTTATATTTGGACATGCGCCCTAATATAACCGGCGCAACATTTTTTTTTTAAATGGACAGAAAGGGTTCGTATAGCAAGTGTGTATTCAAGTTCGAGTTTTCTTATACCTGTAGAAACTAATTTTGACACTGTATTTTGTTATAACCATTTAAAATAAAAATAAAATATATATTTTAAAAAAAATACACGCGTCGAGAATCACTTACACGCGGACATACTCAAGCTGAGATACTCTTCAGCTACATTGATTCTCAAGGGAATATTAAACACATATTAGAGCATGTCCGCTAATGGACATTTAACAATTAATTGAAAGTTATATCCGCATTTCCAGTTAACGCAATGCTAAAAATCACCCATAATCCTGAATTCAGAACGACCTTCTAAAATCAGCCTCCGGACTAAACTAAGCCATCATTTTAAAATCAAACGTATTACTACAATCATCAAACATTCTCAAACCAAACAACAGTCTAATGTACATTGCTTTCTTTTTAAAAATCAAGTTATGCCATAGGGCCGGCTAGAAAGGGTTGGTTATCGGATTTGACCCAAATCACGCTTTCTGGTCTTTTGCGTTCCTATGTTATGTTTCGCTGTAATGCCTGTCGCCCTCTCGATCCATTTTCCTCTCTGTTTCTCGGTAGCTCTTATTTTACGGTTGTGTTTCCGCTCTCTATTAAAAAAATTTGTTTGTTTAAAGACACAAAATTTACGAATTAAAAAACTGGGAGAGGGAGGGAGGAGGAAGGATTCCTTCGTCCAAGCCCTGGGACTAGGGTGACGAACTGTCCTCTTTTCTCCGGATTTATCGTCTTTTTCAACAGTGGTAATATAATCCCAACTAACATATTTTACCGATGTATGTTACGTCGGTCGGTTTCACTCAAAATAGTAACTCGCGCTAGAAAAAGAAGTGCGAAACGCACGGTGTCCAACTTGCGCGGCGTCCCCCACTTCTTTATTTCTTACGAGTGCCTGAAAACATACCTTTATGTTTGTCTAATATTTATTTACTGTTTACAGGCCTCCGGGTTTCCCTTCCTTATGTGTTATAAATGTTATATGAAGCAAATACTTTGTTTTTTTTTTTTTTTAATTCTTTCACGAAATTAGTTGCGCTCGACAAAGAAAAAGTGCGTAAAAATTGGTGTGCATGAGCCCTCACCCGATGTACAAATCATGAAAACTTGAAAGTTTTTGTTAAAACCACTTATTATCAGGGAACACTCTTTGAAAACAATCCACGCACTTTCACACGAAATGTCATCAAATAACTTTTAAATTGAATCTAAAATAACATAATTCTCACCGTGTGCACGTTGGTCACAGCTGAGGAATGCAACCGCATTGAAAAATTGTATTGTTTCCATTTTATATACTCTCCCGAAAATAGTTACAATCAACAAAGAAAAACGTTCAAATGACGGTGTTCGTGAACAGTGTCATGAAATATTCTAATCCACATATATAAATTATTAGGTAAATATGAAGCCTAACAAATAAAATTAATAAAGAGAAGAGCAATGGTAAAATGACAGTGCTGTCACAAAGAATGTACTCGAAATCCCCCTTGTTTTCTGCTTCGTCTGCAAATTGTAACGCTTTCACGTTGATAGTAAAAGCTTACTGTATTATACCCGCTTTCTTCAATGAAACGTGTGCTGTATTTCTTGGAAAAACATTAAGAGGCAGACTGCGTAATGACCTAAATTTTAAATTCCATTCATGTCTTTTTCTACATTACGTTACCAAAACGAACGAACAGATGGACAAAAGGATAGCGAGAAGGGAGAGGCAGAAAGCCGAACATTAAACACGCGTCGCGCGATACACAATTACTACTATCACGCGTGTTAGGCTACAAGCACTAACTTTTTTTTTCAGACGGACAGTGATAAAATACACTACCCTTCCCCAGAGTTAGGTTTTAAAATCATAAAAAAACGCTTATTAGGAAAGATAACAATAGATGGGTTTACGGTTGAAAACATAACAGTACCCAGACAGCACATCTTCGAACCAGGAGGTAGAAAATACATATTTTGAACGCAGCCACGTAGCTCTTTTAAAGTGGGAAAATTGGGTTCCTTAGGGCTTGCTGACAAATAATATGTAAAACGTTACGCAAATAGTCCAGGAATTAATAAATTATACCCAAAATAAAATAGTGAGGCTGCCTGACAGCATGAAATCATTTCTGCTCATAAAATTTTTTATAACGTGTTTGAAAAAACCTTACGTTACATAAATAGCCTACCATGTAAACTCCAAATTGATTGGAGCGCAACAAATGAAAGCCTAACCACGATTGGTCGAACTATAAATACTATCTTTTGTTGTTAGGGGAAACGGGAAAAGGTAACATTTTTTCAAACACTTGTCGAAACGTGGCTCATTGGCCAGTCTCGCTGATATACACACTTGGGAGCGTTAGTTCGAGACCACTTGTTTAAATGATCTTGATAAAGCAACAGTGCGTTGAAGCCAGCTCATAATTGTGTTAAATAAAAGCCTGGAACATAGGCAGATGGAAATTTGTGCCAGTTTGTGCCAGAATTCATTGCTAATCAACGTATCTGTGTTTATTCGTATGAATTGTGGGACAGTGGTCTTGATGGTACTGAGCAGCACCTGGTCAGAGCTTTGCTGAATCCAGTGTCGGACAGCATACTCCTTGGTCCTTTTAGCTATCAGTGAGGTGTCTCCAGAGCCCAGAGGAGAATTCGAGCAGAGGAGTCCTTTCCTGCCGCCATCACGCCAGATAAGCTAACTTGGCCAGCTGAGCTCAACATTATGTCCCCTCATCTTGAAATGAATTTGTAAAATTAACATTAAGAGGGGAATTTAATTGTCTTAATATCAGGAACTGAGAACATCTCCAATACTAGTCCCTAAAGACAAAATATTGAAGTCATGATGACAAATACCAACAGAGCTTGAACAAAACAAAACCAGTATTACCTCATTTTACTACTACACACTGACACACATAGGATATTTGTAATAATATATGTCACTACTATATTCATATTGGTAAATTCTGTACATATAACTTGTAATTTAAATTGATTGTGATTCCTGATTCCCTTGTGGTTGAATCAGGACACATATTCATTCATGCCAGTAATGAATACATATTGTTATTTGAAAGTTATCAGTGCCTCCTTTAAGATATTCTCATAGAGTGTTATATGTATGTGAGTGTCACAGTGTTGTCAAGAGTAGTGGATTAAATTAAATTGTTTATCTGTCTGTTGTTATGACTTACACTTCATCATACACATACCCTAGACACATAACGTAGCGATCACACTATTCCAGAATAATTCTGACTGAGATATATAGATATGTGGTAGCAAGTAAGGTTATATATATAATATACTACTCTTATTAGATATATATATACCTTCACAGCTGATCTCAGTCAGTACACTAAGTCCCTTATAAATATTTATAACATCCCACTTCACCACAAACAGTTTGATTACACTGTATAATAGAAAGAAACCAAAAACACTCTAAGAATGTACTTCTATCTGCTCATCAGGGAACGGAAACAGCACATGTCGTAGATTTTAGATAGGAGAATTAAGACTTGGGTTGGTCCCTTCTGAATAAGTTGGAATGAGTGATAGTCACAGTGAGAGTTAGTTAAAAAAAATAGATTCCACGAGTGAGATGATAGAATGTGATATAGAGGCTGTCTCTGAGAGCAGGAAATCTTTTCTCTCTCTCTCTCACCTATCTTCTACGACAGATCTAAAGTAGTCAGACAGTCTAAACCACAGATATATATTACATAAATCTCTATCTACTCACGGGCACGCACATAAACGTGACGACAGTTAAACACACAGACGTGTGAAAACTATAACAATGATTATATATATATATATATATATATATATATATATATATATATATATATATATATATATATATATATATATATATATATATATATATATATATATATATATATGAACAAGCTGACCAACGCACTGATTTAGTTCAAGAGAGATTTTATTATTATCATCTAATAAAAATCTTCTCACAACACCAAAGAAATACATCAAGGAAAAAACATATACAAATAGTCATAAAATTCAAGAAAATGCTACAAGGATGATAGCCCGTTAGAATCTTAACTCTAGGTTTAGCCCACAGCCCCGTTAAGAGAACAGATGATGGCCCAAAGAGTGATAGATACATAGGGTTTGAATCTAAGAGTTTTTTTATTTGTCGTAGATTTTTTTCTCGTAAATGTATGAACAGAGTTGAATAATCTGATTTAGCCTAAGAAAAAAAGAAACTCTAGCAATAGCAACAAATTCTGCAGATTAAACAAAATTTAAGACAGCAAATGTGGGACAATATACAACGGTAAAATAACACTCTGACCTGCGTACACTCATTCATTCAGCCATGGCCATGTGCTCACAGGTATACTCACAACTTTGCTCGCTGCCTCTGGGAACATAATAAATTCTAGGACCTTCACACAGACCCGAAAATGCAGTCATCGACCAAGAAATCCCCAGTTCCAAAAGACGTACTGAATTCTCTGTCTCAGGGAACGATTTCTTGGGTGTTCTAATTTTTCGAATGTCTGATTAAGTCACATAAAATTTGTCCAGGCATGAAAGTTAGCAGAGCACAATGTCATTAGCTTTGGTTTCTAGAATTTAAGGAATGTCAGATCGGTGTCTACTTTCAGGAAGGTAATATATTTTGGTCACACCACAGATTTGTCCACAAAATAATCTAGTCGGATAATGTTAATGTTATTTCTTGTAATATTCACGCCGCCAGGCAGAAAATTTACGTAGAGTTTATGAAAGAATTTAAGATCTGGCGCAAAGGCCCCGTATTGATCATTACAGTCTTTGAAACCCGTTAGTGGTATATAGTATTTCTGTCTAACTCAGTTGGCATATGCACTGTCAGACCAGTGTTACTTGAGAAAACCCACGTGGTTCAAAATAAGGACTGTCTATTTCTTCACAAATATGAAACTCTTATTAAATGCCGGTAAAGTTCGGGTCACCCCAGTAGTTCACTGTATGAAGAAAAACAACATATAATATAATATCCAGAATATGTACTCGTTATAACTTTACATTTTAAACGGCAAGCCTACAACTTGACTTATTATTTAAAACTTCCCGTGAAGTAAGTTATATAAAAATCGATCATCAGGAATTAGGAATATCTGCGTATTCCGTCAATATTCACTGATGTCGCATCTAGCATTTATAAGTTAGATATAAAATATTCTCGACTGAGTATTTAGCAGTTAAATTTAATTCCTTATAGCTACTTGTTTAGTAAGCTAAAGATATAATTTATTATGTATTTCCACTGTAACTCGTCACTAGAAAAATAATACAAACTATAAATTAAGCACTCTATTCAAAAGAAACTAGTTAGAATGAAATGAGCGATTTAACGCTTAATCACTGCACAAAATACTAGAATATAGTATATAATATTTTACCTCAGACACATAAGTACTAAGAACTTAAACCACTTCGACCAAACTAAAGGCCATCTCTATTAACAGAGATTATTTAGAAATCGAACGAAGGCTAGTTCTGTCTTTACTGCGAAGTTACTGAGTGAGAATGAAAATAAAGTTTCAAACTCGGGCCAATATCTTAAAATCAGACAAAGGGCCCCAACTTATTTCGCCAAGCGAAATTATCTCCCCTACTCCCAACATTTACGTCAGCTTAACGCGTGTCGTAACTGCCACCTACTGACCGAGATGTACGCGTGTCAGTAGCAACTCTCAGACAACCGTCTCGTACTGCGTCGTAGAGATGCCGGGTTTGACACCTTACGCTAGTGTCAGGTGAAAAATGGTAGACCAAAAGTCTGCTCTATGTCCAGCGATACGAATTTTTCGCACATTCTCGTCTACCTGCGCGACTGACATCTGATGCAATAAGGTTACTAGTCAGTATGAGAAAGAAAGACGGTAAAATTTCGAATGGGAAAAGAAAATATATTTCGCAAACTAACGAATGCGAAAAAATATATATATATCTTCTTCTTCTTCTTCGTTCGCCCTGAAAAGGACGGTGGTTGCGTTGTGTCTGTTTACAACGTAGCTGCGATATCTGCACCTTTCGGTCGACACATCCGACTTCTGCACGGCATTTTTTAGGACCGGGTTTGCCTTCCCATTTCGATCCACACTCGCTCAGCCAGCCTGCACAGCTGCAGACTGTTTCCAGGACCACCACGTGGAGGTGGAGTGCGGTCTTGACCAGCTCTGGTTCGCTGGTCCTGACGCAGGCAGTCAAGCTATGAGTCGCTGACTGCGGTCTCTATTGCTACGTCTTGAGGTCCCATATATATATATGAAAAAGGGTAAAGAGTGACAGAAAAAATTAGAGGACCCGAGTGGAAGAAAGAGGAAAATGTAGACAATTTATAGAACATAACTCCCTATGTGACAGCACACTATAATTAAAAACCCGTCAAGTTTGACGGGTTATTGCTAGTACTTTATAATATATAATAATTTCAGTATTTCGTTTAAAGACAAAGTCACACGTGCTGGCCTTCAAAGCATGTATACACTGCTTAGACAGCACAGGCTATGCTGGCTTGGCCATGTCCGCCGGGTGGAAGATGCTCGCATCCCGAAAGATATCTTCTACGAACAACTGGCAGATGGCAAAAGAACAGTTGGGTGACCGCAGCTAAGATCCAAAGATGTGTGCAAGAGATACATGACGGCACTGGAAATAAATCCAGCAACCTGGGAGGATGAAGCTGCCGATCGCACCAAGTGGCGATGCTATCTTGTCATTTATGACTGAAAGAACTATTAATATTATTATTATTTCTGTTATCGTCTTTTCCACCTTAAGATTGAGCTATTTGACCTTTGTTTTTTCTTCGGAGATTGAATATGACTTTGGTGAGGTCTATTTTCAGCAAGTATATTGTTTAATGAGTATTTTTCAGGTAAATACTTAACGAATTGCGCAGAACTATACAATTCAGCTATTAAAGTTTTGAACTGGGTTAAATCTGTGATAGACATTCTTAAGTAGTGTTTGTGTCAATAACCTGAACCCTTAGAGATTTCGAATATGCGTGCTACAAAACAAAGAGATGGACTTGATAGTTTGTGTTACAAGTTTCGCGATTATAATAAATATTTTTACACATCACTTGTTTAGAATAATTAGAGATGTAGATGAAACCATTAGCGGATTTCACGTATCTGTCATGGATGACTTTTCATGTAGGACCAACACTGGAAGATTTACGAGCTTCTGTGCAGTATTTAAATGATAAAGAGGTTGCACCTGACGACGCAAAGTGCTTTGATCAACTTAACAACCTGATACTTGTTGAAAATACTATCAATTGTGACGGATTCAAGCAGTTTCTGGCACATCAGAAACGAACCAAATTTTTCAACCAGACAGTAAATGTTAAATTTCATTCTGAACATTTAATTATTGCACAAATAAATTTTCTTCGAGCTGTCATGTTCACAAAGCAAGCGTGAACAGTCAATTTTTAATTGATGGAAAGTCACTGGACAAAGACAGAAACAGTTTCCATGTGAATTTCATAAAATGAATTATCTTCCTGAAGTATAATTTCAAAGAATTTGTCATGCTATCAATTCCATGATTATTTAAATTCTGAACTGCTGAAATTAAAAAAAAAAAAAAAACACAATTTTATCAATACTGATTAATGTGTTAAAAGTTAATTTTTAATGTTAATGAGTTTTTTAAAAAAAATTATGTTTTATACGAAATATTATTTCTATTTTCTCTAGCCTATGTAAAACCAGCTCTACTTAATATAACAATTCCTTAAAAGATGGAAATTAACAAGTCCTCATTTTTGTGATGTATTATCCTGTTTGTTCAAAACGTCAGAAAATGTCTTCTTGTTGTGAAAAACGATATTGTCACCTTACATGAGACCTTTCTAAAATTAAATTTTTATTCTAAAATCTAAAGACCAACCCAGAAGGACTTGAACAATTAATTCTGTCCACCAAAAAACACAGCGAGGCCCAGAATCTATACCTAAACACCAAGAAGACCAAAGTATTGACAACAGACAAAGTAAAGACCAAACCAGAAATTGAAATTGATAACGAAGAACTGGAAAGTGTTAATGAATTCGAATACTTAGGATCAATCATCAACAGCTCTGGCGACTGTGCAGTAGAAATTAAAAGAAGACTTGCAATTGCTTCACATAAACTAATACAGATGAAAAACCTATGGCAAGACAAAAGCAAAGAAACAAAGTTAAACTGATCAGAGCATGTATATTCCCAGTAGCAACATACGGCTGCGAGGCTTGGACACTCAATAAAACAGTTGCAAAAAAGATTACATCATTCGAAATGAAATGCTACAGAAGGATGTTGAGAATACCCTGGACAGAAAAAAAGACCAACAGAGAAGTACTGCACTCACTAAACGTACAGGAACATTGGCTCCTAAATACCATCGCAATAAGGAAGCTGAAATTTTTCGGTCATATAAAAAGACATAATAGTCTGGAAAAAAACAGTGATGGAAGGCATGGTCCCTGGAAAAAGGGGAAGGGGTCGACCTAGACGACGGTGGACCCAGGACATCACAGAGAGTCTGAACTTGTCTTTCGCTGATGCAGGTCGACTTGTCCAGAATCGTGATGCGTTCAGAGCAGCTGTAATGGAGACAACGTTCTGGAAAGAATACGTCACATGATGATGATATTCTAAAATCAGCTAACATTCTAACCTTCATCGCCTACATACTAAAATCAGCCAACATTCTAACATCATCGCCTACATACTAATAGCTAACATTTTAACATTCATCACCTACAAACTAAAATCAGCAAACATTCTAACATCATCGCCTACATACTAATATCAGCTAACATTTTAACATTCATCGCCTACAAACTAAAATTAGCTAACATTCTAACATCGTCGCCTACATACTAAAATCAGCTAACATTCTAACATCGTCGCCTACATACAAAAATCAGCTAACATTCTAACATCATCGCCTACATACTAATATCAGCTAACATTTTAACATTCGTCGCCTACAAACTAAAATTAGCTAACATTCTAACATCGTCGCCTACATACTAAAATCAGCTAACATTCTAACATCGTCGCCTACATACAAAAATCAGCTAACATTCTAACATCATCACCTACATAATAAAATCAGCTAACATTCCAACATCCTCGCCCACATACTAAAATCAGCTAACATTCTAACATCATCACCTACATAATAAAATCAGCTAACATTCCAACATCATCGCTTACATACTAAAATCAGCTAACATTCTAACATCATCGCCTACATACTAAAATCAGTTAACATTCTAACATCATCACCTACATAATAAAATCAGCTAACATTCCAACATCATCGCCTACATACTAAAATCAGCTAACATTCTAACATCATCACCTACATAATAAAATCAGCTAACATTCCAACATCATCGCCTACATACTAAAATCAGCTAACATTCCAACATCATCGCCTACATACTAAAATCAGCTAACATTCTAACATCACCGCCTACATACTAAAATCAGCTAACATTCTAACATCATCGCCTACATTCTAAAATCAGCTAACATTCTAACATCATCACCTACATACTAAAATCAGCTAACATCATCACCTACAAACTGAAATCCGCCAGTGAAGTCCAGTATCTGTGATATATAAAGGTAAACGTAATCCTGTAGCAAATACTGCCGTAGTGTAGTGAAGAGTTAGGGAGCACTGAATTAGGTCCAGCTTTATAAGGCTGGGTGATCAGTTCCCTTTATCACTGCGTTTGCCTTCCCTAACTCAAGAGCAGAGTTAGGTACCCATTTTATAACTTGGCAGACTGGAACGTGGCACTGCAAACGGTTATATTGGGGTATTATAGTGTGTTGGTATCTTCGCTGGTATCACTTTCCTAGTCCTGAAATATATACTGGCCCAATGACTCAACACTAAACTCAAAGCTGTATGGAGCTAAAGAGGAACTCCAGACAACGGTCGAATTCATCATGAGAACTCGTCTGACGGTGTAAACATCAAAGATGCGATCGCAAGAAGAAGAAAAAGCAAGAATACTGAACAAACAAAAAATAAAACAAAGTATAACAGTGTGAAACGTAACTGAAACGTAGGAACAATTATATAAACCTTGGAAGTTAACCGAATGATAGAAACAAATTTTGTTCTTAAGTGTGACAGTTTACTAAAATATAACGACAACTATAAAAGGAATGAAAGTGAACCGAAAGTTAGAAAAAGTATTTTTAAATCGGAAAAAGTTATTCGAAAGTTGGAAAAAATTGTAATTAAAAAAAAAAACGGAAAAAGTTATTCGAAAGTTGGAAAAAATTGTAATTTAAAAAAAAAACGGAAAAAGTTATTCGAAAGTTGGAAAAAATTACTTTGAAAACTGAGGAACTGTTCGAAAGTTGGAAAAAAATTATAAAAGAAAAAAATTGAAAAGTTAACCGAAACATCAAGAATAAGAAAAAGAATAGTATAAATGTTTGATGAGTTATACAAACAATTAAAATAAAAAATGCGAATGTTAACACAGAGAGGGAAAACTATAATAACGCTTGAAAGATAATCAAAATATTGACAGTTATTTATAAAAGTGTGAAATTTAACCTAAAGTTAAGATAAATAAATTATAGAAAGCCTCAAAGTTTACCGAAAGATTCCGAAAATTATAAAAGCGAGTAAGTTAACCACAAGATACGAAAAATTATAACTTACTTAGTCGTTCCCCTTCTACCGTGAGGTGTAGAGGTTTGGAAGAGAGAGCGCCAGACTATCCTGTCGGCTGGCTTCCTCCTGGCCTGGTTCCATTCTAGTCTTCGGTCCTTCAAAGATTGTCTAATGTTGTCCTCCCAGCGAACTCTGGGTCGTCCTGGGGGTCTGTATTCCTGGTTCTTGGTTTCCCGTGCTTGTCGTGGTAGCCGTGGTTGCGGACCATGTCTCTTCTTGTTACAAAAATTATAACGCTACTGATTTGGCTTTGTTTTCTTAGTGACCACCGTCTACATTTTGCATAAATTCTAGTGGCTTCTCTCTCTGTTTCATACTTCTTGATTTCTTCTGTCGTTGTTTTTCTGATGTATCTTTGTTTTTGCTTTAGTTCGTTTCGTATCCTTTTGTACCTTTTTAGCCGTCACTAGCTCATACGTCACTTCCGCATGACGCTTATTTCCACAGACATCTTAAGTGTTGCATTCTTGGATCCAGCTAAGTGACTTTTTACTTGTTTTAATAGTGTTGTTCATTCCTGTCTTCGTTTCGTTGATTATTTACTTTCTTGTTTCGATATCTTTCTGGTTTTACAATTTTCTTGCATTATTATTGTTCTCGTTTCGCTCAGCACCGTTGTTCTATCTGCTTGTATCGCTCATTTGGTGTGCTCCTCATCATCATATATTTTTGTTGTACCTATATGTAATTCTTGTCCTTGTCACCTGTTCGTAACTGTAGCTGACGAAGGGTAAAACCCGAAACGTCCCTTGTTTCCTGTGTACCGTTAACTTGTAAAACTGATTTCATACCATTTTATTTTTTAATTTATATATTTACTCTCTACATTTGATTGTACTGCATTTGTTGTTTTTTCTTTTCTTAAGTAAATCTGA
This sequence comes from Oreohelix idahoensis, assembly GCA_024509875.1. Taxonomy (NCBI): domain Eukaryota; kingdom Metazoa; phylum Mollusca; class Gastropoda; order Stylommatophora; family Oreohelicidae; genus Oreohelix; species Oreohelix idahoensis. Next base: position 137,172 of record JAMPIV010018970.1, read on the forward strand.
AATGTGAATATTTTGTAATGGTTACTCTATCATTTACTGTTAACCATCTATATTCAATTGTACTTATTTACTTTTTGTTTAAAGTAAATCTGAAATGTGAATATTTGACAATCGTTTCTGTATCACTTACTTATGTTGTTCCCCAATTTATTAACCCTTCTGTCCTTCTTTTTTGTTTCGCTTTTACACCAAAAGAGATTGCAAATTTTTGTTTCATCCACAGAATATATATGGTGTTTCAAACTTATGTATACATACTTCGAATGCATATAATACCTCACAAATAACTTAACATATAAATTTGCTATTATGTAATAATAAAGCGGAATAATGCTAGATGCAAATGAATAATGCCATTAGATTGTTACTCGTGACGTTTTTTTAAATAGAAAGTTGTGCTTATCTCAAAACACGCTCAGTGAGGGACCTGAGACATCTAATTAAAACTGCATGTTTCACTATTAATTATTTAGTAACAGTACAGAATGGTAGTCAGTTTGTTCATTACTGTGAACAATGTATTGTTGCAGGTCGTCGACACTTTGAACATTTGTGACTTTAAATGTGAAAATGTCATAATTCCATCTCAAATGATAATTGAGTTATTAACATTCAAAATGTGTATATATAATTTTGAAACACCTTGTATATTAAAAAGAAAGAGTTAACCCTTACATTTGTAAGAATATATTTAGTCATCATCATCATTATGTCCCAGTGGAGCTTAGATCCATTACAAAAACATTCCAAATCCACCTGTCTTATGCCATCCCTTCAAACTGTTTCACATGACTGGAATCGGAGTCGGTCTTTTTTGTGGAGTCAAAGTCGGCAAAAAATGTCCCGACTCCGAATTTTACGATACTTAAGCCAAGGAAGATCCACGTTTGATCCCTGTAAAAGGGGGCGTATATATGTTTAATATTTTTTTTAAATAAAACATAAAAAATATAAATAACATTTCAAAATATTTGTTAATTATTAACTTAGTACATTTTAAGCAACGGAAGTGAAAAGTACCTTGCACAGTTTTTGAAATAGTGAGTTAAAAACACAAAAAGTCGTCTGCTGTTTAAATTAGAAGGGGCAAGAGTTCTGCGAATCTCGATCTATCATTACATTATCTAGCACTGAAAGTGGTTGAGAAATTTGACCGTACTTCATAACTGAGCGCAAGAAAAACAATATCCTGCTACCTGAGATAATTCGTGATGCTGCTTTGGCTGTCATAGTGTTGCCGCCCACTCAAGCCGCCGTGGAACGTTTATTTCCTACCATCAGAATAATCAAATCCAATTTCAGAGCAGCAATGAAGCCGGACCTATTAGAAGCGATCCTTTGTTTAAGAACCATTTCAGTTAAAATACAAATTATCATATTTTAAAATACTTTCTGGGTTTTTGTTTTGCATTATTGTATGAATGAATGAATAGTTAAAAATGTAATATACGAAAGTCACGTTATTCATTTATTCACACGTATACCACACTTACAAATTTAACTCCATATACGTGCATAGTGTTATGCCATGTGACTAGTAAAATAGTCGGAGTTGGGAGTCGGACCATTTTTTGGCCAACTCCACAATCCTGTTCTTTCCATATCTTCTTATCTTTTATGCCTGTCTACTGTTCTCTTCAAGTGTGTGTATGTGTGTGTGTTGTTAGTTTCCTTCTTATTCTTGTACTCTGTGGATTCAAAATAAGTACTGCCTTTTAATGCCATCACCTGATTTAGTTAATATGTGTCCTATCCAACTCCAGCTTCACCTCACCTCTTGTTCTGTTGATGTATGTCCATCAGTTCCACAACAGTGATCTCGTCACACAACTTCAATCCATATCAATACATAAAAAAGGGACCGAAGACGCAGCAACGGTGATAAATGCAGTAAGCGATCCATAGCTTGACTGCTTGCGAACCAGAGCTGACCAGGACCCTACTCCACCTCCAAGTGGTGGTCCTGGAAACAGGCTGCATCACTGCAGTCTGGCTGAGAGAGTAGGGATCGAAGAGGGAAGGCTAACCCGGTCCCAAAAATGTCATGCTGAAACCGGATGTGTCGGGCCAAAAGGCTCAAATATCGCAGCTTTGCTGTAAACAGCGACACAAGGTAACAAACGTCCTTTTCAGGACGAACGCAGAAGAAGAAGAAATACATCCAATCACCATCATTTTCATTCCTGATGGAGCATGAAGCTAAGGCTACAGTTGATCCCGTCGCAGGGAGTCTGGACCAAGCAGTAACATACTTATATAGCAGCGATAGGTTCTGCAATAATTTGTTTCACATGATGAGGCGACCAGCCGAATGAACTACCCCATACTAGTCGCCTTTTACGACATGCCAGAGTGAGCAATCGACCTATTCTTTGTCTCATATACATGCAACATGGTGCAATTATATATATATATATATATATATATATATATATATATATATATATATATATATATATATACAGGGCCGGATTAAGGCCAACTGATGCCCTAAGCACAGCCCAACAATGGCCCCCCCCCCCCCCCCGGGCCTTTCTAGTGCCACTGACGTGACATTAAGACTCCGTAAGTGCTGATGGGGAAATAAGAGATTGAACATTCAGTTTTCTTCCAGGCCAGACCGCATAACTATATTAAATGAATAGTTTAAAAAATAATGTTATTTAATACTAAATAGCAGTAAGCAATATAAACAAATTATTTACTTATAACTAGGGAAACACGGCCAATAAAGGCAATTACAAAAAAAAAAATCGACTAAAGTCACGTGTGTCAGTGAAAGAGTTGAGAGTTAGGGGCATATTAGCTAGGGGAAAAACTCCCTGGTGCCCCCTTCCCTTGGTGCCATAAGCACATGGTTATTTTGTTTAATGGTTAATCCAGCCCCGTATATATATATATATATATATATATATATATATATATATATATATATATATATATATATATATATATATATATATATATATATATATGAAATGTTTATCTCATCGCCCTTTCGCATATCTTTATGTATATCTATATGATATCTCTACTTGTAATCACGTAAAATATGTCATGTCTAGCGCTAAAAAAAAATAATAAACCATAATAACCTGTGCAGATCTGCCCAAGATATTATTATTATGTTATTTTAATTTCTGTTTATTGCAGACACCCACTATTTCCGTTGCTGGCACTCATTTTTGAAAAGTGCGAGCTGGCCACGTGCACGCCTCGTGAACCCGGAATAACAGGAGGTGATGTGTGCTCGTCGGACTCCTTCAACGAGGATATATCTGTATTCAGCAAGCAAGTTTTAGTACGTGATCTTTGCTGTTTTTTAACATTTTCATTACTATTGTAGTTTTTTTTTTTTTTGTCCTAATGAAAACATCATCACCAACACGGCCGTGTCTACAACAACATTCATCATAACTATCATCTTCTTCATCGTTAAAAGGTAAAAGTAAAATAGCCGTAGGGGAGTGAAGTGTTAAAGACTTCACCATACTAGGTCCAGCATTGAGAGGTGGGGTGACCAGTTCTCTTTTTCGCTGCCTTTTCCTTCCCTAACTCAAAGTCAGGTACCCATTTACAGCTGGGTAGACTGGAGCTTGTCGGTACTGTGATCCGAACTCGTCACCTTTGCCGCGAGAGACCAACACTCTAACCACTCTGCCAATCGGACGGTCTTCATCATTACTATTATTAAAAATGTCAGTCGTCATTGCTGCCAACGCTGTCCTACCAGATGATGACCATGCCGTGTGTGTGGTTCTCGGGGTCTTTGATGAGACATAGAAAGAACTGGTCTAGTGCATCCTCAGGCTTGTCATACTAATGTGAGGTTGTGTACGAGGTTGGCAACCTCATCATGTACAAGGAATTGCCTCAGAGACCACCACTGCCAGAGCATGTGACTGCTTGTTGCAGCCTTCCTGCAATGGGACTAGCTGCTGTGGTGACTCCTTGCTCCGTAGGGACCGTAAATGGAGATGAGTTACTTAGTCGTTACCCTTCTACCGTGAGGTGTAGAGGTTTGGAAGAGAGAGCGCCAGACTATCCTATCGGCTGTCTTCCTCCTGGCCTGGTTCCATTCTAGTCCTCGGTCCTTCAAAGATTGTCTAATGTTGTCCTCCCAGCGGACTCTGGGTCGTCCTGGAGGTCTGGATCCCTGGCTCTTAGTTGCCCATGCTTGTCGTGGTAGCCGATCAAAGGAAGATGACAATGCCCAGTATTTCTGCTGATGTTGGCCTGCCAAACGGTAACCACGCCCTGTGAAGTTCACGTGGGTGTATGAGTAGGGCGAATAGCATTACTGTTTGCTCAGACTAATACACTGATATGAGTTTGTGCAATTTGTGGTTAGCAGCCTCATCACGTGACACGAGTTGTTACCCATACCATTGTTGCAACAGCTAATGAATACTTTGGTTCTGACCATGAGATACGCCGGAGAAAGACCGCCCATCTTATGCGAAAGATAGCTGTGTCTGTTTAAGAGCCAACTAGGAAACCAAGGGGGAAAAACAAAAAAAAGGGTAATTTCCTATCTTTCGTACCTTTTTGCTCCGCAGTGAATATATGTAGTTAGGAGTTGTTTCGTAGCGGTTAGGATTAGGGTTAGAATTAGGGTTAGTATTATGGTTAACACTAACCCTAACACAAACCCTAATCCTAACCATAATCCTAACCTTAATTCTAACCCTAATCCTAACCCTAAGCGCTACGAAACAACACTTGACTATACATATTCACTGCGCAGCAAAAAGGTACGAAAGATAGGAAATTACCAAAAAGTTTTGTAAAGTAGTTGGTATTCTAAAATACCAAATACAATTTTAAACAAATAGTCCACAGGTTGACCTCATAATTTTTGTTTTATTTGTTAGTATCTAGCGAACCTGAAAATAAGAAGACCCAAACAAGAAACCCCCCCCCCCCCCCCCCCTACCCCCCAAAGGAACAATAATGTTAAAAAAAAATTGTGTATAAAGTTCGTAAAGTTTTATATAGTTTTTAAAAATACAAAATACATTTTTCAACAAAATAAGGGGGTGGGGAAGAGTGGGTACAAGTTCTAGTATTTTTAAGTACCAAATAAAATATTATTCTAAACATTTCCCCTGGTCGTCTGCGAAGTTTTTCCTTATAAGTATTAAAACCAATAAAACGGTATTTAATCAGTTTTACAAATAACGGTTCACAAGAAACACGGGACGTTTCGGGTTTTACCCTTCGTCAGCCAAGTTTTTTTCTTTCTTTCTATCTAAAAAAGTAAATATAGTCTCATAGCAGATACTGCTGTAGGGGAGTAAAAAGTTAGAGACATGTAGTGTATATCCAGCATCGAGATGTGGGGGGGGGGGGGGGGGTTCACTTCCTCGCTACCTGTCCCTTCCTTAACTCAAGCAGCAGAATCAGATACTTATTGGGACCCAAAGACGCAGCACTAGAGAATGCAGTCAGCGACCCATAGCTTGACTACTTGCGTCAGGGTCAGCGAACCAGAGCTGACCAAGACCCTACTCCACCTCCAAGTGGTGGTCCTGGAAACAGGCTGCAGCACTGCAGTCTGGCTGAGAGAGTAGGGATCGAAGAGGGAAGTCAAATCCGGTCCCAAAAATGCCGTGCTGAAGTCGGATGTGTCGGCCGAAAGGCGCAGATATCGCAGCTTTGCGGTAAACAGACACAACGCAACCAACGTCCTGTTCAGGACGAACGAGGAAGACAAAGAAGATACATGTTTACATCTGGGTAGACTGGAGCGTGTCGATACCGGGAATCGAACCCGGTACCTTTGCCACGAGCGACCAGCGATCTAACCACTCTGCCAATCACACATCTTTCTATCTAGCAAACCATTGAAAAAAAAAAGATATATAAAAATATATAATTTAAAATTCCAAATAAAACTGTAAATAAAACATCCCCCTAGTTCAGGGGTCGGGAACCCGCGGCTCGCAAGCCGCATGCGACTCTTTGAGCCATCTCGTGCGGCTGTCGGCTCTCTACAACTTAACTCTTAGTGTATGAGGGATATCATGTGATTTTTTTATCATGCGGCTCTTTAATTTGTTAAAATGGTGACAAAATTAAATATTTGGCTTTTTGTCACGGAAAGGTTTCCGAACCCTGCCCTAGTTCATCTCCATCTTTAGTTCCCAATACCTAGGAAACAAGTAAAACTTTAAAAAAAAAAAAAAGAAGGTATGACAGTTTTAAATATTTTAAAATATGAAATCCAGATTTTACCAAAACAGTTCCTTGGTTTATTTCCGAAGATCTTTCTGTCTTACTATCTGGCAAACTATACAAATAAGAAGCAAAAACACGTGGTATACTCCTAGATTAAGCATCCGTTTACAGAGAGGTTAGAGCCTCTTACGGAAACATGTTGGTGTCACACTCCAGTCTACCCGTTGTAAATGGATTCATGGCTCTGCTCTTAAGCTAGAGAAGGACAAGGCTGCGAGTAAACGAACTGGTTACCCCACCTCTCGATGCTGGACTTAGTATAGTGAAGTCTGTAACAATTCATTCCACAACGGCAGTATCTGTTATGGAACAACTTTCCCCTTTTTTAACGCTTCTAGATATTTTAAAACATCAAATACAGTTTTAAACAAATTGGTTCACTGGTTTAACCGTAGGATAAGTTCCTTGGTTTAATAGTAGGATAAGTTCCCTGGTTTGACAGGAGAATAAATTCCATGGTTTAACAGTATGATAAGTTCCCTGGTTTAACAGTAGGATAAGTTCCCTGGGTTACCAGTAGGATAACTGTTGTCTAGTTTAACAGTAGGATAAGATATCAGGTTTAACAGTAGGATAAGTTCACTGGTTTGACAGTAGAATAAATTCCCTGGTTTAACATTAGGAAAAGTTCCCTGGTTTAACAGTAGGATAAGTTCCCTGGTTTAACAGTAGGATAAGTTCCCTGGTTTAACAGTAGGATAAGTTCCCTGGTTTAACAGTAGGATAAGTTCCCTGGTTTAACAGTAGGATAAGTTCCCTGGTTTAACAGTAGGATACGTTCCCTGGTTTAACAGTAGGATAAGTTCCCTGGTTTAACAGTAGGATAAGTTCCCTGGTTTAACAGTAGGATAAGTTCCCTGGTTTGACAGTAGAACAAATTCCCTGGTTTAACAGTAGGATAAGCTCCCTGGTTTAACAGTAGGATAAGTTCCCTGGTTTAACAGTAGGATAAGTTCCCTGGTTTAACAGTAGGATAAGTTCCCTGGTTTAACAGTAGGATAAGTTCCCTGGTTTGACAGTAGAACAAATTCCCTGGTTTAACAGGATACGTTCCCTGGTTTAACAGTAGGATAAGTTCCCTGGTTTAACAGTAGGATAAGTTCCCTGGTTTAACAGTAGGATAAGTTCCCTGGTTTGACAGTAGAACAAATTCCCTGGTTTAACAGTAGGATAAGCTCCCTGGTTTAACAGTAGGATAAGTTCCCTGGTTTAACAGTAGAATAAGTTCCCTGGTTTAACAGTAGGATAGGTTCCCTGGTTTAACAGTAGGATAAGTTCCCTGGTTTGACAGTAGGATAAGTTCCCTGGTTTAACAGTAGGATAAGTTCCCTAGTTTAACAGTAGGATAAGTTCCCTGGTTTAACAGTAGGATAAGTTCCCTGGTTTAACAGTAGGATAAATTCCCTGGTTTAACAGTAGGATACGTTCCTTGATTTAACAGTAGGATACGTTCCTTGATTTAACAGTAGGATACGTTCCGTTGTTTGACATTAGAATAAGTTCCCTGGTTTAACAGTAGGATAAGTTCCCTGGTTTAACAGTAGGATAAGTTCCCTGGTTTAACAGTAGGATACGTTCCTTGATTTAACAGTAGGATACGTTCCGTTGTTTGACATTAGAATAAGTTCCCTGGTTTAACAGTAGAATAAGTTCCGTGGTTTAACAGTAGGACGTTCCCTGGTTTAACAGTAGGATAAATTCCCTGGTTTAACAGTAGAATAAGTTCATTGGTTTAACAGTAGTATACGTTCCCTGATTTAACAGTAGGAAAAGCGAAATTATAAACAAGGCTCAGAGGTCACCAAACGATTTGGAAAAATATTTAAAAAGTGTGAACAATAATCTAAAGTTAGTATAAATGATACAAAGTTTAATGGTTCATCCGCAAAGGTTTTTAAATTTTACTCTGTTTGTTATCTAAAAAACGTGGCAGAAAATTTTTTTTTATATCCATATATGTGAGCAATACAGAAAAGTGACAAGGAAAAAAAAAAGAACACAAGTAATTTATAAGGGGATTTTTATATTTTAATTTAGTAAAGTTATTGATGTTTTAGGATTTGCGTTAGTGTATAAAACTGTAAACAAATAAATAAAAATTATTCCTCAAAATTTATTTAAAATGAAATTCTAGATAATGTGACATGCAACATAAAATATTAAATGAAGCATAATCAGTTTGTTTCACACTGAATATTTTAATACTCAGTCTCTACTTGTAATCTAGTTTCTTGGATACTTATCCGCTGAATGGTAAAGCAATCAGTGACCATCACGCTTTGTAGCGTCTTGTAGGACCAGCTATAAACGCTCTCCACTTTGCTCGGTCTGTGGCCATCTACGTGTGGTACCCCAATTCTCGTTCATGTTTTTCATATCCGGCCTCCACTGTTCTCCGCCAAGTTGTGTTTGGTCGGCCTTTCTTTCGGTTTCCCTCTGGGGCCCCATAGCAAAGAGGTTCTGGATAGTCCAACTTAACACTCGTATAACTGCGTGGCTAAGAATCTTGAGCAGGGCTGTCGAGTTGGAGTCGTGGAGTCGGGTTTATTTTAGTGAAGTCAAAGTCGGTAAAGAAAATGTCCAACTGCGAATTGCAGCCAAATGACTGGTAAGAAACTGTAGTCGGAGCCGGGAATCGAAGTTGGGAGTCGGGGCCGAGAGTCGTAGTCTGACTTCTAAAATTTCAGGAGTTGGGGTCTGAATTTTTTAATTTTTGGCCGACTTTACATCCCTGGTCTTGAGGTACAAGCCAAGTTCAGCCAAGATATAGCAACAAATTTAGAATTCAGAATACAAACAATTAGACAAAAATGTAAAATGCTATTAAAGATATTTATTCTAATGAAGTCAAAGAAAGAATGAATAAGGATGTACAACACTGTATAAAGGCACACACTCAGACTTCCCATGGCATATACTGTCGTGAGGGAGGGAAGTGTCAGAGACTTCGCTATACAAGTTCTCAGCGTTATGAAGTGGGGTTGACCGGTTCCTTTTCTCCTTGCTTTTGCCTTCACGCACTCAGCAGAGATAGATACCCATTTACATCTGGGTAGACAGTAGCGTGACGCTAGCAGTTTTCGAACCCGGTCACTTTACTTCGAATTAAGCACTCCAGCCACTTGACGACACACTCAAATTCGAACACACTCACACACACGAATGCATATGCTCAACCACGGACATTTACACATACATAAACTTACACGCGCATACAATATAAATACAGGAATGTACACGCTCAATCGTACATTTCATTTACATGAAAAAGCATATAAACAAATACATAGACATATAGATACTCTCAGACACGTGTGCATTTGCACGCAGGCACTAATTTGTACGTAAGCACATATAGATTTGTTAGACACAGAAAAATATAACGTTGAAACACTCCCCTCTCCTCGCGATAGTGTCACAAACACTATATAAAAAACCTTGAAAGTATATACACTCCAGCTCTAAAACCCGGCCACTGTTTATCGATCGCTCAACACAAAACCTCGTCTCGCATTCGAGTTCGATCCTCGGTAACACATTTAGGACAGCCCGCCCTGCACACGTTACCATACACACCCGTATGTTGCAGTACACCGCTTGCTGTTTCACTGCCATTGGCGCTAATCCCTGCCTAACAAGAGACAACCGGACGTACCACTCTGTCCAAGTGATGAATTTCCTATAACGATCAACGCTTATTTTCGTTTGGTTGATTTTTTGGCCGCGCTTTGGCTTCGATTGTACCGGCACAGTGTGCGTTATCTAATGGCGTATGCACAGATGGATAATAAGTTGATTGTTGAGAATAAATAGAAAAACATAATAAAACTAATTAGCAAGGCACAATCAAATAGTTATTACAGTCCTCATTGTAATATATTTTCTATGTTTTATACGTATTTCTGTGTAATATCAGTTTTTAACGTATTTTTTTTCCTCTCTTGCACGTATATTTTTATTGAAAATAATTTCCTTTTAAACTTGACATGGGGTTCTTAACCTTTCTTTTGCCATGGACTCTTTCGATTGTCCGGTGAAGGCTACGTACCCCTTTGATTGTCAGGTGTAGATATTGGTTTCTGACCCCTCTGATTGTTTGGTGAAGGCTACGTACTCATTTGTTTGTCCGGTGAAGGTTGCTGACCCTTTTGATTGTAAAGGGAAGGCTACTGACCCCTCTGATATTCTGATGAAGGCTACGTTCCCCTTTGCTGGCCCAGTGAAGGTTACGTTCCCCTTTGCTGGCCCAGTGAAGGCTATGGACCCCTTTGATTGTTCGGTGAAATCTACAAACCACTTCAAGGACAAAATCGTACATGCATAATTAAAAATGTTTCCACACAAATAAAACAGTTTATTGCACAGAAAAATCAGTTAGCTCACATATAGTCATATACTGCCTTTATTAGAGTCATAAATGTGGAGGTCTGAAGACGAACGAGGAAGAAGATTAAGAAGAAGGAATACTAAAATACAAAAACAATCAGTAAAACTAATATAGTTCTTTAAATGCAAAAATCTTTGATAATTTTCCGAGTAAAAATGTTGGTGAAAATAAAATTCAGGTTATGTACTTAGACCCACTAGAATCCATTAATGGACCTTCTAGGGTTATGATGGGCCTTAGGTAAAGAAACCATGCACTGGGCCATAATGTTTTATTCTTGTATTGTTAGCAGAAAAAATATAAATGAAATACAAGTAGAAACGTGAATCATTGAATGTCGCGAGAGGTTCAGATAGTATAGAATGTAATAAGGTAACCTGGATATAAAGGTGTATCAGATGATACCAGGATAGTGCCAGATAAGAGTCTGGTTTTATCAGTAATACCCCTTTCTCTGAAAAGAGTAAAGGTGTATAGACAACAAAGGTAGGGTCAAGCTGTATAAGTTCCCAGAGAAGATGGTAATGTAGTACTCTGAGTCCTTATGTGCTACCGCTCCAGATCCCACTCTGTTAATATGGTAATTATTATTAATATTTTTAACTCTGCTAGGGGTAATTATTTAATTAAATTCTCCAACAATGAATAGAACTTAACTTAAAGAATTTAAGTAAGTCTGCTGCCTCTGATACTGGAGAGAATTGTCGGCTGAAATTCTTCCAACTGGTATACTCGCGATGTCTGGCCCTCTAACATAGACAGGCACTGCATCCGTCGTAACCTCAGTAATAGATGCCTCTTATATTTGTAGTAGATTACAGGATAAAACCCTCAGGTATACATACACACAGACGAGCCGTTAATGGTTGGTTAAGATCTGCTTTCAGGTACAGAAGGCAAAACACTTGCATTAACACAGGCTTTCTTTTGCCGCTCGCCGTCGATTCAAATATTGTGACTGACCTGATTCTATTAGGCACGCACTATTTATAGAGTGACCTCGACCGTCCGAGGTGGTATTCCCTACTGATGTTTTTCAAGGTCCGAAAATATTGGTAAAATTTGCGTATCGTTCAAATCGGGAGCCGCGCTGGTGTAATGGCTACGACGTTGTACTGGCGATCAGGTGTTCATGGTTCAAACCCGGCCGTCGGCGTTTGAAGAAATGTTTACGACCGGAAATTTGACTGAATAACCTGAACGGCTCCTGCACATAAATCCCGTGTGGATGGGAAGGAGCGAAGCTCCTGACCGGGTTGGAAGGAAAGTCCACTGACCCCCCAGCCTCGCAATGACATGTCATTGGGCCGAAAGAGCTGGAAAGCTCGAGTGCCGCTGGTTATAGAAAAAAAAAAAAAAAAAAAAAAAAAAAATCGTTCAAATCAGGAAAACTACTTTTATTATTACACAACGGCTGATCACCCGTTTGCCAGTCACTTCGATTACGGAAACAACAGCAAATGGGTTGATTTGCCGTTGCCCTAAAGATGCCACTAGGCGTGATGGGTGTCGCGAGAGGTTTCTTAATTTATGAAGAATAAGACAACCAGGTGTATCAGGTGATACTAGGATAGTTGCCAGAGAAGAGTCTGGTCTTAAAAGAAATACCCCATTCTCAGAAAAGAGCAATGGTGTATAGAGTTCATAAGTTTAAAGTCAGGCTGTAAAGAATTTCTGGCCGAGATAGTAATATTCAGTACCAGAATTCTATGGTGCCCCTCTCAGAATTATACCTATGGGCTGTTATTGTATCTAGGGGATTTAATTAAATTCAAAGTAATTCAAAGCTGACATAAAGTAATAAAAACAGTGAACTACAATTTCTTAATTTTATTTATGTACAGTCATCTGTTTAGATGTATCTACACCAAATAAAAGTCAAACACTACAAATAAAGTCTTTTCCTAGTTGTTAAGGCTCCCTTGTTATGAAAAGTCTTAGTGCAACTAATCCTTTGGAACCAATGTTAATGATGGTACTTGAATTTATCTTCAGTATTAGAGGAATGGATATTGACAACTGTCATAATGACTTCACTGTTACTGTTATCACTTGAATTCACAATATTTCTATGTTATGTAGCTTTTGAAAATGTCACACTGACTACAATGTTATTGAGATCACTTGAGTTTATCTTCAAAGTATTTCTATGTTATGTAGCTTTTGAAAATGTCACACTGACTAAAGTCTATGTTGCTTCCAGACTAATTTAATCATCACTGTTTTCATCACTACTACTATAACTGGGTGTGGTACGCCAATGCTCTGCGAGTCAGTCTTGTCTAATAGAACTTAACTTCTTCGCTTCCGCCTTTTCCTTGAAGCCAGAATATAAGATGGAGAAGCCCAACACTGAGGGTCCCCACTCTTCCAACTGATGTAGGTACAGGGTGCTTGTTTAAATCATACACCGCTAGGTACAACACCAATGTTCTTCTCTGCTACAAGATGAGTGACAGGATACCTCTGACCTGAAATGTAGTAGGTCTTACATAGCATCGGGTTCTAAAATCCTCCTACCCAGATTGTAGATTAGTGAGGCAGTTCAGAATAAATGATGATAACACAGGAAAGGTAGACTCAGTCAGTGACAAATGGTTTATGCAATAATATAACAACATTACAACACATACTTTCCTAATATGTCCATGACCGACATCACCAAAACTGCATAGGCCTTATGGTGAGTGTTGAGTGTCTAAATAAGTTTTATGCAATAATATAACACAGCATTACAACACACACACTTTCCCAATATGTCCAAGATTGACATCATTAACTGCATAGGCCTTACGGCGAGTGTTGAGTGTCTAGGCCTACTCAAACAATACATTAAATTACAATCTTTCCTCTTTTACTAGTTCCTGATAGTATAGTCTAGTCCAGCAATCAGAAAAGGCTTTAAAAGCTTCTGAAACTAACACCCCTCATTCTGTCCGGCCTTAGTTTTAAAGTCGAACATAATTTGTACAGCACAAAGTAGCTTTCCTTCTATGAATCACACAATGAGATTTTACACACACAATCACTTCCCTTAAACACTAGTAATTAATATTATACATATTATGACTTAATTCTCTTACCCACAATCTCAGATTCAACAGGCTTTTCATAAACCCATGCAGTCTGCTTCACTGGCAAATGGCGAAGGAGCTGGGTTCTGGCGGTTCAAGAGAAATATTCCAGATTTGTTTCCCCTTTTTATTACAGGTAGCGGGCAAAAGGAAGACAAGCGATTCTATTGGCTGGCTGGGTCAGTTTATGTTTACAAAAATTTCTGTAAAAACACCCTTTCTGCCCGATCTGTCGATCATACAAAACTTCGATAATTTATTCTTCCGGTGTTTCCCAACCGATTCTTTCCATCCCGGTCTTGTTTAAACCGGCCATTTGGGCGCTACCATTTAAACACGCTAACCTTTTTCTGCCTCCCTTGTAGCGTTTGCAATCACAGTTGAAACCGGGGAAAACAGTCTTCGCTCTAAGTTATACTGCATGTAATCACTCAAAACTCCTGTGTCCATGCTTCTACAACTAAATCCATGTATCTAATGAAAGTTTACGATTCCTGTTATTTTATTGTGCTCACTGTTCTGAGGGACATAACTTATCTTTTGGCCTGAAGTCACAAGTACACATTCACGTTTGCACAGATTCCATCTAGCAATCCTGCCGCCTACGGTTACTGAGACCGGTTTACAGCTCGTGCAGCGATTGGTAGAAAACATTTGTTGACATATTTTGATATATGTAGGCAAGGTAGGCTCTCGTTAATTGCCCTTAGATATTGGTTCAGGACTACGCTACAATGGGAAACAATGGCAAAGAAAACCTATCTGCTGTTGCCCTAAGACGCCACTAGGCGTAATGGCCACTGACTGCTTTGACGGTCGGTGGCTAAGGACGGAAGAAGAAGAAGAAGAAGAACTTTTATTATTATCTCCGTTATTCCTGGAGCGATTTTATTCATCCAAAAGCTTAAATTATACCCTGAATTATTCTTTATATATCTATCTTATAATCTTTTAGTCTCATAAGTGCATTTATTTCTATGCATAATTTAAACTTCTAAATTAAGGGCTAACCTGAAGCTTCAAATGCATTCAACCAGAGGTTTCTCCCGTCCTATATTAGTATTTATAAAAGTTATTGTACCTACGGGTAGAGCAACATTCCCAGTATCGTTTTGTATACTTCTTCCATGTGGTACTTCTTTCATACTGATGTAGTAAATTGTCTTCCGACACTAGGTTGCACAGATTTGACTTCCATTTTTGTTATCCAAGACTGTAGTAAACACTGCATAACGGAGAGTTCTGGTTGGACTGGGTATCTTGCAGTTCTACAATGTATGCGCGCTGTGTGGTCAGAGTTACTTAGAATTCTTGTTGTGATACAGACGTTACTTCACGACATTGAACACAAACATGTTTGAAATATTATAATAATAATAGCCCCTTCAGTCATAACTGACTATGGGAATGCGCCCGAGGTTACAACCCTCAGCTGCTTATTTTCCTGGTGTTCCTTTCGACGTTTTCTCCTCTCTTCTGCTTGCCACGAGAGCTTCTTTTCGCCTAATCTAAAATGGTGCGATCGGCAGCTTCATCCTCCTAGGCTGCGGGCACACATCTTTGAACCTCAGCTGCGGTCGCCTAACTGTTCTTTGCTATCTGCCAGTTGTCCGTAGAAGATATCTTTCGGGATGCGACCATCTTCCATGCGGAGGACATGGCCAAGCCAGCGTAATCTGCGCTGTCTAAGCAGTGTGTGCATGCTTCGAAGGCTAGCACGTGACAATACCTCGACATTTGTCACTTTGTCCTTTCACGAAATACCGAGGATGTGGCGTAGACACCGTGGATGGAAGGTATTGAGCCTTATTAAATACTAGTGTAAAAGCCCATCATAAGACGTGAATTGAATTCAAAAGCACCAATACCTATCGGCAATTTTACTTATTCAAAAGTATTAAAACAAAAAAAACCACTGTACATCACCACAGTACACGAACTACGTAGCAGCAGCAGCGAGGATCCCAATGTATGTATACGGGATCACACATTCTATAAATATATTTTGTGCACACCGTCATTTGCGCATTCTTCTTTGGTAAGTGTTACTATTTTCGGGAGAGTACATATAAGGGAAACAATACAATTAATGTCTAACTTGCAACCAAAGCTGCTTCTCTTAGCGTTACGTACTGACAGAAAAAGCTGTTAATGTTAGTAGTAGAGACAGAATGAGAAATGATAACATCAGATCAAATCTATCAGAAAGCCACCAACATCAACGCAGGATGACTACCAAGCTATGAACAGATCAGAACAAATAGTCATTCTGCGCCTCAGAACAGGACACAACCGCCTCCGCAGCCACATGTATACAAAATTCAAGATTGGCAATTCAGCCATGTGTACATGTGGACAGGCACCCCAGACAGCGGAGCACGTACTGCAAGATTGCCCCGAATATGATATATTGAGGCAAACCCACTGGCCCAGAGAAACAACACTGGAAGCAAAACTATACGGACCTCTGTATGAACTACAAAAGACAGTGAAGTTTATACAAGAAACAACATTGCAGATATAGTCAATATTTTTCAAGCGAACGAAAGAAGAAGAAGAAGAAGATAACATCAGAAAAATTGTAGGAACTACATACTGCATCAAATACATACAGAGAGACAGAAAATGAAGTGGTTCAGCAATCTTATGAAAACAGAGTCCGATGAATTACCACTAAGCGCCTACAACAGTAGGAGATGTGGTTTTAGGGCATGGGGAAGACCAAGAAACAGATGGATAGGCAATATTACAGAGCTCTTACAACAACATAGACTCACGTCAGCTAGTGCGACCCACTTGCATTTGTCACCGTGTGCGACACACTTGCATATGTCACACTGTGTGAGACACTTGCATATGTCACACTGTGTGAAACACTTGCATATGTCACACTGTGTGAGACACTTGCATATGTCAACTTGTGCGACACACTTGCATGTAAGTCACATTGTGCGTCATGCCCGAGGATACAGTTGTCCTAATTTTTTCCCTTGTCCCTTCAGAGATCCACAATAACAACACAGGGAACTGGAACATGATGCTTTATAATAATTGCGAATGATAAAGATGATGTCGACCACTTTAATAATAATGATAATATTAATGGTGGGGGTCGGTTTGGCTAAGAAGTATAGCGTCCGCCTCTAATTCTAAAAGTACCGGGTTCGGTTCCCAGTACAAGGAATATATTTGAAGGAATTTTTTTTTTCAGAAGCAGTGGTCCTTATGATGTAATACTCCCCCCTGATCTCATGGGTAATGAGATCGGATGCCTAGCCTTCTCGGATAATGGCGAAAAAATAGGAGGTCCCGTGTACAAGTTGCGCACGTTAAAAATCTCTCAGCATTTGGAAATCGTAAAGAGTAGGCCATACGGCACAATTTATAAAATTCGGAAAACCTACCCACTAACAAAATATTTATAGAATGTGTGATTCCTGTAACACACACACTGGGATGTTCGCAGGTGCTACGGAGTTCGTGCACTGTGCTGAGATCCTCCTTATGTGATCTAAGGAAGGAGATTGGAGCATTGATGGAGTTCTCCGTGTGCAATGAAGATAGTCCTTAAAACCAAACCAAATCAATATTAATGGTGATAATTGAGGGCGCTAAATTTGATTATAAAGTTGATCGCAATAACGAAGATGATGATGATAACATTGCTTTTTTTTTTCTTTTATCGTACGCCCGCTATTCCTCAAGCCGAAATCTCCGGTTAACATGTCTAACCTGAGACTGATTTTACTTGAGTATCCCTTTTGTCTCTGTACAATGACAGGTGTCCTCTCGCCATTCAGGCAGATACTCGCCGATTTCGGAGGTACCCATTAGACCTGGGTCAGCTCAGGAGCCTTTCGGGTTATTCCAGTCCCTGGTAGACGACACTACTTCAAATGTTCTCGCCAGGGCTCGAACTTGGATCACCCGATCGCCAGCGCAGTTTGGTTACCATTACACCAGCGCGGCTCCCTCACATTGCTTGTGATTATGATACTGATAATTATGAAGAGGAAGATACTTGAGACAATGGTGACGATGAAAAGGATTATTCATAATCTCCCCTCTTGCTTCCTATGGAGCATGGCGTTATCACAGCAGGTGGTCCTCTTACAGGAAGCCTGCACCAAGCATTCGCTTGCTCATGCAGCGGTGTAGCAATTCATTTTACTTACTAGTGTAAAAGCCTGTCATAAGACGGGAATTAAATTCAAATGCACCAATACCTAACTGTTGTACCGATAGGTTTTAGAGTTATTTTAGGTCCCGTCTGAGTAGAGTGGATGGTGATAAGTACGTGAGAAATAAAGGTGTGAGAAATATATTTCACGGGTGAATAGCTTAAGGAGAAGATATGTCTCTGGAATGAGTAAGTTTCTCTAGTCCAGCCTATCTATACGACTATAATTTAGTATAAGACAATCTTTCCCTCCTCATACATAAATATAAGTTTACTACACACACACACAGCTATGTGACAACAAGACACACAAACATGAAAAACTACGGTTAATTGGGTATGGGTCTGACCAACACACAAAGCTAATTTTCTTTTGTTGTTTATTTTCATTAAACTTGACAACACCAAATATCTAAAGAAAGATCAAATAAAATCAGATTTACATACATATGAAATAACAGAATAAATGTGCCCTCCCCCTCTTGAGAAAAGAACCCAAAAAGTTAATAACTCAAAGGTCAAAGGTTAGCAATATGTTACAGAATAGACAGTAAAGAAAACCAAAAGTTCCTACTAAATGCTACTCAGTAAAGTAAAACAATTTTAAGCAAAATCCAGGGTTGGTACAATTCCTGTAACAAAGAAAAATATTCACTCTCTGTCAAACAGTGGTCCACTCAATCACGCTTACCTACTCTGGGTGATATTCCTTGGAATTACAATGGTTCCTGAATATACAAAATGTCAGGTGTATTTCCCAAATTGGCCCCAGTCCATCCTCTAACAAATACGATTAACGAGGTGGACGCCAACTTTGGTGTTTTATTCCTGGATGAACAAATGTCACTTCGAATAGTTAGTGTAGAAACCGAGATCTTGGGGTTCACAGTAAACCGAGGAAAATATTTCCAGTATTGGGAAACCTCTGGTTGCTAAAACTTGTACAATTGATAAATGATGGTGGGAGCCGCGCTGGTGTAATGGCTAAAACGTTGTACTGGCGACCAGGTTTTCATGGTTCAAACCCATGCGTCAGCGTTTGAAGGAATGTTTACGACCGGAAATTTGACTGAATAACCTGAACGGCTCCTGTGATAAACCCTCTGTGGATGGGAAGGAGCGAAGCTCCTGACCGGGTTGGAAGGAAAGTCCTCAGGTTCCCAGCCTCGCAATGACATGTCATCGGGCCGAAGGGCTGAAAGCCCAAGTGCCGCTGGTTAAGGGGGAAAAAAAAATAATGATGGTAATCCTATCGGCTGGCTCTATGGTGAGTGCCGATTCTGAAACAGCGTAAATTCTGGATGATACACTTGAATACGACCGTCAATCGTCAGATAATGTTATTTTTCTGCACAACCCCAGTGGGCTGATAAAATTGAAAACATATTGCTGGGTTTTGTAGGTCCAGTTAACTTTACAAGTTAAAATATTTTTTGTTCATCGTTGGCTCACAAATGAAAAATTGGTGAGGCACAATCCAAGAAAAAGACAAGATTAACCCATCAGTAAATGATGAAAAAGACCCGAAAAAAACCGCTGGCCGCTCTTGTGATCAGGTCTGCTAGGAATAAAGAACATTAATGAACAAAATGCTACTATCCTATATAGCTACATATATGCACACAGACGGGGAGAAGACGATCTCTTATCCACTCCGTCAGTTTTGATTAAAGGTAACCGGCACAGGAGTTTTCCTTTATGCCTAAACTATCGCACGTCGCCAACGCTGAGATTTCAGGTCGGATGAAGGTATGCAACCTTCCCCGCCCTTGCTCGCGCTGTAACGATTAGCGCACAATGTCAATTATTATTTAATTATCCATACGCACGCTTACATAAATATCGCCTGTCGTTAATAGCTATTAAATTGTCGGCGTCTGTTGGTCACCGTGTGGTAGTAAATAATAGGCACTTATAATAAATACACAAAATGAAATAAACGTGAATTCTATTCTGTCACTATCAGTCGCGCCTAGCATATAATCCAGTCAGCTAACCGTCTCTTCTTGTGTAAGAAAGCCGATGTTGAAAATTAACACTATTACTGGGCCTCTGGCATGAAATAGCTACGCGTTATTTATTTCACTAGTTCTAACACTAGAAAATCACAGTGAATTATAATGGTAAAATCTTAACACTGTTAACCACGTAAACACTAATTTCTATTACCAGAATATCGGACTAAAGATCCCCACGAATGC
Source organism: Oreohelix idahoensis (assembly GCA_024509875.1). Classification (NCBI taxonomy): domain Eukaryota; kingdom Metazoa; phylum Mollusca; class Gastropoda; order Stylommatophora; family Oreohelicidae; genus Oreohelix; species Oreohelix idahoensis. The sequence goes on from JAMPIV010018970.1 coordinate 157,254, forward strand.
TATTAACACATCTTCCACAATGGTTCTAGTCTACGTGCTTAGACTATCAAATTCTGAGTGCAAACTGATAACAGGTTTAAGAAAACACAGTTTATATATCCTCATGGTTCTCTGATCTATAGATGGTGCTACTTTTCACGTTACCATGTGTATCGAGAGAGTCAGAAACCTGAGTTCCCCAGATAAAGGCTTTACGGTCGCTCTGTCACAGGCGTTAGACCGCCATCAAAGACTTAAATCCGTGTAACGGGGTTTTCGGAGATTTCGCCCGTATCTGAAGATCAAAGCTCGGGGTTTTCCCTCTGTGTACGAACTTCAAAGGGTACTCGGGGAAAGATTTTTGCCCGTGCGTCTACTTCAAAAGGTCCGGTGTTATTCACGTGCGGTCTGTCAGGTATCCGATGATTGGCAGATCAGCTCGCGTGAAAAATTTGGGTAAACAAACCTGATTCGCTCCCTGTTATGACTGACAGGTCACGAAGTTTGAAACCTTGATTTAGTTCGTGTTAAGCACAGAAAAAGAGGTAGGACTATAAGTGAGTAAACACAGACTGTAAATGCATGGTTTTGTTAGCAAATCATAGGACGCTAACAGGATTACAAAGGCTGTCAGATTACTGTAGGCTATATTTCCATTATACGTCACACTAACGGCGATTTTACTTATTCAAAAATATTTTTTTAAACCACTGTGCATCACCACAGTACACGAACTATGTAGCAGCAGCGAGAATCCCAATGTGTGTATACGGGATCACACATTCTATAAATATTTTTGTGCACACCGTCATTTGCGCACTTTTCTTAATTTTTGGGAGAGTACATATAAAGGAAACAATACAATTAATGTTTAACTTTCAACCACAGTTGCATCCCATAGCGTTAGTGACAGATAAAGCTGGGATTTTATATATATTGATTAAGTTTGTCAGCCTCATGCACAACCTTATGTTAGTTGCGAGCCTCATGCACAACCTCATGTCAGTTTCCAGCCTCATGCACAACCTCATGTTAGTTGCCAGTCTCATACACAACCTCATGTTAGTTGTCAGCCTCATACAAAACTTCATGTTAGTTGTCAGCCTCATACACAACCTCATGTTGCCAGCCTCATACACAACTACATTATAGTTGCCAGCCTCATACACAACCTCATGTTAGTTGCCAGCCTCATGCACAACCTCATGTTAGTTGCGAGCCTCATGCACAACCTCATGTTAGTTGTCAGCCTCATACACAAACTCATGTTAGTTGTTAGCCTCATACACATCATGTTAGTTGCCAGCCTCATAAACAATCTCATGATAGTGCCTGCCTCATGCACAACCTCATATTAGTTGTCAGCCTCATACACAACCTCATATTAGTGTTCAGCCTCATGCACAACCTCATATTAGTTGTCAGCCTCATTCACAGCCTCAAATTAGTTGTCAGCCTCAAATAAACCTCACATTAGTTGTCAGTTTCATAAACAACCTCATATTAGTTGTCAGCCTCATATGCAGCCTAATATTAGTTGTCGGCCTCTTGCACAGCTGTATATTAGTTGCCTGCCTTACGCACAACCTCATATTAGTTGTCAGCCTCATGCACAACCTCATATTAGTGGTCAGCCTCATACACAACCTCATGTTGTCAGCCTCATAAACAACCTCATGATAGTGCCTGCCTCATACACAGCCTTATATTAGTTACCTGCCTCATACACAACCTCATGTTAGTTGCCAGCCTCATACAAAACCTAATGTTAGTTGTCAGCCTCATTCACAACCTCACGTTAGTTGCCAGCCTCATACACAACCTCATGTTAGGTAGCAGCCTCATACACAATTTCGTGTTAGTTGTCAGCCTTATATACAACCTCATGATAGTTGTTAGCCTCATACACAACCTCATATTTGTTGTCAGCCTCATAGACAACCTCACATTAGTCGACAGCCTCATACACAACCTCGTGTTAGTTGTCAGCCGCATACACAACCTCATCTTAATTGCCAGCCTCATAATAACCTCACGTTAGGTACCAGCCTCATACACATCTCATGTTAGTTGTCAGCCTCATACACAACCCCGATGTTAGTCGCTAGCCTCATACACAACCTCATGTTAGTCGCCAGCCTCATACACAACCTTATGTTAGTTGTCAGCCTCATACACAACCTCGTGTTTGTTGTCAGCCTCATACACGACCTCATATTTGTTGTCAGCCTCATAGACAACCTCGTATTAGTCGTCAGCCTCATAGACAGCCTCATATTAGTCGTCAGCCTCATAGACAACCTCATATTAATTGTCAGCCTCATACAAAACCTCATGTTAGTTGTCAGCCTCATACGCAACCTTATGTTAGTTGTCAGCCTCATACACAACATCATGTTAGTTGCCAGCCTCATACACAACCTCATGTTAGTTGTTAGCCTCATACACATCATGTTAGTTCCAGCCTCATACACAACCTCATCTTAGTTGTCAGCCTCATACACAAGCTCATGTTAATTGTCAGCCTCATGCACAACCTCCTGTTAGTTGCTAGCCTCATACACAACCTTGTGTTAGCTGTCAGCCTCATACACAACCTCATGTTAGTAGTAAGCCTCATACACAACCTCATGTTAGTTGTCAGCATAATACACAACCTCATGTTAGTTGTCAGCCTCATGCACAACCTTATGTTAGTTGTCAACCTCATACACAACCTGATGTTAGTTGTCAGCCTCATACACAACCTCATGTTAGTTGTCATCCTCATACACAACCTCATGTTAGAGTTAAGTCTCATACACAACATCATGTTAGTTGATAGCAGCCTCTTGCACAACCTCATGTTAGTTGTCAGCCTTATACTCAGCCTCATGCCCAACCTCACGTTAGTTGTCAGCCTTATACACAGCCTCGTACACAACTTCATGTTAGTTGCCAGCCTCATGCACAACCTCATGTTAGTTGTCAGCCTTATACACAGCCTCATGCCCAATCTCATGCTAGTTGTCAGCCTTATACACAGCCTCATGCCCAACCTCATGTTAGTTGTCAGCCTTATGCACAGCCTCATGCCTAACCTCATGTCAGTTGTCAGCCTTACACACAGCCTCATACACAACATCATGTTAGTTATTAGCCTTATACACAGCCTCATGCCCAACAGCATGTTAGTTGTCAGCCTTATACACAGCCTCATACACAACATCATGTTAGTTGCCAGCCTCATGCACAACCTCATGTTAGTTGTCAGCGTGATACAGAGCATCATGCCCAACCTCATGTTAGTTGTCAGCCTTATACACAGCCTCATACACAACATCATGTTAGTTATTAGCCTCATACACAGCCTCATGCCCAACCTCATGTTAGTTGTCAGCCTTATACACAGCCTTATGCCCAACCTCATGTTAGTTGTCAGCCTTATACACAGCCTCATACACAACATCATGTTGGTAGCCAGCCTCATGTCCAACCTCATGTTAGTTGTCTGCCTTATACACAGCCTTATGCCAAACCTCATGTTAGATGTCAGCCTTATACACAGCCTCATATACAACATCATGTTAGTTGCCAGCCTCATGTCCAACCTCATGTTAGTTGTCAGCCTTATACACAGCCTCATGCACAACCTCATGTTAGATTTCAGCCTTATACACAACCTCATGCCCAACCTCATGTTAGTTGCCAGCCTCATGCACAGCCTCATGTTAGTTGTCAGCCTTATACAGAGCCTCATGCCCAACCTAATGTTAGTTGTCAGCCTTATACACAGCCTCATACACAACATCATGTTAGTTGCCAGCCTCAAACACAACATCATGTTAGTTATTAGCCTTATACACAGCCTCATGCCCAACCTCATGTTAGTTGTCAGCCTTATACACAGCCTTATGCCCAACCTCATGTTAGTTGTTAGCCTTATACACAGCCTCGTGCCCAACCTCATGTTAGTTGTCAGCCTTATACACAGCCTCATGCCCAACCTCATGTTAGTTGTGAGCCTTATACACATCCTCACACACAACCTAAAATTAGTTGTCAGCCTTATACACAGCCTCATGCCCAACCTCATGTTAGTTGTCAGTCTTATACACAACCTCATGCCCACCCTCACGTTAGTTGTCAGCCTTATACACAGCCTCGTGTACAACCTCATGTTAGTTGTCAGCCTTATACACAGCCTCATGTCCAACCTCATGTTGTCTGCCTTATACGCAGCTTTATGCCCAACCTCATGTTAGTCGTCAGCCTTATACACAGCCTCACACACAACATCATGTTAGTTGCCAGCCTCATGTCCAACCTCATGTTAGTTGTCAGCCTTATGCACAGCCTCATGCACAACCTCATGTTAGTTGTCAGCCTTATACACTACTTCATTCCCAACCTCATGTTAGTTGCCAGCCTCATGCACAGCCTCATGTTAGTTGTCAGCTTTATACAGAGCCTCATGCCCAATTTCATGTTAGTTGTCAGCCTTATACACAGCCTCATACACAACATCATGTTAGTTGCCAGCCTCATACACAACATCATGTTAGTTATTAGCCTTATAACCAGCCTCATGCCCAATTTCTTGTTAGTTGTCAGCCTTATACACAGCCTTATGCCCAACCTCATGTTAGTTGTTAGCCTTATACAGAGCCTCATGCCCAACCTCATGTTAGTTGTCAGCCTTATACACAGCCTCATGCATAACCTCATGTTAGTTGTCAGTCTTATACACAGCCTCATACACAACCTAAAGTTAGTTGTCAGCCTTATGCAAAGCCTCATGCCTAACCTCATGTTAGTTGTCAGCCTTATACACAGCCTCATGCCCAACCTCATGTTAGTTATCAGCCTTATACACAGCCTCGTGCACAACCTCATGTTAGTTGTCAGCCTTATACACAGCCTCATGCCCAACCTCATGTTAGTTGTCAGCCTTATACACAGCCTCATGACAAACCTCATGTTAGTTTTCAGCCTTATACACTGCCTCATGCCCAGCCTCATGTTAGTTGTCAGCCTTATGAACAGCCTCATGCGCAACTTTATGTTAGTTGTCAGCCTTATACACAGCCTCATGCCCAACCTCATGTTGATTGTCAGCCTCATACACCGCCTCATGCCCAATCTCATGGTAGTTGTCAGCCTTATACACAGCCTCATGCCCAACCTCATGTTAGTTGTCAGCCTTATACACCGTCTCATGCCCAACCTCATGTTAGTTGTTAGCCTTATACACAGCCTCATGCCCAACCTCAGGTTAGTTGCCAGCCTCATGCCCAACCTCATGTTAGTTGTCAGCCTTATACACAGCCTCATGCTTAACGTCATGTTAGTTGTCAGCCTTATACACAGCCTCATGCCCAACCTCATGTTAGTTGTCAGCCTTATACACAGCCTCATGCCCAACCTCGTGTTAGTTGTCAGTCTTATACACAGCCTCATGCCCAACCTCATGTTAGTTGTCAGCCTTATTTACAGCCTCATGCCCAACCTCATGTTGGTTGTCAGCATTATACACAGCCTCATGCTTAACCTCATGTTAGTTGTCAGCCTTATACACAGCATTATGCCCAACCTCATGTTAATTATTAGCCTTATACACAGCCTCATGCCCAACCTCATGTTAGTTGTCAGCCTTATACACAGCCTCATGCATAACCTCATGTTAGTTGTCAGCCTTATACACAGCCTCATACACAACCTAAAGTTAGTTGTCAGCCTTATACAAAGCCTCATGCCCAACCTCATGTTAGTTGTCAGCCTTTTACACAGCCTCATGCCCAACCTCATGTTAGTTATCAGCCTTATACACAGCCTCGTGCACAACCTCATGTTAGTTGTCAGCCTTATACATAGCCTCATGTGCAACCTCATGTTAGTTGTCAGCCTTATACACAGCTTCATGCCAAACCTCATGTTAGTTTTCAACCTTATACACCGCCTCATGCCCAACCTCATGTTAGTTGTCAGCCTTATGAACAGCCTCATGCGCAACTTGATGTTAGTTGTCATCCTTATACACAGCCTCATGCCCAATCTCATGTTAGTTGTCAGCCTTATACACCGCCTCATGCCCAACCTCATGTTAGTTGTCAGCCTTATGAACAGCCTCATGCGCAACCTCATGTTAGTTGTCAGCCTTATACACCGCCTCATGCCCAACCTCATGTTAGTTGTCAGTCTTATGAACAGCCTTATGTACAACCTCATGTTAGTTGTCAGCCTTATACACAGCCTCATGCCGAGCCTCATGTTAGTTGTCAGCCTTATGAACAGTCTCATGCACAACCTCATGTTAGTTGTCAGCCTTATACACCGCCTCATGCCCAACCTCATGTTAGTTGTCAGCCTTATACACAGCCTCATGCCCAACCTCATGTTTGTTGTCAGCCTTATACATAGCCTCATGTTAGTTGTCAGCCTCATGCCCAACCTCATGTTAGTTGTCAGCCTTATACACAGCCTCATGTTAGTTGCCAGCCTCATGCCCAACCTCATGTTAGTAGTCAGCCTTATACACAGCCTCATGCCCAACCTCATGTTAGTAGTCAGCCTTATGCACAGCCTCATTCCTAACCTCATTTTAGTTGTCAGCCTCATGCCCAACCTCATGTTAGTTGTCAGCCTCATGCACAACCTCATGTTAGTTGTCAGCCTTATACACAGCCTCATGCCCAACCTCATGTTAGTGGTCAGCCTTATACACAGCCTCATGCCCAACCTTATGTTAGTTGTCAGCCTTATACACAGCCTCATGCCAAACCTCATGTTAGTTGTCAGCCTTATACACAATCTCATGCCCAACCTCATGTTAGTTGTCAGCCTTATACACAGCCTCATGCCCAACCTCATGTTAATTGTCAACCTCATGCCCAACCTCATGTTAGTTGGTCGCCTCATGCCTAACCTCATGTTAGTTGTCAGCCTTATACACAATCTCATGCCCAACCTCATGTTAGTTGTCAGCCTTATACACAGCCTCATGCCCAACCTCATGTTAGTTGTCAACCTCATGCCCAACCTCATGTTAGTTGTCAGCCTTATACACAGCCTCATGTTAGTTGCCAGCCTCATGCCCAACCTCATGTTAGTTGCCAGCCTCATGCCCAACCTCATGTTAGTTGTCATCCTCATGCACAACCTCATGTTAGTTGCCAGCCTCATGCCCAACCTCATGTTAGTTGTCAACCTCATACACAGCCTCATGTTAGTTGCCAGCCTCATGCCCAACCTCATGTTAGTTGTCAGCCTTATACACAGCCTCATGCCCAACCTCATGTTAGTTGTCAACCTCATACACAGCCTCATGTTAGTTGCCAGCCTCATGCCCAACCTCATGTTAGTTGTCAGCCTTATACACAGCCTCATGCCCAACCTCGTGTTTGTTGTCAACCTCATACACAGCCTCATGTTAGTTGCCAGCCTCATGCCCAACCTCATGTTAGTTGTCAGCCTTATACACAGCCTCATGCCCAACCTCATGTTAGTTGTCAACCTCATACACAGCCTCATGTTAGTTGCCAGCCTCATGCCCAACCTCATGTTAGTTGTCAGCCTTATACGCAATCTCATGCCCAACCTCATGTTAGTTGTCAGCCTTATACACAGCCTCATGCCCAATCTCATGTTAGTTGTCAACCTCATGCCCAACCTCATGTTAGTTGTCAGCCTTATACACAGCCTCATGTTAGATGCCAGCCTCATGCCCAACCTCATGTTAGTTGCCAGCCTCATGTCCAACCTCATGTTAGTTGTCATCCTCATGCACAACCTCATGTTAGTTGCCAGCCTCATGCCCAACCTCACGTTAGTTGTCAGCCTTATACACAACCTCATGTTAGTTGTCAGCCTCATGCACAACCTCATGTTAGTTGCCAGCCTCATTCCCAACCTCATGTTTGTTGTCAACCTCATACACAGCCTCATGTTAGTTGCCAGACTTATACACAGCCTCATGCCCAACCTCATGTTAGTTGTCAACCTCATACACAGCCTCATGTTAGTTGCCAGCCTCATGCCCAACCTCATGTTAGTTTTCAGCCTTATACACAGCCTCATGATCAACCTCATGTTAGTCGCCTCTTACGACATGCCCTGAGGTGTAGTAATCCTATTCTTTCTTTGTCCCATAAGAGACCTCCCCCCCTCCCCCTCCCCCCTTCCCTCACCACCACCACCACCCCCTCCTTCCCACGGGAACAAGACAGGATTGTGAGGAGAATATTATTTGATTGATCATGTTGATGAAATTAATAATTATAGATGTTTCTTTCAGAGGCGGCGTGGAGTTCGTTGTGGTCACAGCTATATTTAGTAACATGAGGCAGAGATACTTATCTTCAATCAAATAACACATTAAAAATAAGAGTCATGAAATGTTAAAATATACTTACTCTTCATTACTGTTAGGTGTAGAAACATGGGAAATTAACACGCAGTTATAGAAGAGAGAGATGAGGTTCTTGAGATGTGTCTTCTTCTTCTCTCTCTCTCTCTTCCTCCTTTCTTCTTTCTTCTTCTTTTCTTCTTGTTCCTCATCACTCGCTCTCAGATAACCACATATATCTCTCGTATAAAGTTTTTAGTCCGTCTCGTCACCATACACTTTCTCTCCCTCAACTGGGTTGGAGCAGGCCATGCTGTCACCCTGCTCTTCTCGTGGAACCGACAGTTTTGGAGTTCGTTTTCTACTGTTTGTTTGTCCTGCCCACATGAGTATATATCTTGAGATATGCATATATAGAAGAATGAAGCGCATCTCATGAAAAGAGTACAAATGAAGACGCCATAGAAAGGCTCCGAATGAATGAGGTCAAAGTTAAACAGAATTAAATATTGTGGTCATATAAAAATGCGTAACGCTGAGCTGACAACCATAATGGAAGGAAGAGTCGAAGGCAAACGTGGAAGAGGAAGGCAACACTATAAGAAGAAGGTTAACATCAAGAGATGGACAGAAAAGAATCTATCAGAGAGCTCTATCAAGACAAGAGACAGAAAATTCATTGACTTGAACTTATCTGATAGATTCCTTGATAGCCTTGAACTTATCTGATAGACTCCTTGATAGCTCGGTTTTTATATCTTGTGTATGCAGTAGTAGTTCTAACTTTTCTCCGTTAAAGCTTTGTTCCACGTTGTTTTATGACACTTATTTGTAGCGCTGTTATGGTATTCAATAAACGAAAGATTGTTGTTGACTTTTGTTTTTAAAAATAATATGCTTTGTATCTTCTTGCAGGCACGGTCAGAAAAGCCATTATTCTCATCAAACCACGAATTAGACAGCTTGGTAAGTGCATTATTATGGGAATAAAACGTCAATTTTCATTTATTAACCCCGGAAATCAGAACTAGAGGTGAAAAAGAAAGGGAAAAAACTGTATAACGATAATAAAAAAAAGTGTTTATCGCTTGCTCTAAAGGAGTAACACAAAGATAAAGTAATTAATTTAGGCCTTCTATTTTTCTTCTTCTTCTTCTTCTTCCATCCTTAGCCACCAACCGTCAAAGCAGTCAGTGGCCAGCACGCCTAGTGGCGTCTTAAGGGCAACAGCAAATTGATTCCTTTGCCATTGTTTCCCATCACGCCTAGTGGCGTCTTTAGGGCAACAACAAATTAATCCATTTGCCGTTGTTTCCGTAATCAAAGTGACTAGCAAACAGGTGATCAGCCCATTTGCATTCTATTATTATGAGCGTCCGATTTACGGAGTGGTTAGAGCACTGGTCTCTCGCGGCAAAGGTGCAAGGTTCGAATTACGGTACTACGCGCTCCAGTCTACCTAGCTGTAAATGTGTACCTGACTTCGAGTCAGGGAAGGGAAGGCAGCGAGGAAGGGAACTAGTCACCTCACCTCTCGATGCTGGACCTAGTATGGTAAAGTCGTTAACACTTCACTCCCCTACGGCAATATCTGCTATGAGACTACCTTTACCGTTTTTTATTATTACTATTTGTAATATGATATTACTTTGTGCACGGAGCTGGTAACCTCAACATGAACTACAAATTGATACTTCTTCTTCTTCGTTCGTCCTGAAAAGGACGTTGGTTGCGTTGTGTCCGCTTACAGCGAAGCTGTGATATTTGCGCTTTTTCGGCCGAGACATCCGACTTCAGCACGGCATTTTTGGGACCGGGTTAGCCTTCCCTCTTTGATCCCTACTCACTCAGCCAGACTGCAGTGATGCAGCCTGTTTCCAGGACCACCACTTGGAGGTGGAGTAGGGTCTTGATCAGCTGTGGGTCGCTTACTGCATTCCTCCCTGTTGACGCGTCTTAGGTCCCAAAATTGATACAGAAACACCCGATACAAAAGTACTTAAATGTCTTGATGCTGCTTTCTTGCAAGGGGGAATTAGCTGGAGTGGTGGTGGTTCTATGCTCATAAAGAGTGAACACGAAGAAGAAACAAAGAAGACGACAATAATCTCGTTAAGCCCAAACAGGCACTGCCTTTTTTTAATTTTTATTAAGGTGTTTGCTGCTTTTCTTTGTAGCACGCTGTCGTACACACAGTTTGTGAGTTATTTTTGTCCCGTCTCAGTAGAGTGGATGGTGATAAGTACGTGAAAAAAAAAAGAAAATGTGTGAGAAATAGATTTCACGGGTGATAGTTTAAGGAACAAAATATGTCTATGGAATGAGTAAGTTTCTCTGTTCCAGCCTATCTATACGACTATAATTTAGTACAAGACAACCTTGTCCTCCTCATACATATAAATATAAGTTTAACTACACACACACACACACAGCTATGTGACAACAAGACACACAAACGTGAAAAACTACGGTTAATTGGGTATGGGTCTGACCAACACACAAAGTTAAGTTTCTTTTGTTGTTTATTATCATTTAAACTTGAGAACATCAAATATCTCAAGAAAGATAAAAAAAAAATCAGATTTACATACATATGAAATAGCAGAATGAATGTGCCCTTCCCCTATGGAGAACAAAACCCAAAAAGTTAATAACCCAAAGGTCAAAGGTTAGCACTATGTTACAGAGTAGACAGTAAAGTAAACAGGTTCCTACTATATGCTACCCAATAAAGTTAACAAGTTTAAGCAAAATTCAATGTTGGTAAAGTTCCTATGACCAAGAAAAATATTCACTCTCTCTTTCATACAGTGGCCACTCAATCACTCTTACCTACTCTAGGTGATATCCCTTGAAAATACAATTATCCTGAATATAAAAAAGTCAGGTTTAATTCCCAAATTGGCCCCAGTCCATTCTCTACAAATAAAGACTAGTGAGGTGATCGCCGAATCTGGTGTGGGTTTTTTTCCTGGATGGACAAAATATCACAGTCAATAGTTGATGTAGAAAACGTGATCTTGGGGTTCACAGTTAAAAGAGGAAAATATTTCCAGTTTTGGGAAACCTCTAGTTGCTAAAAATGTTACATATGTTGATGGTGATAATCATATCGGCTGGCTCTATGGTAGAGTGCTGATTCCGAAACAGCGTAAATTCTGGATGCTATGCTTGAATACGACTGTCAGAAGTCGGGAATGAATGTTATTTTTTTCACCACCCAAGTGGGCTGATAAAATTGAAAAGAGGTTGCTGGGTTTGGAAAGTCCAGTTAAATTTTACCCGTTAAAAATGTTTCTCATGTATCGTTGGCAAATATTTGCTCACCAATGAAATTGGTGACGCACAAGTCAAGAAAAGACAACATTAACCAATCAGTAAAAAAAAAAGAAAAGACCAAAAAGACCGTTGAACGCCCATGATCATGTCTGCTAGGAATATATAAGAAACATTTATGGAAAAATGCTACTATTCTATATAGCTACATATATGCATACAGACGGGAACAAGACAATCTCTTATCCACTCCGTCAGTCCTGATTAAATTTAAAAAGCACACGGTGTCTTTAGCCTACCCTATCGCCCGTCGCTAGCGCTGAGTTTTCAGGTCGGATGGAGGGATGCAACTCTCCCCGCCCCTTGCCCGCGCTAAACGATCAGCGTACAATGTCAATTATTATTTAATGATCTATATGCGCACTTACACAAAGTATCGCCTGTCTTTAATAGCTATTAATTTGGTCGGCGTCTGATAGTTTAGTCGTATGATATTAAATAATAGGCACTTATAATAAATACGCACAATGAAATAAAACGTGAATTCTTTTCTGTCACTATCAGTCGCGCCTAGTATTTAAGCAAGTCAGCTAACCGTCTCTTCTTGTGTGAGAAAGCGTGTGGTGAAAATTAACATTATAACTGAACATCTGGTATGAAATAGCTACGTGTTATTTTATTTCACTAGTTTTAACGCTAGAAAATCTGAATTATAATGGTAAAAGCTTAACACTTTTAAACACGTAAGCACTAATTTCTATTACCAGAAAATCAGAATGAAAATCCCCACGAATGCTATTAACACATTTTCCATAATGGTTCTAGAACTACGTGCTTAGACATCCAAAAATTCTGAGTGACAACTGATAGCAGGTTTAAGAAAACAGTTTATATATCATTATGTTTCTCTGATCTATAGATGATGTCACTTTTCGCACTATTGTGTCAGTAACGGAGAATCAGAACAGAGTTCCCCAGAAAAAAGTTTACGGTCGACCTTTCTCTGGCGTTCGCCCGCCATTAAAAGACTTATATCCGTAACGGGGTTCTCTAAGATTTTCTCTTTACGAATGCCCGCTTCTGAGATCAAAGAGCCCAGGGGGTTTCTGGCTTCCTCTGAGTACGAACTTCAAAAGATGCTATGTTATTCACGTGCGGTCTGTCAGGTATCGTATGATTGACAGATCAGCTCGCGTGAGAAGACAGGTAAACAAATCTGATTCGCTACCTGTTATGACTGGCAGGTCACGAAATTTTGTAAACATTGCTTTAGCTCGTGTTCACAGAAAAAGAGGTGGGACGAAAAGTACGCTTGTGTAAATAAACGCAGGTAGAAAAAATGCATGGTTTTGCTAGCAAATCATAGAACGCTACGAGATTACAAAAGACTGTCAGATTACTGTAGGCTCTCTTTCCATTATACGTCACACACAGGCCCTTTCAACCATCTACCATATACATATGGCTGTTGGTTATATCAGAACGTGTTTTATTTACTGTAATATGTTTATTTTTTATTTTTTATATTTTATACTATATTATCTCTATTAATTATTTAGTTCAATATGGTTCAATATTAGTTATAGTTCAATATGGTTTTATTATCCAAATAGGATATTGTCTAAACTGGTGTGCCTTTAATGTTCATTGGAGGATTATTTAGTCAATCTGCATTTATCTGGGAGGGTGAATCTTCCACCATTGTTATTTATTATTATTGTTTCTTTTAATATGTTAGCTTTTGTTGTTGTAATATAGTGTTTTATTAACTTTTGTATTTCTGGTGGGGTCTTAGTGCCTATGAGATTTTCTACACTCATTTCTACCTTGTGGTTACTACAGTATGTCTTAATGTTTTGCCTCTGCTGGTCATATTTTTTGCAGTCCACCAGAAAGTGTCTAATTGTGTTGGGTTCTTGACACTCTTCGCATTTGGGGTTCCTCTATCATGAAATATCCCAAGCAATGCCTCCTTTTTTTTTTTTTTTTTTTTTTTAACTAACGTCGACTATATGGAAGTTATTTATACCCTGTTCAACCTAACGGTTATATTTGGGGTATATTATGCGTTATGGCAATGCCTCCACCATCGTCTCTTTCTGTTATAGCCTGCTAGTAGAAACTTTCTCTCCCAAACCTACCCAACCTTCCCGCATCTCTGAATATTTCATCAAAGGACTTCCCCTAGCCAGATGTCAACGGTTAGAACATAGTCCCCTAAAAATGTGGTCAGCCTAACAGACTTGACTTAACAGTCATTAAACTAGAATGGACCCTGATACACCGCAAACAACCCCCGTTCAACCAAATCTGCATCAATCTTTATCTTAGACTTTAAACTGGCAGCTCGCGACACGGGGCATTCAATACCACAACAGCCTCCACCCACAACCCTCTTTCTCCCGACTTCTTTTTTTTTTTTTTTTTTGTCTCAAACGACGCGGATTTCGAAATTTCCCCGCTTTATGCGAAATTTTTGTTGATAGAGGCTTTGAAGAGCTACTTGGGTCATAACTCCCACAAGTCAACCTTCTGTTGGGTTTATTTATTTTATTATTATTATTTTATGTATTTATTTATTTATATTTTTTTGTCTCTGCTTGCACAAGGAATTGAACCCACTCCACTTTGTCTGCAATTACGAAACCGGAAATTGAAGCGCGGGAAGAAAGTAATTCAAAATCAATTCAATGCAGATGTTGTTCCGATAAATCAATTAAATAATACGTGGACAGTGATTTTAAATAATAATACTCTATAATATAACTGTACTCGTTTTTTAAATGGCTAATATGGGAAATAGTTTCAGAACCTTATACCGTCACACTCTAGTCTACCACATTGTAAATGGGTAGATTTAGTAAGGGATGGCAAAGGCAGGGAGGAGAAGAACTGGTCTACCCATCTCATAAAGCTAAGACATAGTATTCTGGTCTTTAACACTGCACTCCACTACGGCAGTATCTGAAATGGGGCTACCTTTAACTCTAGAGGTCAGAGGGTAAATTATCAATTGTATTCATTTATTAATTCATTCGTTTATTAATTCATTCGAGAGCGTATGAATGGCCAAGTGGTTATAGCTCATGCTTATCGAGACAAAGAGACTAGGATTGAAACCAGGTCGTATCTCTCTCCAATCTACACCAGTTGTTAAAGGCGGTTTCTAACTCTTCTTTTGAGTTAAGCAAGGTAGTAGCAGCGAGGACGTGAACTGGTCACTGTCACATATGACAATATTGCAGCAATGACCGTCCACTTTTGCCCCTCCCTATCCAGGTTTGATATGTTTTTGCTACACGAACGCCTGATTCACCATCGCAATTAACACGCGAGCCATCTGGCAATTAAGCACGAACGTGGAACAAAGCGAAGTGAGCATTACGGCGTAATCGTTCTTTGATTAGAGAAACGCGGGCCGAGGCCAGCAAGGGAGCGATAAGCCTGAGAAGTACTTGGAGTGTTACATTTTCAAGGGAATTAACTTACGTTGCTGAGAGGCGGCAGAGATGAAGAAATTACCTTTTATTCAGGAATGGAACGGCAAATTGGCCCGGCCCTGGTTGGAGGTGTGACTTTTGCATTAAGGAGCGAAAGAACGGAATCCATAGATATATTCCTTGTCTCTCCTAGCTCAGATATCAGTCACTCAGAGAATTCTTGAGAATAACTAGCTCAATATTATGAGAGTTTTCGTACATAATACTTCTTATTTTCGAGGAGATATTTTCAGTTTCTTCTGTTTTGTGGTAATTTATATACTAGCATCTTAAGTGATTTAATGTGTGTAAAGTTTTCATTTATATTTCACTGGGATTTTCTGTGTTAAATTGAATAACGTATTAAATAACTTATAGTTAAATTTTTCCAGCTGTAAAGTAAAAATTACTCGCTATTTCCCAGAAAGAGATGTTTTAAATTGACTAGTACATACATTAAATAACTGTCTAGTGACGGTATATATATTATTTACTTCTATCCATTTTATGTAAAGTTCATAAATGACTAGTGTTCATATCACACGTTAAAAACGATAGGATAAGCTAGACCCTTGTGTTTTAAATCTAATTTATAACGGAGTGGTGAAGAGGGCTTACTTTAATACGTGGTAGATATAATATTGATATTATGTTTAAATGTTTATATTTTCTTTCCTAAAATCTAGGCGATCAAAACCTGCGTACTAGCGGACTTATGATCATATGAACTTACGTTCTATTCTTATAATCTTATAAGCAGCCAGAAACTTTATAATATTGTTGAGTCTTCGGGTTATGACCTGTGCGGTCCATTTTCTTCATTTTTATGAGAGAGACCAAACTAGAACAATAATTGTAAAGGTTAACTGGACCAGAACTATTACCAGATTTTTTATATCAATCTCATCAGCCAACTGGTGCAAAATATATTGTCAAGCAACATTTGTGTAACTTCAAATAGTGTCTCAGCGGTCCATTTTCTTCATTTTTATGAGAGAGACCAAACTAGAACAATAATTGTAAAGGTTAACTGGACCAGAACTATTACCAGATTTTTTATATCAATCTCGTCAGCCAACTGGGGCAAAATATATTGTCAAGCAACATTTGTGTAACTTCAAATAGTGTCTCAGCGGTCAGAGGCTAGACAACACAGAATATATCTGCATTCTTCATATTATGTCGGTGACCACCACGTATGAACCTTACTCCAACCAACTGAAGGCAGAGATACCGTATTTTACCCAGGAAAAATTAAATCACCAACTCTAGCGACTACCGTGAAACGTGCAGTCAGCAACTACGGCTAGTCTGGGGCTGGATTTGGCAAAACTTAATATGACACTGAGTAGTCGTGTTACTTATTAGTGTTTATTTCCACGGAATGCCTGCGACATCTATTGGTAAGCGAATTATGAAAGTGGCCACTGTACGTATGTGAATTGAATGAACGGAGAAAGAAACTTATTTCTGTTGTTAACCACTATCAGGGAGCCGCGCTAGCGTTGTGGTTACAACACCGCTCTGGCGACCGGGTGATACAGGATCAAACCCGGGCGACGGCATTTGAGGATTTTTCGTCGACCGGGATTTGGACTGGATTAACTCGAGACCTGGCGAGGACATTTGAAGGAGTGTCGTCGACCAGGGACTGGCGGCTCCTGAGCCGACCCAGCTGCAATGGGTACCTCCGACATCGGCGAGTATTTGCCTGAATGGCGAGGGACACCTGTCTCTGTACAAGAAATAAAGGGATACTCACGTAAAATCAATGTCAGGTTAGACATAAATAATAACCTGAGATTTCGCCTCGAGTATTAGCGGGCGTACGAAAAAAAAAAAAAAACCACTATCATACAAATCTTTTCTTTTTTGTTCTCATTAATCTGAGTATTTACGGGATAGATTAATTAGGGACTTGTCCTTTGTTTTCTCTACTGACTATTCCATACTCTTATTGTAAACTTTTGATCTTTTGGGTTAATTAACCTCGGTCGGGACCTTCTTTTTATATTAAGTTTTGCCAAATCCAGCCCCAGACTAGCCGTAGTTGCTGACTGCACGTTTCATGGTAGTCGCTAGAGTTGGTGATTTAATTTTTCTGGGTAAAATACGGTATCTCTGCCTTCAGTTGGTTGGAGTAAGGTTCATACGTGGTGGTCACCGACATAAGATGAAGAATACAGATATATTCTATGTTGTCTAGCCTCTGACCGCTGAGACACTATTTGAAGTTACACAAATGTTGCTTGACAATATATTTTGCCCCAGTTGGCTGATGAGATTGATATACAAAATCGGGTAATAGTTCTGGTCCCGTTAACCTTTACAATTATTGTTCTAGTTTGGTCTCTCTCATAAAAATGAAGAAAATGGACCACACAGGTCATAGTCCGAAGACTCAACAATATTATAAAGTTTCTGGTTGCTTATAAGATTACAGAACGTAAGTTCATATGATCATAAGTCCGCTAGTACGCAGGTTTTGATCGCCTAGATTTTAGGAAAGAAAATATAAACATTTAAACATAATATCAATATTATATCTACCACGTGTTAAAGTAAGCCCTCTTCACCACTCCGTTATAAATTAGATTTAAAACACAAGGGTCTAGCTTATCCTATCGTTTTTAACGTGTGATATGAACACTAGTCATTTATGAACTTTATATAAAATGGATAGAAGTAAATAATATATATATACCGTCACTAGACAGTTATTTAATGTATGTACTAGTCAATTTAAAACATCTCTGTCTGGGAAATAGCGAGTAATTTTTACTTTACAGCTGGAAAAATTAAGCTATAAGTTATTTAATACGTTATTTAATTTAACACAGAAAATCCCAGTGAAATATGAATGAAAACTTTAAACACATTAAATCACTTAAGATGCTAGTATATAAATTACCACAAAACAGAAGAAACTGAAAATATCTCCACGAATATAAGAAGTACTATGTACGAAAACTCTCATAATATCGAGCTAGTTATTCTCAAGAATTCTCTGAGTGACTGATATCTGAGCTAGGAGAGACGAGGAATATATCTATGGATTCCGTTCTCTTGCTCCTTAATGCAAAAGTCACACCTTCAACCAGGGCCGGGCCAATTTGCCGTTCAATTCCTGAATAAAAGGTAATTTCTTCATCTCTGCCGCCTCTCAGCTACGTAAGTTAATTCCCTTGAAAATGTAACACTCCAAGTACTTCTCAGGCTTATCGCTCCCTTGCTGGCCTCTGCCCGCGTTTCTCTGATCAAAGAACGATTACGCCGTAATGCTCACTTCGCTCTGTTCCACGTTCGTGCTTAATTGCCAGATGGCTCGCGTGTTAATTGCGTTGGTGAATCAGGCGTTCGTGTAGCAAAAACATATAAAACCTGGATGGGGAGGGGCAAAAGTGGACGGTCATTGCTGCACTATTGTCATATGTGACAGTCACCTCAGATCATGAACCTGGGACTCAATGTAGCGTAGTCTCTAACACCTCATTCAGATCCTCTACGGCTGTATCTGCTTTTGGACCTTTTCTTTACCTTTTGTTTTTGTGCTAAACTATTCCTCTCCCTATCATGCACTTCTTCTTCCTCAAGTACCATGTCTGGTGGTGTAGGCGATCATGCATCTCCACAACTTCCTGTCTCCAGTTCTGTATCAATTCTGTTGTTGATGTCTTTCCGTGCCTTGATGTTAAACTGTCCAGTAGCTTCTCTCTTTGTTTTCTTCTATCTCTTTTTCCTTCAATCTTTCCGGTTGTCACGATACATTCCAGCTTTTTTCTTCACATAGCATGCCCAACGTAAGTGGACTGCTTCTGTCTAATATTAGGAATAAGCTTCCTGTGCGCAGTGGCCTTTTTCAGGATACCCTCATGTGACGTATAATGTAAATATAGCCACAGAAATCCAACCACCTTTGCTTCCTCAGTTAGTGTTTATGTTTTGCGAAGGCAAAACCACGCAATTCACTGTCTGTTGACTCCCTTTTGAAGTCACGCCGATTTTTCCTGTCTTACATGCGCTAGGGAGGGTTTACACACTTTCGCATAAATTCCAGATACAAGGGGAGCAAACCTGGTTTGTTTACCTGAGTTCTCACGCGAGCTGATCTGTCAATCATCGGATAATGACAGAAAGCACGTGGGGAAAAAGACCAGACCTCGGTAAGCAAATACAAGGGCGATAATAATACTTCCCGACCACCTTTGTTGTCCATACAAAAGCTTTGATCTGCGGAAACGGACGGAAATCTAAAGGGGCCCGTTCGCACGGCCCAAGTCTTTTGATGTGGTTCGGCATCGCGAGTAGAGCGAACAGGAAAATCCTTTATCTCTGAAACGAAGCTCATGGATTTCCCCTGCTACGCCGAAGGTGTGAATTGTCACATCCTTTAGAGATAATTACCCTAAATCTGTATATATACTGCGTTCTCTCCAAGTCAGTTATCAAGTCTCTCAGGAAATTTTGGATAATCTAAACGCGTACGCTAGAACCTGTGAAATAGTGCGTTAATAGCTTTCGTGGGGATTATTCTGTTTTCTGGTAATAATATAAGTTGTGCTTAAGTGTTAAATGTGTTAAAGTTTTACCAATTTATTCACTCCGATTCCCTAGCGTTAAGACTAGCGAAATAGCAAACGCGTAGATATTTTCTTACCAGTTGTTCAGTAATGTAAAATCCATCAACCATTTGTTTACACCAGAAGATACGGTTTAGCTGACTAAAGTATAATGCTATGAGTGACGGATAAAGTGACAGAGTAGAATGCGCATTATATTCCATTGTGTGTAAATTTTTAAATGACGTGTTAATATCATGTGTCAAAACAAAAGACGCAGACAATCAACTAGCTAGTAATGACAGGCGATATTTGTTAAGGGCGAGTAGTTATAATTAAATTATAACTGACATTGTGCGCTGATTGTTTTACCGGGTCGGAGGAGGAAAGGCTGCATACCTAAAATCCAACCTGTACTCGCTAAGCGAAGCGCGATAAGACAGGCTAAGACACCGTGTGCCTTTTAATTTAATTAGGTGACGGAGAGGATAAGAGATCATACCTTACGCTTGATAGCATAGGATATTGTCATTTTGGTTAAATGTTTTGTTTTCTTCCTAATATAGTGCTTGATCAAAACCAGCGGCCAGCTGTTTTTTTTTCTCTAATTGTAGTCCTTTTTTCAGTTACTGAAGGAGTAACGGTTGTGTTCCCTTGGCGTTCGTCCCCGGTACAACTGTGAACAGGAATTGCCAAGGCGACAAACTAACATTTTTAACTGTAAACTTGAGTTAACTGGACTTACAAATACCCAGATTGTTTTCATCCAATTTTATCAGCCCGCTGTGGCAATATACATAACATTTTCCCCGACTTCTGACAGTCGTTTTCCCAAGTGGATTTTATCCAGGAGAATACGCTGTTTCATAATCGGCACTCACCCCAGAGCAAGCCGATGGGATTCATCATCATCTTCTTAATTAACAGTTTTTTTAGCAACCAGAGTTTTCTTTAGCTATTGGAAGTACTGTCTACTGTGAACACAAGATCGCGGGTCTTCCTTTTGTTTGTGACATTGCATATCCAAGACTCAACCACCAAATTAAGCGTCCCCCGTATAAAAATTAATTATTAGTGGAGGGACTGGGGCTCAATTCGGAGGATAGAACTACTGGATCATGATACATGTGCATGGATGTTTACGTTCAAGAGATTGTTACACCAAGTTTAGGTAAGGCGTGATTGATGTGGCCACGAATGACAGAGTGCGAGTGAATATTTTCCAATTACGGAAACTGTACCATCCTTTATTTTTCTTCGCAAATACTTGTGTATTTTACTGCATAGCTTAAGTAGGAACTTTGTTCTTTTCTTTACTGTCTATTATATACCCTAGTGGTAATCTTTGACCTTTTGGGTTATTAACTTCTTTTGGGATCTTTTCTCAACAGGGGGGAGGACACATATTGGGTTATTTTCCTAAGTCTGTAAATATGATTATATTGATTTATATATGTTTGATGTTGTAAATTTTAAGTGATAATAAACTAAACAAAACTTAATTTAGTGTTGGTCAGACCCATATCCATTTACCATAGTTTTTCACGTTTTGTGTGTCTTGTTGTCACATAGTTGTGTGTGTGTGTGAGTAGTAAACTTATAATTATACTTATAGGGAGATTTGACAGATCGTCTAATACTAAAGATAGTCGTATAGATAGGCTGGACTAGAGAAACCACTCATTCCAGAGACAGATCTTCACCTTAATCTATTCACTCGTGGAATCTATTCTAACACCTTTCTTTCTCATATACCCCCACATTCTACTCTACTCAGACGGGACCAAATATATCTCTAGCCTATCTAAAAATATACGACACCTCATTACTATTTTTAGCTGTCCGTGGTATTTTTAACATTCATCTGGAAAATCACATCTCTGTGGCCTCCAGTGCTTTTCCACTTATTTACTAATTGTCCATGACTAACTCCCGTATGTAAAGATCAGTTCTATATAACACTGAAGAACTTTCTTTCTTTCTTACTTCCATTGACAAAAAGTTGTTGCATAAAACACTATTTTGCATAGACAGTTAAAAAATTTCATCCCAAACCTTACTACATTATACCATAAACTGCAGGTCTTTTCTTGTCTTTTAAAAATCTGTTTTAAGCATGTGCCCAATTCGATCCAACAATCCTACATGACTACAATCCGGTTCGATCCTTATACTGACAGGATTTCTCTCTTTAACAAGAAGCTACATTGGAAATGCTAAATCATGGTTGCTAGACAGTTAAGGGTTGCTACATGATACCATAAACTGCAGGTCCTTCTATAATTTTATAAAACTGAAGAAGGCCAATTCGTTGCAACATTCATCTCCGCTTATATTGATAGATTTCGGAAGCCCCTACTGGCTAAGACTACTGCTTATACGGGAAAATGTTTATATAAATGGGGTGGGGAAGCCTCGCAAATTCACGCATGCCCTACACATGCTAAGCTACTGCTTAGGAATGATAGTAAAATATAAATGGCTGGGTTTGAACTCAGATGGCTGATCAGAGAAGACACCATTCCCCACCGACACTTTCTCAATCCACTCAACCGTGTTTGCTTGAAATCGTTTTCACAGACCAGGAAATCAAGGCACTGCTCTAATTTTGACGACCCTTGCCAACCTTATTACTCAACCTCGCTGATTGCTCATCGGCGCACACCACACGGTTCGTGAGTACCTACAAAGAAGCCGCACGACGGCTTACCGCAACCGTGGCGTAACCAGGGAGCCACCGGACGCAGCTAAATGATAAATGATTCGCGTCAATGAATTTACAACATCGGGGTTCCACAGGACACCCGGTAGGACTTTGGAAATCCCCGTGACGTAATTTAAATTACGCGCTGTTTAGATGAGGGGGGAATCTTCCGGAAACTATAGTTTTGATGATGCGGTCCATTTTCTCGGGGGCCCCCTACCAGTTACGGGGAACTGGGGGTGATGGGTGCTCACTTTTGGGGGCGGGTGGTCTAGGAATCGGGGGGGGGGGGTGATAATCGCTCACTGCTTATGGTAGCAGGCAGTGGCCTTTTTTTAAATTTTTTAATCGCCTGCCGCACTTGTTCGACTATTCTGTGTGATTGCCATGGTTACATATCTGCATTACTTGAAATTAATATTTAAAATGCCTGGGAGAATAAATGAATACAGTATAAAAGATGCGAGATAGGATGGGTAGAATGTTAGACAGGCCTGCGTGGTTAAACATGTGGAAATAACGTTCTATCTATCTATCTATCTATCTATCTATCTATCTATCTATCTATCTATCTATCTATCTATCTATCTATCTATCTATCTATCTATCTATCTATCTATCTATCTATCTATCTATCTATCTATCTATCTATCTATCAATCTATCTATCTATCTATTCTCCATCTCTCTGTCTGTCTTCGTCCACAAACCTTACCTAATTAGACCTTACGCATAAACGCCCCAAGCTGTAGATACCTATCACCGAATCAGGTCAAAGGGGGTTATCCTGAGTATCATTACCCACGAGGGGCGGTGGGTTATGTATGGGGGCTTCCGATCTATCCACGTCTGTCCTATCTTTTTATTCGTAAGGGGGTTATTTGTTTGCCTCTCTGCTAGTCTATTGGAGTGTCTGTTTGGAAGCCTGTTTGTTTGTGCGTGCATCTCGTGCCTAGCAATACTCAGATCTAGGCCTGCCTTTCCCAGTCTCCCTGCTTGCCTATCATATTTCTACTTCTGTCTTTCTTGCTATCTATCAACTCTATCAGCCCATCTAACAAACTACATTCCTTTCCGTCCACCCATCTGTTTGTACATTTGTACTTATCTCAAATTCTCCTGCCGTTTCATTAATTGCACATCTTATCTATGCCGCTCTTCTCATGCTGTGTTCTGCTGGCGTGACCTTTCCCTGGTATTTCCTTCGTTTGACATCACTAAACATTTCCATGTAACAACTCCGTGTCATGGTGTGTATAGTTGTAACAGTGCCTTGGTGAAAAGTTGTAACAGTGCCTTGGTGAATAGTTGTAACAATGCCTTGGTGTATAGTGCAGTGGTCTATAGTTGTAACAAGTCCGTACGGTTATGTATAGTTGTAACAAGTCCGTGCCTTGGTGCATAGTTGTAACAGTGCCTTGGTGTATAGTTGTAACAGTGCCTTGGTGTATAGTTGTAACAGTGCCTTCGTGTATAATTGTAACAGTGCCGTGGTGTATAGTTGTAGCAGTGCCGTGGTGTACATTAGTAAAATTGCTGTGGTAATAGATGTAACAGTGCCATGGTGCATAGTTGAAACAACTCCGTGTCGTAGTGTATAGTTGTATCAACTCCTTGCTTCGGTGTATAGTTGTAGTCACGTCGTGCCGTGGTGTATAGTTGTGACAGTGATGTGGTATTTAATTTTAACAACTCCGTTTTTCGGTGTATAGGTGTAAAAGTGACTAGTGTGTAGCTGTAACAATTCCTTGTCATGGTGTATAGGTATAACAGTTAGTTAGTTGCTTATCCTTTACAGGACGTGGCAATCAACCCCAGCTTTTATTGGCTGTTTGTGATTTTTCTAGGCAATTTTTTTTCATTCAGTAGTTTGCCATTGCTTTCTGAACGGTACGGCGCTTATACCATTGTTAAAAATCCACACAAAGCGATTTGCTACCAAACCGCCTGCAGCAGGTTTCGAACCTGGTATATCTGGATTATGAAACTGCGATCATATCCATTAGGCCACAGACGCCGACAGGTATAACAGTACCTGATATATATTTGTAACAGCTCCGTATCGTGGCGTATAGTTGTAACAGTGCCGTGGTGTATAGTTGTAAAAGTGCTGTGGTGAATAGTTGTAAAAGTGCCGTGGTAAATAGTTGTAACGACTCCGTGTCGTGGTGTATAGCTGTAATAACTCCACGCTCTTGTGTATAGTTGTAACAAGTGCCGTAGTGTATAGTTGTAACAACTCCGTGCTGTGGTATATAACAGCAGCAACCACCTAAATACTCACGACCAGCCCACCCTGCTCTTCTCTTTCATTTCCTTTTAAATCAGTTTCTCTTAATCTTTGCCCGTTCTACAGTCTTCAGTCAGTACCTTTCAGCTCCGAAAGAGAGAGTATGCCTTTAAGAAATACACGCTAAGACTTCCTGTCCTATACGTGCGTTCAAGTTATGTACATGACTTTATCAAATTGGCTATCATTTTATGTTTCTACAAGATATAAGTCCCGGCTTTGCCCGGATTTCCTAGAAAGGTTTATGAAATTTCTGACAATATAAAAATTAGCAATGTGTATTTTGATAAATTTGTATTCTTTTCTCTTTTAATTCATATGTTACAGTTAATATAATTGGTTACATCGTGTCATAATTACTTATAGTTACTTTGAACATGTAATTCAAAGTAATTATTATTTTTTTCAAGATCATCTGCTGTATTCTCTTTTTTCCAGTCACAACTGTTGGTCCTCTTGGGACTGATGACTGAGAGGATCGTTTTTGTTTCAGGTTTTTTTTTTTTAAAAAAAGTATGTTTTTTTGGTATATATGATCTCTGCATTGCCTTCCCTAGGGAGGTGGGGGGGCACGAAAGAGCAATAGCCGTTAATCAAGATACCTCCTGTGGGGGGTCATTTCGATGTGGAGCATGTATTATTCATGTTCTCAGCTTTCTGTTGTTGGACATATATAGGTCAAATGCATGGCATTACAACTAAATGGTTATGGGTCAACACAATCATTCCCATTTTCCTCTTCATGGAAAATCAATCCACCACTGCAGCTTGGTCTCCTCACTGGCAGCCTGCACTGAAGTATGCATTGCTTTTGCAGTGGTAATTTCTGAAACAACGTATTTAACAACATGAGTTTGCTACCTTTTAGCAACCCCATGTAAGTCGCTTCTTAAGAGATGCTTGTGGTAGAAGTAGTTTTTTTTTATTTATTTATTTATTTTTTTTTTTTTTTTTTTTTTTTTTTTTTTTTTAATTGCCCTGAGAGAATGCCTTGACAGATTCCCGCTATTACTCGAGGCGAAAATCTCCGGTTAGTAAGTCTAACCTGAGACTAGAATATTTTGCTGATGATTCTTTTACGTGAGTATCACCCTTTTACCCTGACCCCTGTACAGGTGTCCCTGACAGGTGTCCCTCTCGCCATGACAGGTAGTAGTTTACTCCGCCATTCAGGTAGATACTCGCCGTCTTCGGAGGTACCCATTAGAGCTGCATCGGCTCAGGAGCCGTTCAGGTTTTCCAGTCCATGTTCGACGACACTTCTTCAAATGTCTTCGCCAGGGCTCGAAAATTCCATTTCAAGTCCCGGTCGACGACACTGCTGCAAATGTCCCTCGCATAATGTGAGAAACGTTCGTACGATTATATGTTAAATCTCCATATGCTTTATACTTGCTTACTTTGTCGTTCCTCTTCTACCTTGGGGTGTAGAGGATTGCCAGAGAAAACGTCATACTATCATATCGACTGTCTTCCTCCTGGCCTGGTTCCAATCTAATCCACGGTTCTTTAGAGAGAGTCTAATGTTGTCCTCCCAGCGAACTCTGGATCGTTCTGGAGGTCTGAATCCCTGGCTCTTAGTTTCCCAAAATTTGTCGTAGAAGCCGATCTTCTCCCATTCTGCATATACGTAATATTGAGCTACAATAATGTTATAACAAAGTTATTTCTAGAAGGTCTTACGCCAAATCTAGAAATGCTCTTTCGTTATATGTTGATCTGGTCCAAGGATTCCCAACCTGGGATGCGCGTAAAGAGGGTGACGGGAATACTTGGTAAATAACTATATTATTCGGTTGAAATATTCCAGTACTGGTAGTTTTGAAGACACACGTTTTGAATTGGGGAGAGATAACGGCGAGTCCTGCTCTTAGTGAAATCCCAAGCAAGAAACCAACTGGAGGCTGAAGATGATATACTGGTATCTATCTTTTTTTTTTTTAAATTGTACAAAGGATAACACTTTTCACAAGAAAGAAAGTCAAGGTTCTTACAACTTTATGTGACTGTATTCTAATAAATGGAACACCTTTATGATACTAAAACAAAAGATGTATGTTCAGAATACAAACTATTAATTACTCTATTTTCTCACGTGCATATACATGGTAAGCTCTAGAATGTATTTTCTGTCATATTAAATAGAGCGTTCGTTAGAGCACTGGCCTCTCTCGGCAAAGTTGCCCGGCTTGAAACACGATGACTTTACGCTCCAGTTTAACCAGCTATAAATAGGTACCTGACTTTGGTTTTGGGTTCGGGAAAAAAGGCAGCGAGAAAGGGAACTAGTCACCCCCACCTTTCGATCCTGGACCTAGTATAGTGAAGTCTCTAACACTTCACTCCCCTACGGCCGTATTTGTTATTGGACTACCTTTACCGTTGTCTTTAACCATGTTGAATATGTGGTAGGGGAACGTTAACTAGCAGCGAAGCGGATAGGGGACCGAAAAGACTGGGAATTCCTGATCTAGCCATACCTTCATCTATGATAGCACAAGCAGCTGTCCAGGGATGTCCATCATGGGGTCAAATTTCGGTCTAATCTCTTATCAGGAGTGGGCGGTGCTCTGGTGTAGGTTTACCTCCCCGGTGGGAATCCTGTTTGCTTCTCCTACCAATTGTCGTAGTTTTAGCATGAAGATATTAGCAGAATTATTTTCCAAGTAAGAGCTCACAAACATTCCACTCATTTTCTCGCCAAATGTCACGTGAGATTGCTATAAATATGTAGCCGGGAGATTCCTGCTGAATCTGGGAATCCCGAGATAATACAAAGATAAACGTACATTTCCAGCCGCTGTTTCGATCCCTGATCTTGCCCCCTCTGCAAATATCTCAGAAGTAGTTTCAGATTCTGGCTCCACAACAGGCGAGACATACCCAGCTATCACTTTTAAATTTCCGACTTTTCATTATGATGCCATGTAGATTCCTGGATACTCTTCAACCCTCCCATGCTGTACGAGACAACTAACAATGTGTTGTGATTGGGACTGGCAACCTCAACATGTAAAACAAATGTCCACAAACACCACTGCTACAAGAGCATGTGAATGCTCGCTGCAGGCTTCCTACAAGTGGACCAGCTGTAGCAGTGGTTCCATGTTCCTTTAGGGGCGCAACCAAAAATGATGATGATTGTAACATCTACAGCCATCTAAATTTCTTTACGCGGTTTCTAAGACTATGTAATGTTATCGATACTTTTAGTTTTACTCTTTATGGCTGTCTAATGTTATCGATACTTTTTAGTATTACTCCTTATGGCTGTCTAATGTTATCGATACTTTTTAGTATTACTCCTTATGGCTGTCTAATGTTATCGATACTTGTTAGCATTACTCTTTATGATTGTCAAATGTTTTCAATACTTTTTAGTTTTATTCTTTATGATTGTCAAATGTTATCGATACTTTTTAATTTTACTCTTTATGATTGTCTAATGTTACCGATACTTTTTAGCATTACTCTTTATTCATTCATTAATTACCACTTAGTACACCAGAACACTCCTAGGCGGGAAGACAGGCGTCTATCATCATCAGTTGACAAGATCCCTATGGTGTTGCCTGCCCCACTGTAGTGTATGGAATGTCAACTTGACCTACGCAGTGTTGTGTAGACATGGATGGAGTGTATAATGTGCGAATGATGATAAGGGTTCGTGTTGTTGACAAATGTTCTCTTCTCACACTCATGTATGACCGGAAGTCATCGACACCAACGACTGTGTACCTTTTCTAAAGTTTAATTGGACGTATGGTGTTCGACAGTGATAGTGACAAATCACAGGGTAGGGATGTGAATTGATAGATGTGAGAAATGTGTGATGAGGTAGGATAGGTAGGTGATAGGATGAGGGGTTTATTGTGGGATGTGGGGTAGGAGTTTAAGTTGAGAGGGGTGAGTAGTGGAGGATTATGTTGGGGATGATATGCACGGGGGAATGTGTTGTTGTGGGTTAAGAGTTATTGGGGGGGGGGGAGAACGGGTATGGGTAATGTTGAGGGGGGTTTTGAGTGTTGTAGGGATGAAAGGGGAGAGGAGGGTTTGGATAGTATGGGGGGGGGGGGAATTGTGGGAGGATAGAGGGTTAGGGATAGATAGGGGGGGTTGTATGTGTTGGTTGAGGAAGTTTGGGTGGATGGATGAATTATGGGATGGGTTTGGAGAGGGTTGGGGGGGTGATGGTTATTGGGTAGGATGGAGTATTTTGTGTGGGAGGCTCTGTAGATGTTGAGTTGGAGGGGGGGATGAGTGATTTGTGTGGAGAGGTTTATGGATTTGAGGAATCGAAGTGAGTTTGGGGGGGGGGGGAGGAGTGAGTGTGGGATGTTGTGGTGAGGGGTAAGGGGGGGGGTGTGGTTTGTGTTTAGGAATGGAAGGGGATTGTGGTTGTTTATAGGGGGGTTTGATGTATAGTGTGGGGAGTGTAGTAGTGATAGGGAAAATTTTAGGTGTGATAGGGGGATTGGATGATTGAAGTATGTGATTTTTATATATAGAAAGTGATGGTAGTTGAATTTGATATAATAGAGAGAGTATATATGAAGAAGTTGTGAAGGGGTAAGAGAGTTGTATTATGTTATGTGTGGGAGTAGGTGTGTGGGTTTGTGTGTATGTGTGTTGTATGTAGTAGA
The DNA here is from genome assembly GCA_024509875.1 of Oreohelix idahoensis. Lineage (NCBI taxonomy): Eukaryota > Metazoa > Mollusca > Gastropoda > Stylommatophora > Oreohelicidae > Oreohelix > Oreohelix idahoensis. Next base: position 186,506 of record JAMPIV010018970.1, read on the forward strand.
CAGAAGTAGATTATTTATTGTATATGTTTGGATAGATATTGTGGAGGTTGATTGTTATTGAGTGGTGGTAAATTTATTAGTTGTTTGAGATGTATTTATCCGCGGGTGAAAGGGGAAGAGTTGTCAATATATAGGGATTTTGGTTAAGGTAAAAAATTACCTATGTATTTTTTTGTAAGTGGGTGTTGTGGGTTGTTTGTGATTTGTAGATAGTTATGGAGGTAATAAAAAAAAAATGGAACATTTTTTTTTTTTGAAATACATCTAGGAGCAACGTACAATAGGCTCACAACGCATGAATAATGCGCAGATGAAAATATCAGGAATACCTATAACGCCTAATATGAGGCTAAGTCGACTTATGGAGCGACTGGTGAGAATGTGTCTCATAAACTGAGAGAAATTATTTCTCTACAAGTATATTTTTCCAGGAAGGTGTCATCAAAGTATAATACAATTCTGGCAATTACACAATGCCTAAAAAATTCATATCATCACTACGTATTAGATATCTTAAATTTATGATTTATGAAGTAAAAATCATCAAAGCACAGCGGTGAATAAACATACATGAACCGCTATGTAGTGATACAATCATTATATTATTAAATTACAAATGTGTATCTATCATGATATAGAAAAGGAACTACTATAGAACTAGACATATCAAGAAGTCTAAGCCCTAATAGTTATGTGGAATCATGTGGGCATCTTGACAGAATGTCTGCCATCACATTATCTGATCCCCGAATAGCTCGCACAGAGAAATGAAAAGGTTGAAGAGCAATTGCATATCGAGTAGACCTCGAGCTCTTCAAATTCTTACTCTGTATAGCAGTAAGAGCTTTTTGGTCTGTTTCTACTATGAAATGTGCGCCTAGAAGGAATCTCTGTAGTTTGAGGATCGACCAAACCATAGCTAATAGCTCACGGTCTAAAACCGAATAATTCCTTTCTGCCGCATTAAGTTTTCTGGAAATATACATTACAGGATGCAGAGTTCCAGAGTACTCTTGCATTAGTGCCGCTCCAATCCCAGTGGATGAAGCGTCACTACGAAGAACGAATGTCTTATCTTTAGTGGGTAGCACTAAAATAGGTGGTGTTGAAAACAGTGTTTTAATCTTATCCAGAGAGCATTGGCATTCCTGAGACCAGTGGACCACATTAGGCGAACTTTCTTTAGAAGTGTTGAGAGAGGTGCCATGATAGAGGATAGATTCTGAATGAATCTGCCATAAAATTGAATAAGACCTAACAGACTTCTCACCTGTTTTTTAGTCTTAGGGATTGAGATGTTAAGTATCTTACTAGTATTATGGTCCTCTGTCTTTAGGAAACCATGACCAACTCGGTGGCCTAGGAAAGAAATTTCGCTAAAACCAATATAGGCTTTAGAGGGTTTCGCTGTCAGGTTGTGCTCACGCAAAGTAGACAGCAATTCATCTAACCCTGAATAGTGATCTTCCCAAGTATCGCTGAAAAGACAGATGTCGTCTAGATATGCAATGACATCTGACCGATAAGATAGGATTCGGCGCATCATGCGTACGAACGTAGCTGGTGCGTTCATAAGACCGAAAGGCATAAAATTCCATTGGAACAAACCTCTAGGTGTTGAAAAAGCCGTGAGAGGTTTGGCGCGTTCAGATAAAGGAACTTGCCAATATCCCTTAGACAAATCAAGTTTAGTGAAAAAATGAGATTTGGAGAGTCGAGTAAGTAGCTCTTCCAGTAAAGGCATAGGTTCGGCATCGAACTTCGTTACTTGATTCAATTTTCGATAGTCAACGCAAAGACGTATGTTATTGTCTTTTTTACGCACAATAACCATCGGCGAAGAATACGCAGAGGTGGATGGTTCGATTATTTTCAAATCTATCATCACATCCAACTCTTTCTCGACCTGTGCTTGGAAATGTATAGGTATAGGATAAGGTCTAACCCTAATAGGAGTATGGTCAGTTAGCACAATGTCATGTTGAATGACATTAGTTTGTCCAGGGATGTCAGTGAGTACATCCTGAAATGTTTGCAACATAGTTGAAACTTGTCGCTGTTCTCCTAGAGACAAATCAGGAGAGACAGTAACGTTCTTCCATGATTCACTGGAATGAAGTGGGATCATTGGAAGAGGAAGATTTACATCTGAAAAACTTGTTTCCTCATCCTGTATCACGGACAGTGATGAGTAATGACCATGTGGTACTGGAGAATTGTCCGTTGCTTGGAAAATGGGTTGCAAATAATCCGGACGTTCATGGAATTCAGTAAGCATATTGATGTGGAAGGTTTTATGCTTCCCATCAATATCGACAATATAGTCGACATCGGAAATTTTCGATATTATATCGTACGGACCTTTCCAAGAAATAAGCAATCTGTTTTCCCTACAAGGTAGTAATACAAATGCTTTGTCACCAGGACAAAGTTGTCGTAAGCATCTCTTCTTATTGGCAAATTGCCTTGCCTTCTGTTTCGCAAATTCAGAAGAAGAAGTTGCTAATTTGCATGCTTCGATAATCTTTTGTCTCAACGCGATGACATATTCGTAGGATGACTTTGTGTCATCGTCAATATTGTCAGATGTTATGAGATCGTGAAGCAACGACATAGGGCCACGCGGACGCGCGCCAAAGACGAGTTCAAAGGGAGAAAATCCCGTATGTTCATTGGGTACCTCTCTGTAAGCGAAGAGGGCCGCAGGTAAAACTCTGTCCCAGTCTTGAGGATGATCCTCAGTTATCTTCCCCAGTAAGTTTTTAAGTGTTCTATTAAGGCGTTCGACCATACCATTAGACATTGGATGGTAGATACTACTTAAAGATCTATCTATCTGCAGGGTAGACATTACTTGAGACATGGTATCTGATATTAGTTGGGTGCCATGGTCTGACAATATCTCTCCGGGGAACCCCAGACGAGAAAATATAAGCCAAAGAGCATCTGCAATATCAGCAGTAGTAATGCTCTTCAGAGGAATAGCCTCTGGCCAACGTGTGCACATATCAACACACGTCAAGATAAACTGATGTCCTCTGGCAGACTTGATCTTAAATGGACCAATAATGTCTATGGCCATTTTTTGAAACGGCCGAATAGGAATGTCCGCCGCCTGAATGGGTGCAGCATGCCGTGGACCTTTGGATTTAACTTCCTGACATACTTTACAAGATCGACAATAAATCCGTATGTCCTTGTTTACCAATGGCCAAAAGAAAGCCGCAAGGACTCTTGACTTAGTACGGGAAAAACCCATGTGTCCAGCACACTGAGAGTCGTGAGCGTGCTGCAAAATTTTAACTCTCAAATTCTTGGGAACCAGGATTTGAGAATGACTTGACGTAATGGAGTCTTGAACCATACGTACAAGTACGCCATTCTTCTTTGTAATCCACGATTTACGACTTGTGTCCTTATTCGGATCACCTTTAGTTGCAAGAATGAAGAATTTCTTCAGAGTGGGATCATCTTCTTGCTGTTTTATAAACGAGTCACGAGAAATTACCAAGGGATTATCTTGGTTATGCACTTCATTATCTTCAGTAGATGAAGTTTGAGGCACATTAAGAGCCTGAGCTCTAGTGACTACAGCGTTAGCAATCTGCATGTTTTGCCTTTCCCAAGTGGAAATTTGTTGCGGAGTGCATTCCTTGACTCCATGAATGCGACCGATGATGAGGTCAGCGATCGGATTCGGAAGAAGACATGCGTGTACATCTCCTGTAAAGAAAGGAGTAGCAATCCTAATGATAGCGGTAGAGTATTTCTCTAATGTGCCGCCAAATGTTACACATTTGACTACTTGTCCAGTGGCATGGGAAGGATCTACGAGTGACTGCCTAACACCAATTGTGGTGCATCCAGAATCAAATAGCACAGAGACTGGATTGTTATTCACTAAACCCTTATGTAAGACAAGAGACCCTCTTCCATCATGCGCGACTGATGCTGGAAGAGCAGGAAGAGGATGGCCACAGCTTAAAGTAGTCACTGTGGTTGGCTCAAATAACGTTTTGCATTGGGGGCACTGAGATGCTCTCCCAAAATCAAAAGCGGCACATGCCATATTACTAGCATCATTATTATCTTTACTCTGTTTATAGGCTTCATGGGACTCTTGTTGTGCAGAGTTTGCCTGAAAATGTGGTTTATGTCTTTTGTATTGAGATCTACCTCGGTTATTATCACCTCTGTAGTTATTGTTACCTCTATTGTAACCCCTATTTGGGTTTGAGTCATAGTACCCTTGGTTACCATTATCATATTCATTATAATGAGTATCTCTGTAATTATGATCTTGTTGACTCCAAGACGGATAACCCTGATAGTTTCTATAATTACTTCCTCTACGGAAATTCCTATAATTATGACCACCCCTGTGTCGAGAGCTATCAGGTCGTCTCCAGTTCTTTGAAGAAGAACCCTGAAATGATTGGTTACCTTGGTTTTGATAACTATTATGGTTACCTTTTTTATCAAATCTGTTTTGAGGTCCCTGAAATCTGTGTGAATAATTGGGATTGTATGGTGTTGCTGAAGCAACTGGCATACTCTCCTTAATCTTAGTGTTGCCAAAAGTCACGTCGGGGTGTGCAGTGACATATTGGGAACAATATTCTTCCATTTCTTTTAGAGATTTAGGTTTACGCTCATGTATAAATTCAAGGAAAGGTTTGTTCACACATGACATAATCTTATCTCTGAGCAACAAATCCATAAGTCCTTCATACGTTTTTTCTGTTTTGGAAAGCTCAATCCAACGATCAACTGTGAGACGTGCCTTTGCAGTGAATTCTGAGAATTCTACCCCCGTCTCAGGTACCATCGTCTTAAATAAAAGGCGATAGCCTTCCTCACTTAGCTGATATTTTTTTATCAAAGCCGCCCTAATGACATCATAATTATCCTTATCTGCTTCTCCTACAAGGCATAATCTAGTCAAAGATTCACCTTTCAAGTTTTCTGATAATTGATTAGCGTATTGTGATTTATCCACATTATGTGTACGACAAGAACGTTCAAATCTATCCAGCCAGAATGTAATATCGTCACTGGACTGATTGAACGGTGGAACCTTAACCTTGTAAGTAGAAGGTTTACCATTACCACTAGATGCCTGATTAACATTACTCATACTTGTCAATCTCAATTTCTCCAACTCAAATTCATGTTCTCTTATTGCTTTTTTTTCTCTTCAGCATCTAATCTTTTTTGTTCAGCCTCCCTGTCTAATCTTTTTTGTTCAGCCGCAGCTTCTCTTTCCAATTTTTTTTGTTCAGCTTCACTGTCTAATCTTTTTTGTTCAGCCGCAGCTTCTCTTTCCAATTTTTTTTGTTCAGCTTCCCTGTCTAATCTTTTTTGTTCAGCTTCACTGTCTAATCTTTTTTGTTCAGCTTCACTGTCTAATCTTTTTTGTTCAGCCGCAGCTTCTCTTTCCAATTTTTTTTGTTCAGCTTCAAATCTCCTTTCCTCTACCTGCATCTGCAATTTCTTTTGTTCAGCAGCAGCCTCAGCTTCTTTTTCTAATCTTTTCTCTTCCGCCATAGCTTTTCTTTCTTCTGCAGCTAATCTTTTCTCTTCTGCAGCTAATCTTTTCTCTTCTGCAGCTAATGCTTTGTCATATTGAGCAACTGCCCATTGTTCTAATTGTTGACCAGTCTTATCAAGAGCTTTCCCTTGAGTAATGAAATAATCTAGAGTAGACATGATGCCTAACAATAATACTAATCACCTGAATCAATAATAATACCCCAAGTTCTCAATGACCTGATTAATCAGTATACTATCCCAATATCTGTGGGTCACAAGCCTTTAATAAGGTCTTGTATAATAGTAATAATAATCAGGTACTGGTCTATACCATAATCCAAGTGCAGTGCACAGGCAATTGTGTCTTATGAAATATACCCATATAAAACATATGTCAACCAACAGAATACATAAAGTACAAATAGGACTGACAATACAAGAACGTTTGCAGAAATCAAAATAAATCAAATAGGGAAATCAATGAAGATAATCACTGAATCTGCAAAGAATAACAACACAAATGACGTCACAATATATGAATATAAATTATGAATAGAACTGAAAGATAGAAAAGGTTAGACCAACAAATTACAAACAAATCAAAACAAAACTAAAGAACAAAGAAATATTACAAAAATAACAATAATTACAGACTTCACAGCTAACACAAAAGCAACAGTTGTCGCAGCAAATTTTCAATCAAGAAAATTGCACCTATAGAAAACGCCCACAACGGACCCTCTATGACGTGGGATACTCTGTTGTGAGGACGCCGCCCAACCTTAAACACAACCCGCTGACATAGAAACTAACATACTATACAAACAAATAACATGTAAACATAAATATATATAAATTATGTGTATGATAGTATGTGTTGCAAAATAGGCTCAGTCTTACAGTAATGGCAAAGTTATTTTTCATGAAAACAAACAAACTGCCACTTTATTCAATTAAACATTCTGGCCTTAAATATTAAAGTTCATATATGGCAAACAAGAAGATCCATCGATGAAACCAGGACTTCTTAGTTCACAAATACTGTCTTTCTGTTAACACTGACAAGAATTGATCCAACTGTTCTGTGAAACTCTATAATGTCTAATGTAAAAAATGTCAACAACGCTGACCTACATACTGCATTCACTTGACAGGTCACGTGACGAAGCGTTGACAAAGAGCAAACCAATACTGCAAGTGTGTCGTATCAGCCACAGGAAACGGTCTGGTATCGGTAATCTGTTGACTTCTGAATTTCTGCGAGGTCAAACCCAGAAAGCTGGTCCACCAGTTGATAAAGTTGATATTTAGTTGGATATAATATATGTTGATAAAGTACACCAGAACACTCCTAGGCGGGAAGACAGGCGTCTATCATCATCAGTTGACAAGATCCCTATGGTGTTGCCTGCCCCACTGTAGTGTATGGAATGTCAACTTGACCTACGCAGTGTTGTGTAGACATGGATGGAGTGTATAATGTGCGAATGATGATAAGGGTTCGTGTTGTTGACAAATGTTCTCTTCTCACACTCATGTATGACCGGAAGTCATCGACACCAACGACTGTGTACCTTTTCTAAAGTTTAATTGGACGTACACACTCGACAGCACAGATAGTGACAAATCACAGGTTGCCATAATACATCATAGTACAGTGGACAAATGGTCTTGCAATGTTACATGGGCACTCATGTAGAATAATGGTATAATGGACTGTCAATAGCCAAGCACTCAGTATCGCCCATACATATATCATCTGACGTCACTGACTGAGCACGTCAGCTTGTAAACAATATTTCAGATGACTTCTAAACCTAATCTCGTTTAGCAACGATTCTTCAACATAATGTTCAGCACATATTTTTCCATATAATAATATTGAACCACTAACAATGGGTTCTCATGTGTAGCAGTGATCTCTGGACTGATCAAGCGATAATACGGGCATCCCTTTTCTCTTCTTGAAAGTCCTACATGTTTTGGTTCCAAGATGGCTCCACTCGTGAACTGTCACTCACGTTTGAATACAGATAATGAATCTGTTCTAAAGTTAGTCATTCATACAACATTTCGTTGCTCTGTAGATTTGGTCATGAACAATAGACTGCATTCTACAGAATATAGTGCTGCTAGGAATCGAAGTCGTTTTTCATCGAGTCAAATATATTCTCTTAAACATTCAAATCGTAATTATCGACGATGGTGGCTTCGATCGAGAGTTCATAAGAGTATCTTTGATTACCTTGGTAGAGGGAATATGAAACTGCCATTCCTTGGCAAGATGAATAAACACTGGGGTAAAGCATACACGATAGGTCTAGACGACTATCACTTTCCCCAAAACCACTGAGATCACTTTTCAAGGCATCAAGCCGACATAGCAAAACACACACATTCCCTATCAGGACGAAGCCAAATCACCCCACTCAAGCGACACATCCGCCGAATAGCCTTTGACCTCTCTAGAGACAACAGAACATATAGTTCGACCTAGATATGTAAAGATATACAGATATAAGACAGACTTGTCCTACTCAGACAAACAATACACATAAATTCAGGCCATAGATATTCTGAAGCAAGAACAATCTATTATTACCCAAACAACGAATAAATCGCAGTAAAATGTATTTATCCGCGGAGTTCAAGGGAAGTAACTCAATAATGACTTTCCCTTAAGCACTAAAAAATTACCTATGTATAATATTGTAAGATATCAAAGACTGCACGTAACAATAGGCCATCAACAAATATAGACCATCAACAAACATAGGGCATCAACAAACATAGACCATCAACAAACATAGGGCATCAACAAACATAGACCATCAACAAACATAAGCCATCAACAAACATAGACCATCAACAAACATAAGCCATCAACAAACATAAGCCATCAACAAACATAGACCATCAACAAACATAAGCCATCAACAAACATAGACCATCAACAAACATAGGGCATCAACAAACATAGACCATCAACAAACATAAGCCATCAACAAACATAGGCCATCAACACACATAGGCCATCAACAAACATAGGCCATCAACAAACATAGGCAATCAACAAACGTCTGCCAAGTCCTCCTGTTTGTTCCATGTCTTTCTCAAAATCTTCATTTTTATCTCCAGTTCTCTTCTCCGTGTGTTTGTTTGTGCCTTGGTGTATAGTTGTAACAGTGCCTTGGTGTATAGTTGTAACAGTGCCGTGGTGTATACTTGTAACAGTGTCTTGGTGTATAGTTGTAACAGTGCTTTGGTGTATAGTTGCAAAAGCGTCTTGGTGTATAGTTGTAACAGTGCCTTGGTGTATAATTGTAACAGTGCTTTGGTGTATAGTTGTAACAGTGCCTTGGAGTATAGTTGTAACAGTGCCTTGTTGTATAGTTGTGACAGTGCCTTGGTGTATAGATGTAACAGTGCCTTAGTGTATAGTTGCAACGGTGCCTTTGTGTATAGCTCCAACAGTGCCTTCGTGTATAGTTGTAACAGTGCCTCGGTGTATAGTTGTAACAGTGCCTTAATGTATAGTTGTAACAGTGCCTTGGTGTATAGTTGTAACAAGGCCGTAGTGAGTAGTTGTAACAGTGCCTTAGTGTATAATTGTAACAGTGCCTTGGTGTATAGTTGTAACAGTAACTTTGTGTATAGTTGTAACAGTGCCTTAGTGTATAGTTCTAACAGTGCTGTGGTGTATAGTTCTAACAGTGCGTGGTGTACAGTTGTAACAGTGCCGTGGTGTATAGTTGCAACAGTGCCTTGGTGTATAGTTGTAACAGTGCCTTGGTGTATAGTTGTAACAATTCCTTGGTGTATTGTTGTAACAGTGTCGCGGTGTACACTTGTAACTGTGCCCTAGTGTAAAGTTGCAACAGTGCCGTGGTGTATAGGTGTAACAGTGCCTTGGTGTATAGTTGTAACAGTGCCTTGGTGCATAGTTGTAACAGTGCCATAGTGAGTAGTTGTAACAGTGCCTTGGTGTATAGTTGTAACAGTGCCGTGGTGTATAGTTGAAACAGTGCCTTAATGTATAATTGTAACAGTGCCGTTGTGCATAGTTGTAACAGTGCCGTGGTGTATAGTTATAACAGTGCCGTGGCGTATAGTTGTAACAGTGCCTTGGTAAATAGTTGTAATAGTGTCTTAGTGTATAGTTGTAACAGGGCCGTTGTGTATAGTTGTAACAGTGCCGTTATGTATAGTTGTAACACTGCCGTTGTATATAGTTGTAACAGTGCCGTGGTAAATAGTTGTAACAGTGCCGTGGTGTATAGTTGTAACAGTGCCGTGGTGGATAGTTGTAACAGTGCCGTGTTGTATAATTGCAATAGTGCTTTGGTGTATAGTTGTAACAGTGCAATGGTTTATAGTTGTAACAGCGTCGTGGTGTATATTTGTAACAGGTTCCGCGATGTATAATTGTAATATTGCTTTGGTGCATAGTTGTAACAGTGCCTTGGTGTATAGTTGTAACAGTGCCTTGGTGCAGATGTTGTAACAGTACCTTAGTATGTAGTTGTAACAGTCCATTAGTGTATAGTTGTAACGGTGCTTTGGTGTATATTTGTAACAGTGCCTTGGTGTATAGTTGTAACAGTGCCTTAGTGTGTAGTTGCAACAGTGCCTTAGTGTATAGTTGTAACGGTGCTGTGGTGTATAGTTGTAGCCGTCCCTTGGTGTATAGTTGTAACAGTGCTTTGGTGTATAGTTGTAACAGTGCCGTAGTGAGTATTTGTAACAGTGCCTTGGTGTATAATTGTAACAGCGCCGTGGTGTATAAATGTACCAGTGGCGGGTTGTATAGTTGTAACAGTGATTTGGTGTATAGTTGTAACAGTGTCGTGGTGTAGAGTTGTAACTGTGCCTTATTGTATAGTTGTAACAGTGGCATGGTGTAGAGTTGTAACAGTTCCTTGGTGTATAGTTTCAACAGCGTCTTGGTGTATAGTTGTAACAGTGCCTTGATGTGTAGTTGTAACAGTGCCGTGGTGTATAATTGTAACAGTGCCTTGGTGTATAGTTGCAACAGTGCCGTGGTGTATAGTTGTAACAATGCCTTGGTGTATAGTTGTAACAGTGCCGTGGTGTATAGTTGTAACAGTTTCGTGGTGTATAGTCGTAACAGTGCCTTAATGTATAGTTGTAACAGGGCCGTGGTGTATAGTTGTAACAGGGCCGTGGTGTATAGTTGTAACAGTGCCGTGGTATATAGTTGTAACAGTGCCGTGGTAAACAGTTGTAACAGTGCCGTGGTGTATAGTTGTAACAGTCCCGTGTTGTGTAATTGCAACAGTGTTTTGGTGTATAGTTGTGACAGTGCTGTGCTCTATAGTTGTAACAGTGCCGTGGTGTATAGTTGTAACAGTGCTTTGGTGTATAGTTGCAAAAGCGTCTTGGTGTATAGTTGTAACAGTGCCTTGGTGTATAATTGTAACAGTGCTTTGGTGTATAGTTGTAACAGTGCCTTGGTGTATAGTTGTAACAGTGCCTTGGAGTATAGTTGTAACAGTGCCTTGTTGTATAGTTGTGACAGTGCCTTGGTGTATAGATGTAACAGTGCCTTAGTGTATAGTTGCAACAGTGCCTTGGTGTATAGCTCCAACAGTGCCTTCGTGTATAGTTGTAACAGTGCCTTGGTGTATAGTTGTAACAGTGCCTTAATGTATAGTTGTAACAGTGCCTTGGTGTATAGTTGTAACAAGGCCGTAGTGAGTAGTTGTAACAGTGCCTTACTATATAATTGTAACAGTGCCTTGGTGTATAGTTGTAACAGTAACTTTGTGTATAGTTGTAACAGTGCCTTAGTGTATAGTTCTAACAGTGCTATGGTGTATAGTTGTAACAGTGCGTGGTGTACAGTTGTAACAGTGCCGTGGTGTATAGTTGCAACAGTGCCTTGGTGTATAGTTGTAACAGTGCCTTGGTGTATAGTTGTAACAGTGCTGTGGTGTATAGTTGTAACAATTCCTTGGTGTATTGTTGTAACAGTGTCGCGGTGTACACTTGTAACTGTGCCCTAGTGTAAAGTTGCAACAGTGCCGTGGTGTATAGGTGTAACAGTGCCTTGGTGTATAGTTGTAATAGTCCCTTGGTGCATAGTTGTAACAGTGCCATAGTGAGTGGTTGTAACAGTGCCTTGGTGTATAGTTGTAACAGTGCCGTGGTGTATAGTTGAAACAGTGCCTTAATGTATAATTGTAACAGTGCCGTTGTGCGTAGTTGTAACAGTGCCGTGGTGTATAGTTATAACAGTGCCGTGGTGTATAGTTGTAACAGTGCCTTGGTAAATAGTTGTAATAGTGTCTTAGTGTATAGTTGTAACAGGGCCGTTGTGTATAGTTGTAACAGTGCCGTTATGTATAGTTGTAACACTGCCGTTGTATATAGTTGTAATAGTGCCGTGGTAAATAGTTGTAACAGTGCCGTGGTGTATAGTTGTAACAGTGCCGTGGTGGATAGTTGCAACAGTGCCGTGTTGTATAATTGCAATAGTGCTTTGGTGTATAGTTGTAACAGTGCAATGGTTTATAGTTGTAACAGCGTCGTGGTGTATATTTGTAACAGGTTCCGCGACGTATAATTGTAATATTGCTTTGGTGCATAGTTGTAACAGTGCCTTGGTGTATAGTTGTAACAGTGCCTTGGTGCAGATGTTGTAACAGTACCTTAGTATGTAGTTGTAACAGTCCATTAGTGTATAGTTGTAACGGTGCTTTGGTGTATATTTGTAACAGTGCCTTGGTGTATAGTTGTAACAGTGCCTTAGTGTGTAGTTGCAACAGTGCCTTAGTGTATAGTTGTAACGGTGCTGTGGTGTATAGTTGTAGCCGTCCCTTGGTGTATAGTTGTAACAGTGCTTTGGTGTATAGTTGTAACAGTGCCGTAGTGAGTATTTGTAACAGTGCCTTGGTGTATAATTGTAACAGCGCCGTGGTGTATAAATGTACCAGTGGCGGGTTGTATAGTTGTAACAGTGATTTGGTGTATAGTTGTAACAGTGTCGTGGTGTAGAGTTGTAACTGTGCCTTATTGTATAGTTGTAACAGTGGCGTGGTGTAGAGTTGTAACAGTTCCTTGGTGTATAGTTTCAACAGCGTCTTGGTGTATAGTTGTAACAGTGCCTTGATGTGTAGTTGTAACAGTGCCGTGGTGTAATTGTAACAGTGCCTTGGTGTATAGTTGCAACAGTGCCGTGGTGTATAGTTGTAACAATGCCTTGGTGTATAGTTGTAACAGTGCCGTGGTGTATAGTTGTAACAGTTTCGTGGTGTATAGTTGTAACAGTGCCTTAGTGTATAGTTGTAACAGTGCCGTGGTGTATAGTTGTAACAGTTCCTTGATGTATAGTTGTAACAATACCTTAGTGTATAGTTGTATCAATGCCTTAGTGTATAGCTGTAACAGTGCCGTGGTGTACAGTTGTAGCAGTTCCGTGATGTACGAGGGGCGTTCAGAAAGTAATGCACCACATCGTTTTTCTCAGGAGCTGTTTATTCAAAAAGTATGAAATTTATAAACAATATACATGGCTATGTCATGTAAACATCAGTATTATTCAACATAATCCCCATCAACTTGTACGGCTTTATGCCAGCGCGAAACAAGTGCATGTATTCCTAGCCCGTACAAGATTTTGTCTTGATCATGTAGCCATTTCTTCGCTGCATGAATCACTCCATCATCTTCAAACCTTGTCCCACGGAGTGCATCTTTAAGTGGACCAAATAGATGAAAATCAGAGTGTGCCAAATCTGGACTATAGGGTGGATGGGGTAGTACAGTCCAACCCAATTTGGTGATTTCTTCCCGTGTTGCCAGACTTGTGTGAGGGCGCGCATTGTCGTGAAGGAGAAGCAGGTCTGCTGGATTCTTGTGCGGCCGAACTCTGCGAAAACGTTGATTGAGTTTTTTCAATGTCCTAATGTAAGCATGCAAATTGATTGTCTCTCCTCTTGGCATAATGTCCACAAGAATCACACCTTCAATGTCCCAAAAGACAGTGATCATGACCTTTCCAGCTGAAGGAATAGTCTTGAATTTCTTTCTTCTTGGTGATTGCGGATGATGCCATTCCATTGATTGTCTTTTTGTCTCAGGTTCAAAATGATGTGCCCAGGTTTCGTCGCCTGTAACGATCTTAGCCAAAAAGTTATCTCCATCAGCATTGAAACGCTCCAACAATTCAGAAGAAATTGCTTTCCTTTGCAATCGGTGGTCATTTGTGAGACTTCGAGGAACCCATCTTGCGCAAACCTTAGAAAGTCCGAGAATTTTTACAGCTGCATTTGCACTACCAATGCTGACTGACAGCTGTAAGGCCAATTGTTGAGTAGTGATTCGCATATCAGTAAGAATAATGCCCTCAGCGCATTTCAACATTTCTGCGTTGGTGGCTGTGGCAGGACGTCCACAGCGCGGCCGATCAAGCAGCTCCGTATCTCCACTTCCTGATTCTTTGATTCTCTGAACCCAGCGACTGACTGTACTCCTGTCGACTGCAAAACTTCCATACACATCACATAGACGCTTGTGAATATTCACAACAATTTCCTTCTCTGCAACGAGAAATTCTATCACAATTCGCTGTTTATAATGCAAGTTGCTAACACGCTCCATTTCAACGGCTTAGGGCAGCCGCATTATTTAGCCGGTTGCATTGCAATTTAGTGCACACAATTGGCACATGCCATATTTGATGTGTGCAAAATTGCATGCTTCTTTCTATCTTCATTATTAACTGAGAAAAACGAAGAGGTGCATTACTTTCTGAACGCCCCTCGTATATTTGTAAAATTGCTGTGGTAATAGTTGTAACAGTGCCATGGTGCATAATTGAAACAACTCCGTGTCGTAGTGTATAGTTGTTCGAATCCTTCTGTATCATCTCTGTCTCCAGTTCTCTTCTCCGTGTGTTTTTCGGTCTAACGTTCCTTCTTTTATCTTGGGAATTCCAAACAAGGCCTGCCTGGTATCTAATCTATCTCCAGCATCTTCTTCTGATATCTTGTTCCACTGGCACTTGTCTGTATAATCGTCTAATTTTCTCGATAATTTTTATTGTCAGTCGTCTGTGTTGTCGTCTAATTGTCTCGATATCTTTTATTATTACTCTATGTAGTCGTCCAATGTTCTCGATACTTTTTTGTTATTACTCAATGTGATCGTCTAATTTTCTCGATACTTTTTATAATTACTCAGTATGGTTGTCAAATTTTTTCGATACCTTTTATTAAAACTGAGTGTAAGCGTCTAATTTTCTCGATACCGTTTATTGTTACTGAGTATGCTAGTGTAATTTTTTTCGATACCTTTTATTATTGAGTATGGTCGTGTAATTGTTTCGATACCTATTATCATTACTGAGTGTGGGCGTCTAATTTTTTCGATACATTTTATTATTACTGAGTATGGTCGTGTAATTTTTTCGATACCTTTTATTAGTACTGAGCATGTTCGTCTAAATTTCTCGATACTTTTTATAATTACTTACTATGGACGTCTAATTTTCTCGATACTTTTTAAACTATTTTTTTAATAGTTGTCTCTCGAGTGCCCGATATTTTATCGGTTAAATCCCTTTATTCTCGGGGCACAGTTACTGGGGTTCCGGAATCTACACCTGGTGGCGCCACGCTTAAGTCTTCCCAGCTGTAATTGGGCACCTGACTCTGCTGTTGAGTTAGGAAGGCAAACGCAGCGATAAAAAGAACTGCTCATTCCACCTCATTAAAAGCTGGACCTAGAATGGTCATGTCTCTAACACTTCTTTTCCCTGCAGCAGTTCCTGCTTTGGGACTGCCTTTATCTTCAACATGCAAAGATATCTGTTATGAATGTATATGTATTTTATTTTCTGTAATCCGTATTACGTTTCAATAACTGTGTTCCAGTTTCTCACTAACCCTCATTCAATGTCTGGGCCACAATGCATCTCTAGCCCGCATTCTGTCACTAGCCCATTATTTTCTCATATGTTGTATTCTATCAATTGACATATTTATGTTAATAAGATCAGATGGAATATGAACTCGGGGGTGGAAATTACATCTAGATCAGGCAATAACAGCATTCCATAACTTCTTATTTTTCTTCAAGTACCATGCCTAGTGGCGTAGGAGATCATGTCTCTCCACAACTTCCTGTTTCCAGTACAATTTATCAATTCTACTGTTGACTTCTTTCCATGCCACGATGTCAAACTGTCCAGTATTTGCTCTCTTTGTCTTCCCCTATCTCTTTTTCCTTCAATCTTACCTGTTGTTACGATATATTCAAGCTTTCCTCATCCCATAACATGCCCCCCAAAAAGTGGATTGCTTCTTTCTAACTTGTGAAAAAAGTTTCCATAACCTGAAAAATATTTTATACAACAACTCTGTGCCAGTGGAAGCAAGAAAGAGATTTATCCAGTGTTATGTAAAGCCCATCCTAATGTATGGAAGTGAGTGATGGACAGTTAGTAACCAAGCAAGAAAATTCTTATAGGTTATAAAGATGTGGTTTTTATCAGACGACTGTTCAAAACACTGTAGGTAGCTAAAAAGAGTAATGTGGATATCCTGAAGCAAAGGAAATTTTTTTACTTACGTTAGAAAGAAGCAATCCACTTTATTTGTGCATGTTATGAGAAGAAGACAGCTGGAGTATATTGTAACAACAGGTAGGACTGACGGGAACTAAGATATAGGACGACAAAGAGAGAAAATAGTGGGTAGATTGACATCATGACATGGAAAAGACGGTGAACAACAGATATGAGAAACAGTACTGGAGACAGGAAGTTGTGGAGAGGCATGATCAAACACGCCAAAAGGCACGGTACATGAAGAAGATCATATTTATTTTCTGGTTATTTACAGTTTTTTCTTCTGTCACTTACATTTCTATTTATAGAATCACGTGACTAAGAATATGTCATCTTTTTTATGAAAGCCTATTACTTATTGGTTAAATAAATAATGGAGGAAACCTTGAGTCCTGTGAACAGTAAATAAATTAGTAAATAAATAAAAGTAATTAACAGGTACTTGTTGGACATAAAGGATGACACTAGACAACAGAAAAGAAAATATAAGTGATAGGCTTACCGGTAATCATCCTTTATGTCCAATGAGTACCTGTTAATTACCCTTATTTATGTATTTACTAATTTATTAACTTATTGGTTGTGATTTTTGTTGTTCTCAATGTTTCAGAGCTATACAATAAGACTGATTTGGCATTAGAGTTGAAGATTCTTATCATTGAGTTGAACATATTTTTATTTCTACGTATTTCCCAAAGTAATGAAAACTCTCATAGCCTTCTGTATTCATAAATTATTAAAATTATCTTCATTTTACTGCGACGTTGCTTCCAATAACATGCAAGTAAATAAGGAATTAAAACAAAAATATGTTGTAAAAATATTGCCCTTGAGTTATCAGTTCTCATAGGCGCTTCCATGTGAATTGGGTACAAAAATATTGGTGTCTCGCCAGTTTACCCACTGATACAGACGCCCGCATCACACGTGTTTGATATATTTGCCTGGTTATTTTGGAATTAATAAGCTAAAATATGATGCTAAGGTTTGTTTAGAATACAAGCTAAGCTAAATCTTTTGCTAATTATAATTAATTCATGGTCGCACTTCCAAAAGAGGTGAACTGGGGCGCTGACATGTTTCAGGTGTTACTTGCTGTTGAGAGATCCGTCTGCTACGTCCGTCTGTCCAGAGAGGTGGTTCATCTTAGGCAAGGAAACCGAAGATTGTGTAATCTAGAAAGGAGGAGAGGAGATAAGATGATGCTTATGGTTTTAAAGAGGGTTGTGAGACAAAGTGAAGAGGGAGATAAGGGTCGGAGAAAGATAGAGAGAAGAGGTGGAGGACTGTAAAGTAGAAGAAATTTAAAAAGATGTAGGGGAAGATGGGAAGATGAGGTAGAAAAAAGGAAGAGCACTGGAAGATAAACTATAAGAAGAAAAAAAAGAAAAAGAAAGAGCAGCAGACGGTAAAGTGGAATAAAGAAAGACAGAAAGCAAGTATAGAGGAAGATGATAACTTAACAGAAAAATAGAAAGATTAATGGAAGATAAAGTAGAAGAAATACAAAGGAGAAAAGATACAGTAGAAGTAACAAAAAGGAGAAGATAAAAAGGAAGAAAGAAAAAAAAAAGTCGAGGAAATAAAGTATATGAAAGACGGAGAAAAGAAAGATAAAGCAGAATAAACTGAGAAAGAATAGAAGGTAAAGTAGAAAAGAAAGAAAGAAGGAAAAATAGAAAGAAAGAGTAGAGGAAATAAAGTGAGAAGAAAGTAAGAAATACCAACGGGCTGATCACCCGTTTGCCAGTCACTTCGATTACGGAAACAACAGCAAATGGATTGATTTGCCGTTGCCCTAAAGACGCCAATAGGCGTGATGGGAAACAATGGCGAAGAAAACCTATCTGCTGTTGCCCTAAGACGCCACTAGGCGTAATGGCCACTGACTGCTTTGACGGTCGGTGGCTAAGGACGGAAGAAGAAGAAGAAGAAGAAGAAGAAAGTAAGAAATATTAGAGAAAGTTAAAGTGGAAAAAGTGACAGTCTTAGCAGCAGCAGTAATAGTAGTACTAGAAGTAGTAGTAGTTGTTGTTGTTGAAGAAATAGCACGACTGCTATAGTAGTAGTAGTAGTAGTAGTAGTAGCAGCAGCAGCAGCAGCAGCAGCAGCAGCAGCAGCAGCAGCAGCAGCAGCAGCAGCAGCAGTAGTAGTAGTAGTAACATTAGTAGGTTTAGTGGTGGAGGAACAGCGGACTGTGTGCAGTGGCGACAGGGGCGGAGTTAAAGTATTTGACACCCGAGGCGGAACCTACCTGTGGCACCTCCTCCTATAAAGACACTCACTTACAAGTACATTTTTAGCAGTAAGTACTGTACTATCATAATACTGTCCGATGGCACCCCTTTTCTGGCTGTCACCCGGGGCGGACCTCCCCCCTCGCTCACCCTTTAGTACGCCACTGATGTGGCGGAGAATGTAAACTAGAAGATGCTAAAATAATGCTCTTATTTGTAATAACACGTTTTGTGAACTTACAAAAATGTATTATTGCTCACGTGATATCTAGCCATTACTAGAACGAACAAAAAGTATTGGTCGTTAGAAGAACCAATAAAAATATTAATTAGTCGTTAATTGTCTTTCACGTTTGTTGCAGATGATACAGGCCATTCAAGTATTACGGTTTCACTTGCTGGAGTTAGAAAAGGTGAGAATTTTAAGTCTGTAAATCTGAGTCGTTATAATCTATAAATAGCTATGATACTGGTATCCCTGGAGGCTAGTTAACACACGAGCTTTTTAAGAGAATTTATAAATATCTCAGTAATCTAAATCCTCGTCTCTCTTGTTGTTATCCACGTTGAAGAATTTGAAGATAATCAAAGAAGTACCTTTTTCTATTTTTCATGTTATTTTGTAACAATATAAGCCTACTCAGTAGTAAATGAACTGAATATATACAGAACAGTCTAGACAAGGAAGAAGAAAATTAATGTTTTTTTTAAAGTTTTTTTTGTAAACCAAAACAAAACTTATGACATCAGACCTAAAGATCTTTTATATTTGGTTATGCGCCCTAATATAACCGCCTTGGTTGAACGGGACGCGCCTTGCCAAAACGAGGCAAATTTTTTTTTTTTTTTTTTTTTTTTTTTTTTTAAATGACATGGTCTCTTTGTTAAACTTTTAAAGTTAGAATTATTCATCATAATGTCCTTGTGGTTCTTATGGAGCAAGGAGTACTGCAGCTAGACACCTCTTGCAGGAATCTTGCTACAAATAAGGTTTGTGTTTTTTGCAGTAGTGGTTTCTAAAGCAATTAGCTTTATATATGATGAGGTTGCCTCCCCATGCACAACCTTATATTACTCGCCTCTTACGCCTGGTGAAACTGTAGACTTATTCTTTCTTACTCTCGTCAGAGGCGCGTGGAAACCACAAGGAGCAGTGAGAGTACATACAATTATTTCCATTTGTCGTCTTGTAGGGCAGCAACAAATGTGTCCCTATTTTACTCGGTCGGTGGCCACTCTTCGTGTCGTGCCTCAGCTCTGGTTCGTGCCTTGCATCTCAGCCTCCACTATTCTCCACTTTCATTTTTCTATTCAGATTTCTCGTGTTGTAGTTTTATTTATAATCTACCGCTCTGTTACAACATTGGAAATTGATTACGGCGCCAAGCCTGTTTCATCTTCGGTAATCTTATGTTGATTTTAAACAAAACACGACTTGGGGGCTCTACGAGGTAAACAGCAATTGTGAGAATAACAGGCTAGGGACAGAATACCGCACCGTGTAAATTCCCGGCGGTCTCGGATGAGACAAAGGCAGAATAGGACAACTACATCCTGCAGCATGTCGTAAACGGCCACTAATATCAAGTTGTGCGCGTGGTTGGCAACATCATCATGTAAAACCTGCCCTAACTCGAGAACACAGCCAAGTGGCTGTTTAGATAGACTTGGAGCATGGCGCGATCTGGTTTTGGAACCAGTAACTTTGTCTCGAGAAAAAGAGGAAGATTAATCTTAATAAACTGTCACCAGTGTAAGGGACAAGACTGAAGACCACAGCTAATTCAAGACACTAGAGACCATAGGAACGGAGAGAGTGTATCGCCAACGTCAGTATATATGTAATTTAGTTGATGATATATTTTTAAGCAGGGGTACAAGAATTAACTGCACTTCTCAGAGATCCACTCTTTTTTAGAAGGTTGAGGTTCACGATTTCTAAAAGTTTGAGATTGACGCTGTCTAGAAGGTTGAGATTCACGATTTCTAAAAGTTTGAGATTGACGCTGTCTAGAAGACTGAGATTCATGCTGATTAGAAGTTTGAGATTCATGCGTTCTAAAAGGTTGAGATTCACGCTTTCTAGAAGGTTGAGATTTACGCTGTCTAGATTCTAGACAGGCGAGATTTACAATGTCCACACTTTCTGGAACGTTGAGATCTGAGCTCTCTAGAAAGTTGAGGTTAACGTTTTCTTGAAAGTTTAGGTCCACGTTTTCTAAAGGGTTGAAATCCACACTGTTGAGAAGATTGAGATTCACTTTTAGAACCACATTTTCTATAATATTGAGATCCACACTTTTTAAACGGTTGAGAAATTATTGCTTGTTTGAAAGTTTAGATCCACGCTTTCTAGAATGTTGAGATCTAAGCTTTTTCAAAAGTTGAGTTTCAGGATTTAAAAAAATTTGAGATCTACGCTTTCTAGAAGGTTGAGATGCACTCTTTAGAAAATGTTGAGATCCGCCGATATGCAACCACCAGACAGTGACACATACCAAATTGAACACTACCACCAGGTTTCTATGCTATAACCTATATCTGGTTGTTATAATTTGTTATGAGGATAAGAACCATTACCTTCCTGGGCAACTCAGGCATCTGAAGTTCTGTGCAAATGTTTCCGTTTGATAACACTGTTTCCCCAAGAGCCGGCTCGTTTCACCACAGAGTTCTCGTTCCTTTTCTCTTGGCTCATTCCTGACCAACACCAGCGCTAGGGTTAGGTCTTCGTCAAACATAGGTCTCTAAGATAACCCTTCTCCTTAACCCCCTCCCCTAACAAATTGTAAGAGAGTTCTAGAACGCCAGGTTGCGGTTACTAATGTGGCTTTAGTCGATACCAAATAAACGAATGCTGACGTCAACTCCAAGCAACCTTCTCAGCAGTTTAAACCAGGCACATCTAACGAGGTGGGTGAATAGAAATCTGCCAGTTTTCTTTGTTGTGTTATCATCTCTAATGACAAAGAGAAGAACGTCACCGTCCTCCATAGCAGTGTTTCTCAAGGTGTGGTATGCGTACCCTCGAGACGTCATTCTCAAGGTGTGGTATGCGTACCCTCGAGACGTCATTCTCGAGGTGTGGTATGCGTACCCTCGAGACGTCATTCTCAAGGTGTGGTATGCGTACCCTCGAGACGTCATTCTCGAGGTGTGGTATGCGTACCCTCGAGGCGTCATTCTCAAGGTGTGGTATGCGTACCCTCGAGACGTCATTCTCAAGGTGTGGTATGCGTACCCTCGAGACGTCAGTTCAAGGAGAAGAGGTACAGGTAATCCCATGGCAGATACGGAAGTAGAGAAGTGAAATGTTAGAGACTTCACCATATTAGGGTCAACTTTGTGAGGTGGGGGCGGCCAGTTCTTTCCTCGCTGCTTTTACCGTCTTTAACTTACGAGAAGAGTCAGGTACCCATGTACAGATGGGTAGAGTGGACGTGGCGCTGCTAGAATTCGGTCCCAGAACCAGGGAACTTTACTACGAGAGGCACGACAGAGTGTTTATTTTCCTTTTTTTTAATACTCGTTTTTAAAAAAAAACTTAGCTGCAGAGAAAAGTTCCTTAAAATGTTCGTGTATAACAATAGTGCACTGTAGACATAAATGAGTATATATTTACAATTGTATATTATGTAACTTTTATATACTGTCGTATATTACATATGCGGAACTGTAGATACAATTGTATCATTATCTACTCCATAACAATGCTCCATATTATCTTCGCCTGAGATGGATACACCAGTAATACTGTTGTTATTGTTGTTCAGTATTAAAATCACTTCACTCAGGGCAAACCCGTATGTGCTCAATCTCCCTCGGCAAACGTCGAAGGGTATGAATGCTAATTGTTCCTGTTGCGCGCTGGTTGTATATACGCCGGATGCATCCTCTCAGAAATCCATCCCTAAGGGGTAGCAGATTATTGTTAGTTTGAGAAACACTGCCCCAGAGAATAAGAGAAGGGTAGAGAATGAGGGGGGTGAAGGTAGTTTTGCTTTAAAATGTAAAAACCAGATGTATCTCTCTATACCTTTTACCCACCTCCATGACAGCGAGTGCCCCAAATTAGCCAGATGCTTTACATTTTGTAATAGGTTAATGTATTTCGATCAGTTGATTAGCAGCTAAATGCGTATTTATTCAAAATATACATCTATATTCCATCTATATTTACACAAAGCTTAAAGTACATGCACACAATACCGTGTATATTTCCACAGCACACCTGTCCATTTGCACTCATGTAAAGCCCATCTATTCATCAATTTTACCTGTCATCTTCCTAAGGAATTTAGGCCTTCAAAAAAAAAAAACGTGTGCCAAGTCTTCCTGTCACGTGACATCAGTTCACGCTATTTTTGTGTCTTCCTTGTCATTTTCATTTATGTCTCCAGTTCTCTTCTCCATGCCTTGTTCTGTCTATGTCTGCTTCGCTTACCCAGGGAATTCCAGAAAAAGGACCGCCTAGTAATGCTATCTACAGGTTTCCTCACTATGTGCCCTATCTATCGCCAACTTCTTCTTCTCATCCCTTGTTCCACTGGCTCTGGTCGGGCCCATGTCTTCGGCTTTATACTACATCTGTATTTCAGTCTAATTAAGTCCAACACAACAATCAGAATCTCCAGCTCATATGTCAAGTCAGTCCTTTTGTATGGCTGTGAAGCATGGAGAGCAACAAAAGCAACCAAGAAGTTACAGGCTTTCATAAATGGCGAGGTGTTGGAGTCGGTCGGCCACAAAATTTTCCGATTCCAACTCCTGAAATTTTAAACGTTCTATTCCGACTATCGACTCTGACTCCCGACTCTCGACTCTGAGTAGTTTTTACTAGTCACATGACATAAAATTGAGAGTCGGAGTCAGGTCAATTTTTTTTTACCCACTCAAACGTCTCTAAAAAACGACCCACTCACAGCTCTGAAAAATGGATGCTAGCGTAGAACAGAAGGATTGAAAAAGTTAAGCAAGATCTCTCATTCGTTAGTTACCGGAGCCCAAAGGGAAAGCAAAAAATATTGAAACCGTAACCCATCAAAATGTGGAACTGATGACAAGATCACCAATGTGGAACTGATGGCAAGATCACCAGTGTGGAACTGATGGCAAGATCACCAGTGTGGAACTGATGACAAGATCACCAATGTGGAACTGATGACGAGATCACCAATGTGGAACTGATGGCAAGATCACCAGTGTGGAACTGATGGCAAGATCACCAATGTGGAACTGATGACAAGATCACCAATGTTGAGCTGATGACAAGATCACCAATGTGAAACTGATGACAAGATCACTAATGTGGAACTGACGACAATATCACCAATGTGGAACTGATGATGACAATATCACCAATGTGGAACTGATGACAAGATCACCAATGTGGAATTGATGACAAGATCACCAATGTGAGACTGATGACAAGATCACCAATGTGGAGCTGATCACAAGATCACCAATGTGGAACTAATGATGACAAGATCATAAATGTCGAACTGATGACAAGATCACCAATGTGGAACTGATGATGACAAGATCATAAATGTGGAACTGATGACAAGATCACCAATGTGGAACTGATGATGATGTGGTGAAGTGGGATGTTATAAATATTTATAGGGGACTTAGTGTACTGACTGAGATCAGCTGTGAAGGTATCTATATCTAATAAGAGTAGTGTATTATAGATAACCTTACTTGCAGCCACATATGTATACCTCAGTCAGAATTATTCTGGAATAGTGTGATGACTACGTTATATGTCTAGGGTATGTGTATGATGAAGTGTAAGTCATAACAACAACAGACAGATAAACAATTTAATTTATTCCACCACACTTGACAACACTGTGACACTCACATACATAAAACACTCTACGAGGATATCTTAAAGGAGTCACTGATAACTTTTCAAATAACAATATGTATTCAGTGCTGTCATGAATGTATATGTGTCCTGATTCAAATACAAAGGGAACCAGGAATCACAATCAATTTTAATTACAAGTTATATGTACAGAATTTATTAATATGAATCTTGTAGTGACATATATTATTAATAGTATCCTATGTGTGTCAGTTGTGTAGTAGTAATATGAGGTAATACTGGTTTTGTTTTGTTCAAGCTCTGTTGGTATTTGTCATCATGACTTCAATAGTTTGTCTTTGTTGGAACTAGTATTGGAGATGTTCTCAGTTCCTGGCATTAAAACAATTGAATTCTCCTCTGAATGTTGTTTTAGAATGTCATTTTGAGATGGGGTACATAATGTTGAGCTCCATGGCCACACTCTCTTATCTTTCGTGATGATTGCAGTAAAAGACTCCTCTGCTCGATTACTTTAATGAGTTCTGGAGCCACCCCACTGGTTGCTATATGGACCAAGGAGTATGCTGTCCACCTCTGGCTTTAGCAAAGCTCTGACCAGGTGCTGCTCAATAACTTTAAGACCACGGTCCCTGAAACAAGAAGGTTGTACCTTCTACGTCAGAACTAATTTACACTCTATTTCTACATTGAGCACAATACATCACAAACATTGAGTTCAGAGCGTTAGACCAACTGTCAGCTTCATCTGAAATACTTTATACCAGTATTTCCCTCCCTAATGGTTACTACGCCTCTGCAATTCCAGCATTATTTCTTTCTAGTCAATAATCTAGGTGTCAGTGTACTGTTTGGCCATTCCATGCAGTTTTACTTTCCTCCGACACCTTCTGTTCAGGCTGGAGCTCTATAGGCTTTACATCATGTTCGCTACTGAACTACACATATATACAGACATAAATTATCAATTTACATTCAATTTTCATTAAAAGATATTGAATATTTCAAGCTTACCACAATTCATAGAAATAATAAAAAAGTTTCGTTGACTGGCAATGAATATAGCACAACTCCGATCTGCCGATGTCCCAGGCTTTATTTTATAAAAAATATACACTGGTGCTCAACGCACTGCTTCTTAGTAGGTTTATTACAAGATGTGGCAATGAACAGACGCTCTGAATTGAGTATATTCGCAGCTCTACCCAATGAAACCATGTCTACACATCTTTTCAAAAAAAATACTCCTTTTCACGTTTCCCCTGACAACACAAGATAGTATTTATAGCCTGACCAATCGTGTTTAGTCTTACATTTGTGGCGCTCCAATCAAATAGGAGTTAACATGGTAGGCTATTTCTGTAACGTAATGTTTTTTTCAAACACGTTATAAAAAAATTTTATGAGCAGAAATGATTTCATGCTGTCAGGCACCCCCACTATTTTATTTTGGTTATAATTTGGTAATTCCTAGACTATTTGCGTAACGTTTTACATATTCTTTGTCAGCAAACCCTAAGGAATCCAAATATCTCAATCTAAGGGAGCTAGGTGGCTGCGTTCAAAATGTGCATTTTCTACCACCTCCTGTTCACTTCCATCCCCATGTGGTGTCTGGGTACTGTCATGTTTTCAAACGTAAACCCATCTAATGTCATCTTTCCTAATAAGCGTTTTCCAGGTTTTTTAAAACCTAACTCTGGGAAGGTTAGTGTTTTTATCACTGTCCGTCTGAAAAAAAAGTTAGTGCATGTGGCCTTACACGCGTGATGGCAGCAATTGTGTATCGCGCGACGCGTGTTTAGTATTGCAAGCTTCCTGCCTTCATTCGCCCCTCTCTCTCTCCTGCTTTATCTGTCTTTTAGTTACGCCGTGTATGGAATGAATGAAATATTAAATCTAGGTCATTGATCAGCTTGCGTATCTCAAGGTCAGTACACGTTTCATTGAAGAAAGCGGGTAATAATACAGTAGGCTTTTACTATCAACGTGAAAGCGTTACAATTTGCAGACGAAGCAGAAAACAAGGGGGATTTCGAGTACAGTCATTGTGACAGCACTGTTCTTTTACCATTTCTCTTTTCTTTATTAAATGTATTTGTTAGGCTTTATATTTACCTGATAATTTATATATGTGGATTAGAATATTCCACGACATCTCCCCTCTTAAAACAGACATTATATGTCAGTCCTTTATTCTATATACACATAGAGAAATTTATTATTATTTCTGGGGTTTAGGGTGATTCTCATCACACGGATGGCGGCTTAAAAAATCCGCTCCCAAATTTGTTTTTCCAGATATATACTCAATGCTAAAATTATAGGGAGCCAAAAGTAAGGACCATCGGAGTAACCTAGAATTCTCATGCCTAGCCTGTGCTAGAAACGATAAAGGTTTGTGATCCGTTTGCAACTTAAATGCCTTCCCATACAGATAAATATTGAATTTCTTTATTGCCCATATTACTGCAAGACATTCTTTTTCGCTAGTTGAGTAGTTGATTTCAGCTTTATTCAACTTTCTGCTAGCATATGCCACTGGGCTTAATTCCCCATCCAATGCATCTGATTTCTGTAGTAGAGTTGCACCTAACCAAATATTACTGGCATCCGTCCTTACTATGAATTCTTGACTTAAGTCAGGTAATTTCAAAATAGGTTTACT
Organism: Oreohelix idahoensis; assembly: GCA_024509875.1. Classification (NCBI taxonomy): domain Eukaryota; kingdom Metazoa; phylum Mollusca; class Gastropoda; order Stylommatophora; family Oreohelicidae; genus Oreohelix; species Oreohelix idahoensis. Next base: position 213,367 of record JAMPIV010018970.1, read on the forward strand.
TGTGAGCTTTTCCTTCAATTCCTGGTAAGCCATTTCACATTGTGGTGTCCATGTAATGCGATCTGGATGTCCTTTACGTGTCAAATCAGTTAACGGTGCACATATGGAATTAAAGTTTTTGATATACTTCTGGTAGAAACCACATAATGAGACAAAGGATCTCACGTCCTTCTTGGTTTGTGGTCTCGGGGCTTTCTTTAGTTTCTCTAAATTCTTTGGGTCAGGGGTCATGTTTCCCTGATAAACTGTGTGTCCCAAAAATTCCAATTCTTTACATCCAACGCAACATTTGGTTGGTCGGGCTGTTAAATTTGCTTCCCTAAGTCGATTAAACAGCATGTTCAGAGAGTCAATGTGTTCCTCAAATGTTTCTGTTGCTATAAGGATATCATCCATGAAATTTGTTATATATGGATTATTCAGAGGGTCCAATAATTTTCTCATCATTCTAGAGAAGACACTAGGCGCATTCTTCAATCCAAATGGCAATCTATTAAACTCATAGTGTCCTTCTGAGGTACTAAAAGCTAGGTATGGTCTAACCTCGGGCTTTACTGGAATCTGATAGTATCCTTTACTCAGATCCACTTTTGAGAAATATTTAGCTTTATTTAGTCTGGCAAACAGCTGATTTGTATCCGGCAATGGATCCACCTGTCCTTCTGTAATAGCATTCAGTTTCCTGTAATCTATACAGAGTCTATGTTCTCCAGAGGGCTTCCTTAAGAGTGCAACACCGGAACTATACGAAGATTCACTGTGCGAAATAATTCCTTCCTTCAACAGATAGTCTATCTCTTCCTTCAAAGCTTTCTCCTTAGCAAACGGAATCGAATATGGTTTCATACAGACAGGTGTGGGGTCTATCAGTTTCATATCATATTCCAATAGGTTTGTATGCCCTGGTCGGTCTGTTAACACCTCTGCATGATTATTTAGAACCTGTTGCCCTCTCTCTTTCTGCGTTTTCGTTAAATGTGTACTGATTTTCACCTGTGCTGCTGTCTCACAGGGGTGTAATGGATATTCAAATGATGAAAGTGGTTCCTTTTTCATCTCCATGGCGATGGACAAGGTCAACAAGTGTGTCCCTTCCTGATGTTCTCTTTCCAAATATTTCTTCAGGAGATTCACATGATAGATTTTTTCTTTCCCCTTCTTATCTATCTTATAATTTGTTCTAGACACCTTCTCTAAAACTGTATATGGACCTTGCCATCCAATCTGTAACTTATTCTGACTCCCGGGGAGAAGAAGCAGTACCTTCTCTCCCACAGCCAAATCTCTGTCTTTCGCCTTCCTGTTATAATAGGCAGCATATTTCTTCCTGGCTTGTTTCAAATTTTCATTGGCAAGTTTCCAGCCAGTTTTTAAACGAGTGGTCAGCTCATTCACATATTGGTATGAAGATGTAAAGTTTTCCTCTGCCTTTTCATCAGTCCACGTTCTTAACAAAGCTTCGAGTGGACCTTTTATTGGTCTTCCAAACAATAATGTTGCCGGGGCCATACCGGTTGAACTATGGGGTACCTCCCGATAAGCAAAGAGGGCGGCGTGCAGGTACTGGTCCCATGTATCTGGTTTTTCGTGTGCCAACTTTCTCAGGATCGACATCAGCGTGCCGTTAAATCTTTCCACTTGGCCGTTCCCTTGGGGATGGTACACACTACAATGGAAGTGTTTGGCCTGGAAGATCCTGAAAACTTCTTCAGTTAGTTTCCCCTTGAACTGAGAGCCATTATCAGTCAAGATTTGATTGGGAAAGCCTAACCTTGTGAAAATTGTGAGCAATGCCTCTGCCACATGTTTAGAATCAATCGATGACAGGGCTACTGCCTCTCCCCACATAGAACAAGTGTCCACCAGAGTCAGAATGTAGCTGTTCCTTCTCTTGGTTCGGGTGAGAGGTCCCACGAGATCCACGGCAACTCTCTCAAAAGGTGTTCCCACTATGGGCATTTCCCCCAGAGTTGCTGGTGCAGTCCAATGTTTAGGTGCTACTCGTTGGCACTCTGGACAGGATTTTACATATCTTTTGATATCTTCAGTTATTCCTGGCCAGAAATAGTGACAAGCTATTCGCTGTCCTGTTGCGCTGATTCCCATATGACCACTGAAGGGAATCGCATGCCCTAGTTCCAACACTTTAGTCCTATATGAAGTGGGAAGGACCAGCTGTCCGTGACCATTGGATTCAGATCCAGCCTTCCTATATATCAGTTTGTTCTTCATATAAAACTCTCCCTTGCCTGGAGGTGTACGAGATTTGGGCAACTTCTTGAAACATGGCTTGAGTGTTTTGTCCTCAGCCTGTGCCTTCCTCATCTCATCTGGGTGAGTATTTATTGGATTATCCTCCTCCTTTTTAGACTGTGATCTGGTCTGCACTGTTGCCAATATCACAGGTCTCTTGGGATTTCCCAAGAAGACATATCTACACCCCAATATCAGAGGGTAGATTGGCTCATTTATCACTGCTGCTTTTATGATTCCTTCCACATATCGCGTTTTCACTTTTATTCGGGCGACGGGAAGTGTCATGGTAGCTACATCCTTGGTTGCAGTTTGAATCTCCACTGTTTCTGTGGTGTATTGATCGGCCTGCACCAGGTGAGAACTCACAACGGAATCGTAATCTAAACCGGTATCATATAAACACCTTATAGTGACACCATTACAGATGAATCTTCACACACTGGGGGGTGGTATGGTTCCTGTAGTTCTTCAGGTTTGACCTTCTTTTCCTTTTTCCCCGATGTCATAGCAGCACAATGAGGAGGTTTCCTTCTACAATGGTCAGTGTCATGATTGTTCATCTTACAATTTTTACACCACCTTTTTCCTTGGTTGAAAGATTTTCTTTCATCATATTTCCTTTCATCGAATTGTGGGGTTTTATTTTTATTTTCATACCGTGGCCTATCAAACTGGTGCTTACCTTTGTTTTGATCCCTAGGATCAAATTTATTAAAGTTCTGTGGCGCCCTAAAGTTATCCACTTGTTTCTTTTTATTACCTGTTACCTCTGCTTGAGCTGCTTGATACCTTTCAGCAACATTTAGCAACTCACCCAGCCTCTCTGCACCTTGTTCCATGAGAAACTTTCTCAGGTCTGGAGCCATGGACTCTCTTAATTGCTCTATAAGGACCATTTCCTTAAGATCTTGGGTTTTCCCCAGAGAAGTCCATTTCTCCAAGTATGTCTCTATTCGTGCAGAGAACTGGTGATAGGTTTCACCTTTCTCTCTCTAACCCATATGTGGTAGCTAATAGTTCATACCTATTTAGATAGCTCTCTATATCATCGTCTTTCTCAACAAAATGATCTAAATGAAAATTCATAGCTGAGGTTGAGGCTCCCTGGCTAGCAGTGGCATCAGAGGCAAAGGGACTGGCACCATTTTCAGGAGCATGGCCTTGAAACTCAAACTCCCTTAGTCTTAACTCATGTTCCCTTTGTAATCTCTTCTCCTCCTTTTCTGCTTCCCTCTCTGCAGTCAATCTTCTTTCTTCTGCTTCCCTTTCTGCAGTCAATCTTCTTTCTTCTGCTTCCAATTTCTTAGCCTCAGCCTCAATCTGCAACCTCTTAATTTCTTTTTCAGCCTCTAACCTTCTTTCGGCCTCTTTTTCTAATCTTCTTTCTTCCCGTTCAATAAATTTGTCACATTCAGTAGTGACATAGGTAATCATAACTTGCCCATCTAATCCCAACTCTTTTGCAGTCTGTACAGCAGCAGATCGAAATTTTGCCAGGTCGGCCATTGTCTAACAGATAAATGTCTAAAATATGTAACTAAACAATTTTATCTATGACTAACTAACTTAGGACAACACAGGCACTGTGAGCTCAACCTTATTTATTTTCACCCAAGGATACCTTTTAATTCTTATTATTCCCTGAAGTGAATTACCCCCAATATTTTTAATAGGGAAAGATTCAAAATCCCGAGAGCGAGACCCCAATATATGTGGTGAAGTGGGATGTTATAAATATTTATAGGGGACTTAGTGTACTGACTGAGATCAGCTGTGAAGGTATCTATATCTAATAAGAGTAGTGTATTATAGATAACCTTACTTGCTGCCACATATGTATACCTCAGTCAGAATTATTCTGGAATAGTGTGATGACTACGTTATATGTCTAGGGTATGTGTATGATGAAGTGTAAGTCATAACAACAACAGACAGATAAACAATTTAATTTATTCCACCACACTTGACAACACTGTGACACTCACATACATAAAACACTCTACGAGGATATCTTAAAGGAGTCACTGATAACTTTTCAAATAACAATATGTATTCAGTGCTGTCATGAATGTATATGTGTCCTGATTCAAATACAAAGGGAACCAGGAATCACAATCAATTTTAATTACAAGTTATATGTACAGAATTTATTAATATGAATCTTGTAGTGACATATATTATTAATAGTATCCTATGTGTGTCAGTTGTGTAGTAGTAATATGAGGTAATACTGGTTTTGTTTTGTTCAAGCTCTGTTGGTATTTGTCATCATGACTTCAATAGTTTGTCTTTGTTGGAACTAGTATTGGAGATGTTCTCAGTTCCTGGCATTAAAACAATTGAATTCCCCTCTTAATTTTATTTTAGAATGTCATTTTAAGATGGGGGTACATAATGTTGAGCTCCATGGCCACACTCTCTTATCTTTCGTGATGATTGCAGTAAAAGACTCCTCTGCTCGATTACTTTAATGAGTTCTGGAGCCACCCCACTGGTTGCTATATGGACCAAGGAGTATGCTGTCCACCTCTGGCTTTAGCAAAGCTCTGACCAGGTGCTGCTCAATAACTTTAAGACCACGGTCCCTGAAACAAGAAGGTTGTACCTTCTACGTCAGAACTAATTTACACTCTATTTCTACATTGAGCACAATACATCACAAACATTGAGTTCAGAGCGTTAGACCAACTGTCAGCTTCATCTGAAATACTTTATACCAGTATTTCCCTCCCTAATGGTTACTACGCCTCTGCAATTCCAGCATTATTTCTTTCTAGTCAATAATCTAGGTGTCAGTGTACTGTTTGGCCATTCCATGCAGTTTTACTTTCCTCCGACACCTTCTGTTCAGGCTGGAGCTCTATAGGCTTTACATCATGTTCGCTACTGAACTACACATATATACAGACATAAATTATCAATTTACATTCAATTTTCATTAAAAGATATTGAATATTTCAAGCTTACCACAATTCATAGAAATAATAAACAGTTTCGTTGACTGGCAATGAATATAGCACAACTCCGATCTGCCGATGTCCCAGGCTTTATTTTATAAAAAATATACACTGGTGCTCAACGCACTGCTTCTTAGTAGGTTTATTACAAGATGTGGCAATGAACAGACGCTCTGAATTGAGTATATTCGCAGCTCTACCCAATGAAACCATGTCTACACATCTTTTCAAAAAAAATACTCCTTTTCACGTTTCCCCTGACAACACAAGATAGTATTTATAGCCTGACCAATCGTGTTTAGTCTTACATTTGTGGCGCTCCAATCAAATAGGAGTTAACATGGTAGGCTATTTCTGTAACGTAATGTTTTTTTCAAACACGTTATAAAAAAATTTTATGAGCAGAAATGATTTCATGCTGTCAGGCACCCCCACTATTTTATTTTGGTTATAATTTGGTAATTCCTAGACTATTTGCGTAACGTTTTACATATTCTTTGTCAGCAAACCCTAAGGAATCCAAATATCTCAATCTAAGGGAGCTAGGTGGCTGCGTTCAAAATGTGCATTTTCTACCACCTCCTGTTCACTTCAATCCCCATGTGGTGTCTGGGTACTGTCATGTTTTCAAAACGTAAACCCATCTAATGTCATCTTTTCTAATAAGCGTTTTCCAGGTTTTTTTAAAAACCTAACTCTGGGAAGGTTAGTGTTTTTATCACTGTCCGTCTGAAAAAAAAGTTAGTGCATGTGGCCTTACACGCGTGATGGCAGCAATTGTGTATCGCGCGACGCGTGTTTAGTATTGCAAGCTTCCTGCCTTCATTCGCCCCTCTCTCTCTCCTGCTTTATCTGTCTTTTAGTTACGCCGTGTATGGAATGAATGAAATATTAAATCTAGGTCATTGATCAGCTTGCGTATCTCAAGGTCAGTACACGTTTCATTGAAGAAAGCGGGTAATAATACAGTAGGCTTTTACTATCAACGTGAAAGCGTTCTCTTTTCTTTATTAAATGTATTTGTTAGGCTTTATATTTACCTGATAATTTATATATGTGGATTAGAATATTCCACGACAGATGACAAGATCATAAATGTGGAACTGATGACAATAACTAGCCAATTAGTGCCAGTGGAACAAGAAACGAGAAGAGGACGCTGGCGACGGATAGAACACATATTGAGGAAACCTCCTGATAACATTACAAGGCAGTTCTCATTCTGAAATCCCCAGCGTAAGGGAGGAATAAGAGAGATAAAAAAAAAACATAAGAAAACAGAAACGAAAGGGATGAGGAAGGCATGGAAATTTATGGAAGCAACGATTTCTTGTAGCAATTTATTTTACACTAGTGTAAAACCCGGTCATAAGACGGGAATTAAATTCAAAAGAACCAATACCTAACGGCAATTTTAATTATTCAGATACTTTTGGAAAAACAATGTTAGTTGTGAACATTCGATTGTCCATCTTGATTTTCTGTTGTTTTAATTTGTACTTTTACATTGTTGGGATTTCTCGATCGAGAGAGTGCGACGTACAGCTGTCCATGAGAGAAGACTGGCTCGTTCAGAAAGATTCCAACATGTTTAAATGTTTGCCCCTGAGATTTGTTGATGGTTATCGCAAACCGTTCACAGTTAGATTTTATTGGCGCATGCACACCAACACTTCCGCACTTTTTTTTTGTCGAGTGTTACTTTTTTAGGGAGAGTACATATAAGGGAAACAATACAATTAATGTGTAACTTTCAACCAAAGTTGCACCCCTTAGCGTTACGCACTGACAGAAAAAGCTGGGGTTTTATATATAGGATGGTCAGGTTGTCAGCCCCTTGTACAGCCTCATGTTTGTTGGCTCTTACGACATGCTTGAGGGAGCGGTAGTTCCGTTCTTTCTTTGTCTTCTCCTCAGAGGGCCCCCCCCCCCCTTCCCGGGAACTACACGAGGCTGAGTTAATCATCATCATCATTTTCCTTCTCACTCTCTTTGGAGCATGGGGGCCACCTCTGTAGCTAGGGCCCCTTGCAGGAAACCTGCACCAAAACATTCACGTACTCTAGCAACAATGGTGTTTGTAGCAATTTATTGTACACGATGAGGGAGCCCAGTCCCATGCACAATCTCATGTTAGTTGCCTTGTACGACATGCATGATGATCCAGTAGACCTGTTCTTTCTTTGTCTCATCAGAGACCTCTGGAAACTACAAACGACCTAAGCACAGTGTCTTCATCAATCAATACCCTTTAGCTCCCCGAGGAGCATAGGCCTTCAACAAACACAAACCAAGTCTTCCTGTCCTGTGCCATCCGCTCAAGTTCTTTCCATGTTTTCCTCATCATTTTCACTTCTGTATCCAGTTCTCTTCTCCATGTGTTTCTTTGTTTACCCCTGCCTCTCTTTCCCTGTGGATTCCAGAACAAGGACTCCCTTGTAATGCTATCAACAGGTCTCCTCAATGTGTGTCCTATCCATCGCCAGCGTCCATGCAGATCATCAAGAACATCGACATCACACAACAGAAATGGAATCCAGTGGAATCTGACTAAACAGCTTGATGATCTGGATTTTGCAGATGACTTGGAAAATGAAAATTCTCGATGAGAGGTCACAACAAGTGGGCCTGAAAATACACAGGGAAAAGACAAAGATTATGAAAATAAATGCAATACAGTGTCTTGATAATCACTAAATGTATCAATCTCCGTTTTTTCTCTTTGCCCGCGATTATTGAATCTAATGTAAAAATCCCTGCGGAACGGCATGAACTAAGTTAACCCCAACTAGGGTCTCAAGAACTCTCGATTCCAGTTCGTAGCCTTTTCACGTTAAGAATCTCAAAGACCTTACACTCAAAAGTGGCGTCAGGGATCGATTCAATGAGACCAGCGATAGAGACGTGAATGCCTGAAAGTGGTCTAAGCAAATGAAGATTATTGGTACAAAGGCGGTACTAAGTCGGGATCTTATTGGCCAGGGGAAATAGCGATCCGTGTTCATGATTTAAAAGGTCAAATCTGGCGTTTGTGATATCAGATTTATAACCGGATGATTAGGCAACTGTAGTGTGCCTTTACAGAATATGCCAAGGTATGTGTATGATTCTACATCTTGTCGTGGTTGTTTTTTCAAGTACAATTTTGTTATCGCATCCTGCATTTATTCTCATTATCTTAGTTTCCTCATTTTCATTCTTGCTGTGATATCTCATCAAGTATTTTAATTTTGTCTTGCACATCTGACGTTCGTGATATCAGATTTATAACCGGATGTTTAAACAACTATAATGTGTCTTTATGGCCACGCTTAGCAAACGGTCGATCCCGATCTACCGTTAGAAAACATGGGATGGTTTGATAGATCTTTAAGTGACGGAAGGGGGAGAATCAATTATATTTAAGTTATGGAAAGTTTGGGTTAACCCTCTTCCGCCGACATTTAAAATCGTGATATTATCGTTCATCGCTTTCCTTTTGCGCTCCTTCCGGAGCATGGAGCCACCAATACAGCTGGTTTCCTGGCAGGACGCCTGCATCAAAGATTCACATGCTCTTGCTGTGGTTGTTTATGTGGCAATCTGTTTGACATGCTGATGTTGCCAGCACCATACACACAATCTTATGTTAGTCACCTAGTACGACATGATAAGCTTGGTATCCCCATGATTTAAGGTAGGAGGGGGGGTCGGAGTGGCTAAAAGGTAAGGCGTCCGCCTCGAATTCTAAAGGTACCAGGTTCGATTCCCAGTAGAGGGGAATATATTTTATGCAACATTTTTTGTCAGAATCAGTGGTCCTAATAATGTCACACTCCCCTGGTCTCCTGGGTAGTGAGATCGGATGCCTAGCCTTCTCGAATAAGGGCGAAAAAAATAGGAGTTCCCGTGTGCAAAGTTGTGCACGTTAAAAATCCCACTGCATTTGGAAATCGGCATTTTAGTTTGCCGTTGTGCAGCATCCGACTGGCTAAGTGGTTAGAGTGCTTTCCTCTCTAGCGGCGCAAAGTTTCCGTGTTCGGGATCGGAACTGTGGCAGTTTCTTTATGTAGTATGACTTTAGCACTGGCAAAGACGCGAGAAGTGCGCTTTGATCTCTAAAGGACGATCTTAGATGTTTCAGATGTAATCTCTACAGGACGATCTTAGTTTCAAATGTAATATCTACAGGACAATCTTAATTTCAAATGTAATATCTACAGGACGATCTTAGTTTCAGCTATAATCTCTACAGGACGATCTTAGTTTCAGCTATAATCTCTACAGGACGATCTTAGTTTCAGCTATAATCTCTACAGGACGATCTTAGTTTCAGCTATAATCTCTACAGGACGATCTTAGTTTCAGCTATAATCTCTACAGGGGACGATCTTAGTTTCAGCTATAATCTCTACAGGACGATCTTAGTTTCAGCTATAATCTCTACAGGACGATCTTAGTTTCAGCTATAATCTCTACAGGACGATCTTAGTTTCAGCTATAATCTCTACAGGACGATCTTAGTTTCAGCTATAATCTCTACAGGACGATCTTAGTTTCAGCTATAATCTCTACAGGACGATCTTAGTTTCATCTATAATCTCTACAGGACGATCTTAGTTTCAGCTATAATCTCTACAGGACGATCTTAGTTTCAGTTATAATCTCTGCAGGACGATCTTAATTTCAAATGTAATCTCTACAGGACGATCTTAGTTTCAGTTATAATCTCTGCAGGACGATCTTAATTTCAAATGTAATCTCTACAGGACGATCTTAGTTTCAGTTATAATCTCTGCAGGACGTTTCAGCTAATTTCAAAACGATCTTAGTTTCAGATGTAATCTCTGCAGGACGATCTTAGTTTCAGATGTAAACTCTGCAGGACGATCTTAGTTTCAGATGTAATCTCTGCAGGACGATCTTAGTTTCAGCTATAATCTCTACAGGACGATCTTAGTTTCAGATGTAATCTCTGCAGGACGATCTTAGTTTCAGATGTAATCTCTACAGGACGATCTTAGTTTCAGATGTAATCTCTACAGGACGATCTTAGTTTCAGATGTAATCTCTACAGGACGATCTTAGTTTCAGATGTAATCTCTACAGGACGATCTTAGTTTCAGATGTAATCTCTACAGGACGATCTTAGTTTCAGAGGTAATCTCTGCAGGACGATCTTAGTTTCAGCTATAATCTCTACAGGATGATCTTAGTTTCAGCTATAATCTCTACAGGACGATCTTAGTTTCAGTTATAATCTCTGCTGGACGATATTAGTTTCAGATAATGACTTTATACATAGTGTTTGTCTGGGAATTTGTGTAGCTGAAATAATGTCTGTCACACAAAATATATATATATATATAAATTTATGAACGATATACGAATAATGATTAATATTAACTCGCTATCCATTTTTTTCTATGCAGTAGAATGTATGGACCAGTTATTTCCTGTTTTTAGTGCATTGGTAACAATAGTAAAGTCTTCTTTAAAACGTATCCAGTTCTCCAGCTCTGCTCTCAGTGTATTTTTAGGTATACCTCTGTTTCTCTTTTCCCAGGGAATGTCAGAACAAGGACTGCCAATCAGCAGGTTTCCTCAAAGTGAGTCCTATCCATGTACAGCTCTATCTTCTCATTTTTTCTTCCACTGTCACTTGTCAGATTCTTGTCATTAGTTCCACATTGATGACCTTACGTCATTTCAATCCTTTTATTCCGCGCAAGAGTTATCAGGTTCCTTAATAAAAACAACTTGTTTATCTTCTTTCTTGAATGTCTTCTAAATTATCTACCCTCAACAGGTTCACGAATTATGTGACAACTTTTGTCACAGGTACATCTCGTGTTTGAAAGGGAAGATGCCCATAGATCTGGTGATAGATGACAGGGATGGTGCCGGCTCATCCGCAACCACATCAGCAGCGCTGAAAACATCGACATCAACATCTTTAGACAATATCGATCAACACTCGGAGAACAGCCGAGATCATCAGGTGAGTTACTTTGTGTTTATTTTCGTACTTTCTTGTATAATGAGTTAGTTACTCCGTGTTTACTTTCGTAACTACTTGTATAATGAGTTAGTTACTCCGTGTTTATTTTCGTACTTTCTTGTTTCGTGATCTTCTTTACTTTTGCAGCCTTCAACAAGCTATGCTAATTCCCCCTGTTGCCCACCGTCTGCTCAAGTTCTTTCCATGTCTTCCTCATGATTTTCCTTTCTCTCTCCAGCCAGTGGCGGCACTAGGGGAGTGCGGGGGTTGCGGACATCACCGGGTGACACCTTCAGAGGGGGTGACACCAAAATGACTGTCTATAAAATTACTAAGGATTCTGTGTGGTCTGGTACGGGAGGAGGTCCATGGGGGTGACACCATGAGTTACCACTCTGAGCGACACCAACCATAGTGAGTGTCGTAGATTTTTCTATAGGAATTTAAGATCAGTTATGGTCCCGTCTGAATAGAACTAGAACAGGTGATAGCTCAGTGGGAGATAAGGTAAAGAAATATATTTTCACGAGGGAAATGGTGAAAGATAAATTCTTTCCATGGATTTTAGAGACAATCTATTAGAGAGATAATCTAATCCAGCCTATCGGTTACGACTGAGATTCTTAGATCAGACAGTTTCCCTATAAATATATATATTGATATATTCAACCACTCACATCTACACACACACAAATACGTGACGACCATTAGACGTACAAACGTGAAAACTATATCAATGGAATAGGGATCTTTTTGGGACGAGCTGACCAACACACGTAAATAAAGTTTATGTAAATTTTATTTATCATAAAGAAACTTCACAACAGCAATAATGTGAATATCAATCAAAATACAAATAAACATAGGTTAATGAATTAATTAAAGAGTTAGACTCATAGTGTAATCCTCCCTCCCTCTGTTGAGACAAGATCCCGTTAGAAGAAAGTTATTAACCCCCAAAGAGTCAAATGTTTAAACGCTGTGGTCTAGGATTTCCGTCTACAGTAAAGAACAGAGTTTATACGTTAATCTATTCTGAAAGGGACAGCATTAGCAATAACTTGCATAAAAAAATACAAAGTGAGTACAAGGATTATACAATAAAAGAATTATTCATCCCTGCTTTCTCTCGCTCTGACAAACCTGTGATCACATCCAGTCACTCTTACCTAATAGGTGCTTTCACAACATCTGGAACAATCATTAAAGTACACACAGCAAATCCAAGGTTGGTTTTTTGGCGAAACAATCGTCAGTTTCTCCAAGACTAATTAATCCAAATGTTGGGAAACGCTTGATTCGATACTGTTAGTAGGATGCTGATTATGTCACTTCAATTTTTTTGTCCAGGTAGGAAAATATTTAAGAGATCTAATGTTCACAGTGTACAGTAGCGTGTAATATTCGATCGTTGATTCGAGTGTCAGGTAAATAAATCTGTTCATGATAAATCTTCTTCACAACACAGTGGTTGTTATTCAGGTAATGTCAATGTTTGATTATGTCGACACAACAGGCTGAATGTATATGAAATTTGGGAAAAAGAAATCTGGCTATCGATAAGTCCAGTTACAATTTATTCTTGATATTCTTTGGGTTGGTTTTCTGTCTCTTTCGGTGTGTAAACACGAGGCCAGACAGTCACCTTGAAAACCCGATATTTATATCAGAATGTTCTTTTGTAAGGTTATTTTCAGAATCAAGGCATTGGAATTGATGACAAGAACCAGACAAGCGCCAGTGGAACAAGAGTTGAGAAGAAGATGCTGGCGATGGATAGGACACACATTGAGGAAACCTGTTGATAGCATTACAAGGCAGTCCTTGTTCTGGAATCCACAGGGAAAGAGAGGCAGAGGTAGACCAAAAAACACATGGAGAAGAGAACTGGAAACAGAGGTGAAAATGATGAGGAAAACATGGAAAGAACTTGAGCGGATGGCACAGGACAGGAAGACTTGGCATGTGTTTGTTGAAGGCCTATTCTTTCATTGTCTTCACAGAGATTACCGGGAGGTATACCAATGAGCTTAGGAGAAGGAATGAAGAAAACAGAAACAAACAAGAAAAGATCCAGGCGTTTAATCAGCTGTCTTTACAGCATCAGACACTTACTTGAGCTAAACTGTCATAGAGAATTTCAAACCAAGTAAATAAAGTGGCATTGCAGGTATTGCTGTAGGGGAGTGAAGTGTTAGAGATTTCACTTGTACTATGCTCGGTTTTAAGAGATGGGGTAACCGGGTCATATGCTCGCTGTTTTAGTCTTCCCTTGCTGAAAAGCTGAGGTAGGTATCCATTTTTACAGCTGGGTGGACCCTGTCAGGCTTCGGAGCCTTGCCGTTTAGCCTCAGCGATAAATTAGGATAATTTTATAAATATTAAGACAACAAAATTCCTCTTCTTTTTCTTCTTGGATCCTTAGCTGGTGACTGACAAAGCAGTCAGTGGCCATCACTCCTAGTGGCGTCTTATAGGGCAGCAACAAACTGTCCACATTTTACTCGGTCGGTGGTCACTCTTCGTGCCGTGTCTCAGCTCTGGTTCATGCTTTGCATCTGAGCCTCCACTATTCTCCGCCAAGTTGTCTTTGGTCTGCCTCTCTTTCACCGTCCTTCTGGGGTCCATAGCATAGCAGTTCTGATGATGGTGTCAGGGTCCTCCCTTCTGAGGACATGACCAACCCAGTTCCAACGTCTGCCCGCAATGATGGCGTGCATGCCTTTTTAACTTCACCGTGTAAGCAGTTCCTGGTTGGAGATGCTATTCGCACAAAACATTCGAAGAATTTTCTTTAAGCAGGTTGTGTGGAACAAGGATAAGTTGGACATTTCCTTTTCTGTTACCCTCCAGCACTTCGCGCCATAAAAAAGTACAGAAAGTACGCAGCTCTCGTATAATCTTAATTTGATGTTCGTGTTGTACTGAGAAGATTTCTCTTCAATGCCTGTGATTATATCCCGTACCAGCAATGATACTGAGTACTACACCATGAATGAAACTAACTTATAACATTAAATTTGGTGTACACGAATCATAGTTACGTATCATCATCATTACCATCATCATTATCATCATCATTATCATCGTCATTATCATCATCACCACTATCATCATCATTATCATCGTCATTATCATCATCATTATCATCATCACTATCATCATCACTATCATCATCATTATCATCATCACCACTATCATCATCATTATCATCATCATTATCATCATCATTATCATCACCATTATCATCACCACTATCATCACCACTATCATCATCATTATCATCGTCATTATCATCATCATTATCATCATCACTATCATCATCATTATCATCATCACCACTATCATCATCATTATCATCATCATTATCATCATCATTATCATCACCACTATCATCATCATTATCATCATCATTATCATCATCACCACTATCATCATCATTATCATCATCATTATCATCATCATTATCATCACCACTATCATCATCATTACCATCATCATTATCATCATCACCACTATCATCATCACTATCATCATCATTACCATCATCACTTTCATCATCACTATCATTATTACTATCATCATCACTATCATTATCATCATCATTATCATCATCATCACTATCATTATCATCATCACTATCATTATCATCATCATTATCATCATCACTATCATCATCACTATCATCATCCCTATCATTATCATCATCATTATCATCATCACTATCATCATCATTATCATCATCACTATCATCATCATTATCATCATCATTATCATCATCACTATCATCATCACTAGCATCATTACTATCATCATCACTATCTTCATCATTATCATCATCACTATCATCATCACTATCATCATCCCTATCATTATCATCATCATTATCATCATCATTATCATCATCACTATCATCATCACTATCATCATCATTATCATCATCATTATCATCATCATTATCATCATCACTATCATCATCACTATCATCATCCCTATCATTATCATCATCATTATCATCATCACTATCATCATCATTATCATCATCATTATCATCATCACTATCATCATCACTAGCATCATTACTATCATCATCACTATCTTCATCATTATCATCATCACTATCATCATCACTATCATCATCCCTATCATTATCATCATCATTATCATCATCATTAACATCATCACTATCATCGTCACTATCTTCATCATTATCATCGCCATTATCGTCGTCATTATCATCTTCATTTTCCCTCCCAAAGGAGTACGGAGCCTCCATTGGTGCTGGTCCACTAGCAGATAGCACGCCTTAAACATGCACGTGCTCTTACAGCAGTGGTTTCTGCAACAGTTTTGTTAACATGATGATGCTGCCACAATCTATATTACTCATCTTTCACGACATGCCTTAAGAGTCTCGGTAGCGCAGTGGTTAGTGCACTGGCTTCCTAGCTCGGTGGTCCATGGTTCGATCCCCAGTTGAGGCGGGATTTTTTTAGACCGCAATCGGCTCCGGGATCGACCCAGCCTCATGAATTGGGTATCAGAGCAACTCTGGGAAGGTTAAGGCGGCCGGCGTGATGCTGACCACACCACCTCTAGTGTGCCGGTGGTCAAGAAAATATGGGCCTAACACCATATTCCCAATATGCCTCAATGGGCGTGTAACGGGATCCTTTACCTACCCTTTACCCCTTAATTACGTTTGGTCACGGTGAATTACGTTTTTCACCCGTCAGTAACACTATTTTAATAAAGAATTTGTTATAACATTAGATTTCAATATTAGAAAAACAAAATAACCCTTTTAGGTCCAACGACCTATGTATGACACATCATGTATAAGTGTATATTAAAATGGGTAATAAAACTTATTTTAATGCCCCGTATTGTTCTAGGGGCCCGGGGGGATCTGATATACAGCTTCCTCCGGCGAACAGGGTTAGACAGCTGGTCGATCTTCATCTACAGGTAGATCACAAGGCATCGTTTTGTAGATCTCTACGTTGACAGAGGGTGGAAAAAGAATTTTAACCTATGTAAACTTCGGACTAGGTCTCTCAAACAGGCACCTTAAAGCAGGTTGTCCCCATGTTCAAAGATACTTTCACAGCATTTACAGTAAAAACCGCAAGTTAGATGACTAAAATTCACTCTATTCGTGAACTGTATAAGAATAGAAAGCGATCTGTTCTTTGAAGTGAAGTTAACTTTCCGTAAAATATTTCGATTTAATTTTCAACCGCTCTGGTGATGGGATTGTAGGAAGAGATATAAAAGTTATGCATAGGCTGATTATATTCAGAATTCCGGATAATCTGAAACCCAAAAATAGACAAGATTTTATCAAGCTAGATTGTTAGACAGCTCAGTGTTTTTAAAGTAGATATCTACATTTCCTGGGTTGCCTACCCATTGCGTAGAATATGAGCTCGTGAATGAGGCTGGCCACCTCACCATTTAAAAACAGACTTCTGCACGTCTGCTAGAGTTTCTGCTTTGGCGGAGGCTTTCTCACTGAGGCCGTCTGCAGTTTTGGCGCGGTTGCTGCACAGGGAGAGAAAACGAAAGTTGATGATGATGACGATGATATGTTAATGGGGACCCCAAGATGCAGCAATAATGAATGCAGTCAGCGACTCATAGCTTGACTGCCTGCGTCAGGACCAGCGAACCAGAGCTGGTCAAGACCGTGCTCCACCTCCACGTGGTGGTCCTGGAAACAGTCTGCAGCAGTGCAGGCTGGCTGAGCGAGCATGGATCGAAATGGGAAGGCAAACCTGGTCTTTAAAAAATGCCGTGCAGAAGTCTGATGTGTCGACCGAAAGGTACAGATATCACAGCTTAGGCGCAAACAGACACAACGCAACCACCGTCCTTTTCAGGACGAATTCTGTGGGTTCAATGTGTTTTATATGATGATATTGCCAGTCCCCATGCACAGAATGATGCTAGCCGCCTCTGTCAGAATGCCTGAGAGAGCATTAGTTCTATTATATTTGTATCTCTCAAAGACTCCAGGAGAGTACACGTGGCACAATATCTACTAGTCCAGCATGCATTTCGGGCGTTAAGGGACAGAGATGGAAGAGAGATGAGAGAGAGAGAAGGGGAAACGAGAAGTGGCAGTTGACAAAAGCAAGGCGTGGGAATAATTAAAAGAATAAAGACACAGGGTAATTACCGATTCTGCTGACGTGCGTGTGGCAAATGGCTCCAGAACTTTTTGTGTGTCTTTTTTTTTGGTTTAGGGGAAGCAACAACGGGGGAGGAGGGGAGTAGAGGAAATGTGGCATTCGAAATGGCGAGGAGGTAATTAGATAAATCCATCGATCGATGTTTGTACTGGTTCTCTTTGTAGCTTACTCTTGCAGACAAAATTCTGGGAGGTAGAAAAGCGTCGCCAGCCCCATAAAGCCTCTACAAAAATATAGCAGCTGTTAGCAGAAGAATGTAAGCTTTGACTAACTTTAACTTTGGGTAGAGTGGTTTGAGCATGTGCCTCTGGTGGCAGAGTTACCGGGTTCCGAACCTGGTTGTGTCACGCTGCAGTCTACCCTAAATGGATACCTGATTTCGCTTGTGAGTTAGGCAGGTCAAAGGAGGGAGGAAGGTCACCCCACCTCATAAAGCTGGACCTAGTGTAGTGAATTCTTCCCTCCCCTGTAGCAGTATCGGGTACGGGATTAGCTTTCCCTGGAAAATTCTGGAACAAGTCAAGAGTTTCTCATATCTTGGTCATATAATAACAGAAGATGGCAGACGTGAAACAGAAATCAAGAAGAGAATAGGAATTTCCAAAGCTACACTCAACAACATGAGACAGATACTAACATCTAAACAACAAACTCACAAATTCAAACTGAGAATCATGTATATTCTTCATTATTGTATAGGTGTTGAAGCATGTACAGTGAACAAGCAATTAGAAGAAAGAATTGAGGCCTTTAAGATGTGGCTATATACAAGAATGGGGCACATCTCATGGAGAGAGAAGAAAACAAATAAAGAGTTCCCAGAAAACATAGAAATGAACAGAGAATAAATGAAGGAGATTAAAAAAAAAAACAGCTAAAATGTTTTGGACATGTAAACTGAAACCGATAATAGAAGGAAGAGTTGAAGGCAAACGTGCAAGAGGAAGACAGCGCTATAAGTGGGAAGATAACATCAAGAGATGGACAGGAAATAGTCTATCAGAGTGTACCATCAAGACAAGAGACAGAAGACGTTGGAGATCTATTACAGCCGACCTTCGATGTGAAAAATGGCACCTGGTGATGATGATGATGATGAGACTGGAGCGTGATGCTACCAGGTTTCGAACCAGGTAACTTTGCAACGAAAAATAAGTTGCTCTAACTACTCTGCTAATGGACGCCTACGAAGAACCTACA
Source organism: Oreohelix idahoensis (assembly GCA_024509875.1). Taxonomy (NCBI): domain Eukaryota; kingdom Metazoa; phylum Mollusca; class Gastropoda; order Stylommatophora; family Oreohelicidae; genus Oreohelix; species Oreohelix idahoensis. The sequence continues at coordinate 231,954 of JAMPIV010018970.1, forward strand.
CGTCAAATATGCAGATGAGATGTTATATTAAAATTAATTCAAGCTTTACTGAGATCATCTCCGGACATCTGACAGCTCCCATGGAGGTACATAGAGTACAGGATGAGAATCTTCTTCTGTCACCTTTCAACTCCCAAAGAAGCGTAGGCATTCAACCAACATGCCAAATCTTCTTATCCCATGCTCACGGTCTTGCCATGTCTTCGTCATCCACTTCATGTCTGTCTTCGGTTCTCTTTTCCGTGTGTTCTTTGGTCTTCCTCTACGTCTCTTACCCTGGGGATTCCAGAACAAGGATTGTCTTGTAATGCTATCAACAGGTTTTCTCAATGTGTGCCCTATCCATCTCCAGTTCATTCTAGTAAGAGAATCCCTGTCGTGACATTTCATTGTTGCCAATTGTTAAGTGCACGATGTTACAACTATGTCTTCTTTGTTCGTCCTGAAAAGGACGTTGGTTGCGTTGTGTCCGTTTACAGCAAAGCTGCGATATTTTCGCCTTTTGGCCGACACATCCGACTACAGCACAGCATTTTTGGGACCGGGTTAGCCTTCCCTCTTCGATCCCTACTCACTCAGCCAGACTGCAATGATGCAGCCTGTTTCGAGGACCACCACTTGGAGGTGGAGTAGGGTCTTGGTCAGCTCTGGTTCGCTGACCCTGACGCAAGCAGTCAAGCTATGGGTCGCTAACTGCATTCCTCACTGTTGACGCGTCTTAGGTCCCTTACAACTATGTGATTACCTCTGGTTAGTTTAGCCCTTTCTTGTCCTAATGTTTTCAACCAATCCTCGTCGTGATCATGTCACTACTGCACAGTGGCGACTATTTTTTAGGGGGATGATAAGGTCCATCCCCACCAGTAATTTTTTTTTAAAAACTCCTGTTTCGTGTCTTAATAGTGACATCTAACAAGTCTCCGTAAATTTATTACAACCTCTTTGATTCCACATTGAACTCTTCTCAAAGTGTTACCCTTTCGCCAGTTCTGTCGCTGCTACTCCCTCCCACTTCCTTAAAGCAGGCGCTTTGTCCCGATCTGTTCTGAACTCAGGAGAAGCATCCCCAAGAATGCAAAAGAATTGTTAACGAAGTTCACGTTTCACAAATCCAGACCTTACAACGCTGGTGAAAATGTACTTAAATGCGCAAGCTCAGAATAAATCAGCGAGGATACACAACGCTGTCCCTAAGATAACTAGAGTTGTGTTTTCTTGATATTACGGACGCGCTTATCTTATGATATACTTAGTGTTAATAACACAATTCTTAGTTGACCCCCAGTTTTACTATGAATTCTGGTTCATACTATTCATCTCAGACTTCACAGCTTTCCGCTTTGTTGTTTTTTGGTCGGCCTTTCTTTCAACTTCCTTCTGGGGTTCATTGCAGAACTGTTGTGGGAATCGTCTCGGGGTCTTATCTGAGAACATGGCAATGCTATTCCAGTGTCTGCCTGCCATGCATATCTTCTTGATTGCTCAGAGTAATCGATTCTGATAGGTGATGGTATTCAGTCAAAAAAATTCTGGGAATTTCCCGTAAGTAGGTTATGTAGAAAGAGGACATTTTTTTACGTTTACATTTTCTGTTACTCTACAACATTCCGCGCCGTACAGAAGTACACAAACATAATTTGCGGTGAACAAAAAAGAACGCGCCAGCCGTTGCTTGCGTGCTCTGGCGCGGGATAAATTTTGGAGTTCAGGAGTGTTGTACATCATAAACAGGGCAACATTGATTACACCTCGGACACGTGAACTTTGGAAAGTTAACTGAAGAAAAATCTGTTGAACCTTACAAAAGTATTTATCAAACTTTTGGAAATAAATATTCCGTGAGATGGACTGCTAGTTCCAAAAATTGTCTCCTAGAAATTGTCTATTACTGAAAAACAGTGGAGCTGTTAATACCCCTTATTTTGTTATGTAGGAGGGCAGGCTTTGTGCCCCCGCGAGAAGCTATCTGTGATGGACAAGGCCAGTCGGCAATGTAATATCATCATTATCATCATCAACATCCGCTCAAGGTCTTTCCATGTCTTCCCTATTCATGTCATGACTTAACTCTTTGACTCCAGAACAACGCCCAGAGCGTTGCAAAATTGTTACTGCCGTGCCACCGTAACGCTCAGAGCGTTGTTTTTAATTTATCATGAATAAACCCCAAAAATAATTACGGAGTCAAAGAGTTAACCCAATTCTTCATGAATTCTTTGGTCTCCTTCTACCCGTTTTATCATGGGAACACCATAACAAGGACTGCCTTGTAGTGCTATCAACAGGTTTCTTCAGTATACGTGTACGTGTGTGTCCTATCCATTGCCAATGTCTTCTTCTCATGTCTTCTTCCATCTGGTCCGTGTTTGGTTCGTACCATCAGTTCCGCTGTAGTGCTCTTGTCATACCATGTCAATTCTACGCCAACACTCATTTTTTGAAAACCTGTAACTTCTTAGTTGTAGTTTATTTATTCTCCATCATTCACAGCCATACAATAGGACTAACTTGACCATCTGAGTTGAACATTCTGATTTGTGTTTTGGACATGTTCTGTCAGTGCTTTCCAAAAATTGAAAACGGGGAGAAAAGTTACAAAATCTTCCTCTGAAAATTGCTTCCGCCTCCATTTCAATCAGTTCTAGCTCTCAAAACGCGTCTCTCCTGGGAGTCATGCCAGACGCCTTCATTCATGGAAAAAAGCGCGCAACGAACGTTTTACTCGAGAGTATTGACCAGTGCAAGTCTCGGCACAGTGATGACTTTGACACTGGCGCTGTCCAGAAGGTGGCAGAAGTGGGCAATACGCGCCACGTCCCAGATCCGTAGGGTACTGTTTGTACTTTATTCCCCCTTCTGCTTAGAGACTGTTTCTGTAGTTTCTTTTTTTCTCTTTTTTTTTTCTGCCAGTTCGAAAATTTAAAAAAATTGTTGTTGTTTTAACTATGGACTTGAAGACTATTATTATTGTTGTCGGTTTTTTATTTATTTATTTAACTCGTGCTGCTGATCTCTTCGCTCTTTTGCAGCCAACGCCAAGTTGACAATTTATCATTTTTTTTTTCCTGTTGCCTTTGATTCTTCTCTTCTTCTTCCGTCCTTAGCCAAAGACCGACCAAGCAGTCAGAGGCCATCACGCCTTGTGGCGTCTTAAGGGCAACAGCAGATTGATTTTCTCTGTTGCAGTTTCCCATCACGCCTAGCGGCGTCTTTAGGGCAACAACAAATAGATCCATCTGCCGTTGTTTCCGTAATCGGTGTGACAAGCCAACGGGTGATCAGCCCATTGGTGTTGTCTTTGAGTAGTGCTGTAAAGAGTGCTTGTGACTGTTGGGGAGCCCGGTAATAGTTTCTTTGTTTTCTGTGGAGAGTCTCGGCAAGTGAGTAGCACATGCTGAACTGTCTCGTATGGATGTGAATGATTGCGGCAATTAGGCTCAAGTGAGATGTTTAATTTGGAGTTCTTGTTGAGTCTGGTGTGTTCTTTATATCAACTAAAACTAGGTAGAAATAACTTCACTCCCCTACGGCAGTGTTTGCTATGGGACTGACCGTTACATTTTATAATCGTTTACAATAACCAGACCACACGGTCCTTTATTTTTGGACACACGATTATATGACAGCTGTGTACTTTCTGTGCTTCTCTATGGCGCGGAATGCTAGAGAGCAACAGAAGGAAATGTCGAAATTGTCCTCTTTCTACACAATCTGCCTGAGGAAAATTCTCCAAATCTTTTGACCGAATACCATCATCAACTCAGAGCAACCAAGAAGACATGCACGCCATCATAGCTGGCAGATGCTGGAATTGAGTTGGCCACGTCCTCAGAAGAGACCCCGATGCCATCACAAGAACAGCTGTCTTATCGACCCCAGAAGGAAAGCGACAGAGATGTCGGGCAAAAGCTACTTGGCGGAGAACCATGGATGCCGAGATGCAAAGAATGAACCAGAGCTGGGGCACTGCACGAAGGATGGCTGTCGAGCGAGAAAAGTGGAGGGAATTTGTTGCTGCCCTACAAGACTCCTCCAGGCGTGACGGCCACTGACTGCTTTGACAGCCAGTGGCTGTGGATCCAAGTAGAAGAAGAATGCGCCCTAATATAATCAGCAGACCCTGTGTCTATGTTGAACTGAGCGAGTCCTCGCCAAACCGTGGCACACTTTAATTTTTAATATATAATCGTAGGTTCTTAACGGTTCTCCACATTTCCAAATCTGGGTTTTCCTGTCCGGGTTTTCTGTCCGGTTTTCCCATCGTATATCACCTACTCTCCATAGTTTTTTCCCCCCACTGGTTGCGTGTTAAGTTTCAATAAATGGCGCTAGATTAGTCTGAGATAGGCAACGTTCTCAAGCCCTATCTTCGGCATCGATCTTCTCTCCAAAACGCCGGAGTGGTGGTTCACACAAGAGCCTCGAAAAACATTAAACTTGTCCTATTCAAAACCGTACACCCCAACAAAAAGAAAAAAAAAACCAAGCAAAAGGTGCATAATTGTTAAAGGATACCAATAGCTTAGGATCTATGTACGCGTGTGCTTATAGCAGGACGCCATAGAAGAGTTCTTGCACCGAGCGCGAGGAGTTTTATCTCAGTATCCAGTAAAACCTTTCTGCTGGAAATAGGTTCACGTATCCGACTGGTTTAACAATACCAAGGCAGTTTTTTTTATGATCGATGTCGTGAAATGATAACTGCCTAGAGAGGTGCGAACAAGTCGTTGGTATTAGCCAGGCATGCCTGGTTTGTTACCGGGACCTGAGTCGTTGGCATTAGCCAGGTTAGCTTGGTTTGTTCCCGGGACCTGAGTCGTTGGCATTAGCCAGGTTAGCCTGGTTTGTCCCGGGACCTGAAACTTAACTAGTTGTGGAAAGCATCATCATTTTACTTGTTAACTCCTTATGGAGCATGGGGTCACCACTTCGACTAGCCCACTTGCAGCTAACCTGCACCAAACATTCGTATGCCTTTCCTCTTCTTTCTCTCTCCAGAACATACGCGATCATGTCGCTTCGCAACTGCCTGTTCTAGTTATGTTTATCAGTTGTATTGTTGACTTCTTTCCACGCCGCGATGTCAGACTGTTTAATATCTTTTCGGTTTGTTGTTCTCTATATTTTTATCGTCAGTATATCTTCTTTATCACAACATATTTCAACTTTCCTCTTCACATAACAAGCCCAATGAAAGTGGATTGTTTGCTTCTAATATGAGATATGCGCTTTCTTTGTGCGCTGACTGCATTCAGGACATCCTACTGTCGTGGAATATTCTAATCCACATATATAGATTATTAGGTAAATATGAAGCCTAACAAATAAAATTAATAAAGAAAAGAGCAATGGTAAAATAACAGTGCTGTCACAAAGAAGGTACTCGAAATCCCCCTTGTTTTCTGCTTCGTCTGCAAATTGTAACGCTTTCACGTTGATAGTAAAAGCTTACTGTATTATACCCGCTTTCTTCAATGAAACGTGTGCTGTATTTCTTGGAAAAACATTGAGAGGCAGACTGCGTAATGACCTAAATTAATCCTAACATTAATTATACTGCGTTACCAAAACGAACGAATAGATGGACTCAAATAGAAAGAGAGAGGGGCAAATAAAATCAGGAACGCATGCAAAATTAAACACGCGTCTCGCTATTAATGCCACCCCCAACAAGCGTAACGCGTTACACAATTACTACTATCACGCGTGTAAGACTACATGCACTAACTTTTTTTCAGACGGACAGTGATAAATTCACTACCCTTCCCAGAGTTAGGTTTTAAAATCATAAAAAACGCTTATTAGGAAAGATAACATTATATGGGTTTACGTTTGAAAACATTACAGTACCCAGACAGCACATCTTCGAAACAGGAGGTAGAAGGAATTGCATATTTTGAACGCAGCCACGTAGCTCTTTTAAATTTGGATATTTGGGTTCCTTAGGGCTTGCTGACAAAGAATATGTAAAACGTTACGCAAATAGTCCAGGAATTAATAAATTATAACCAAAATAAAATAGTGGGGATGCCTGACAACATAAAATCATTTCTGCTCATAAAATTTTTTTTATAACGTGTTTGAAAAAACCTTACGCTACAGAAATAGCCTACCATGTAAACTCCAAATTGATTGGAGCGCAACAAATGAAAGACTAACCACGATTGGTCGGGCTATAAATACTATCTTGGTTGTTAGGGAGACGTAGGAAGGTAACATTTTTTCAAACACTTGTCGAAACGTGGCTCGATTGGCCAGACTCGCTGATATAATCACTTAGGAGCGTTAGTTCGAAACCACTTGTTTAAATAAGCTTGATAAAGCAACAGTGCGTTGAAGCCAGCTCATATTTTTGCTAAATAAAAGCCTGGAACATAAGCAGATGGGAATTTGTGCCAGTAAATGTGCCAGAATTCATTGCTAATCAACGTATCTGTGTTTATTCTATGAATTGTGGGACCGTGGTCTTGATGGTACTGAGCAGCACCTGGTCAGAGCTTTGCTGAATCCAGAGTCGGACAGCATACTCCTTGGTCTTTTTAGCTATCAGTGAGGTGTCTCCAGAGCCCAGGGGAGAATTCGAGCAGAGGAGTCCTTTCCTGCCGCCATCACGCAAGATAAGCTGATTTGGCCAGCTGAGCTCAACATTATGTCCCCTCATCTTGAAATGACTTTATAAAAATAACATTCAGAGGGGAATTTAATTGTCTTAATATCAGGAACTGAGAACATCTCCAATACTAGTCCCAAAAGACAAACTATTGAAGTCATGATGACAAATACCAACAGAGCTTGAACAAAACAAAACCAGTATTACCTCATATTACTACTACACAACTGACACACATAGGATATTTTTAATAATATATGTCACTACAATATTCATATTGATAAAGTCTGTACATATACTTGTAATTAAAATTGATTGTGATCCCTGGTTCCTTTGTATTTGAATCAGGACACATATACCTTTATAACAACAATGAATACATATTGTTATTTGAAAAGTTATCAGTGACTCCTTAAGATATTCTCATAGAGTGTTATATGTATGTGAGTGTCACAGTGTTGTCAAGAGTAGTGGATTAAAGTAAATTGTTTATCTGTCTGTTGTTGTGACTTACACTTCATCATACACATACCCTAGACACATAACGTAGTCATCACACTATTCCAGAATAATTCTGACTGAGATATATAGATATGTGGTAGCAAGTAAGGTTATCTATAATACACTACTCTTAATAGATATAGATACCTTCACAGCTGATCTCAGTCAGTACACTAAGTCCCCTATAAATATTTATAACATCCCACTTCACCACATATATTGGGGTCTCGCTCTTGGGATTTTGAATCTTTCCCTATTAAAAATATTGGGGGTAATTCACTTCAGGGAATATAAGAATTAAAAGGTATCCTTGGGTGGAATTAAATAAGGTTGAGCTCACGGTGCCTGTGTTGTCCATTAGATATATTTAGAGATTAAATTGTTGGTTAGACATTGTAGAAATTTACCTGATAGACAATGGCGGACCTGGCCAAGTTTCGATCTGCTGCTGTACAGACTGCAAAAGAGTTAGGATTAGATGGGCAAGTTATGGTTGCCTATGTCACTACGGAATGTGACAAATTTATTGAACGCGAAGAAAGAAGATTAGAAAAAGAGGCCGAAAGAAAGTAAGAGGCTGAGACTAAGAGGTTGCAAGCTGAGGCTGAGACTAAGAGGTTGCAAGCTGAGGCTGAGACTAAGAGGTTGCAGATTGAGGCTGACAAAGAGGCTAAGAAATTGGAAGCAGAAAGAGAAGACAAAAGATTAGCTGCAGAAAGGGAAGAGAAGAAATTAGCTGCAGAAGAGAAGAGATTAGCTGCAGAGAGGGAAGCAGAAAAGGAGGAGAAAAGATTACAAAGGGAACATGAATTACGACTAAGGGAGTTTGAGTTTCAGGGCCATGCTACTGAAAATGGTGCCAGTCCCTTTGCCTCTGATGCCACTGCTAGCCAAGGAGCCTCAACCTCAGCTATGAATTTTCATTTAGATCATTTTGTTGAGAAAGACGATGATATAGAGAGCTACCTAAATAGGTATGAACTGTTAGCTACCACGTATGGGTTAGAGAGAGAAAGGTGGAGCTTAAAGTTATCTCAGGGACTTCGTGGGGCAGCTTATGAAGTTTTTGCAAAAATGAGCAGAGGTGATCAGGAAAATTATGACATGCTAAAGCAGGCTCTTTTGTTAAGATATGAAAAGAATGCAGAATTTTATAGGAAAAAATTTAGGAATGCTAAACTACTGTCAGTGAAACCTATCACCAGTTCTCTGCACGAATAGAGACATACTTGGAGAAATGGACTTCTCTGGGGAAAACCCAAGATCTTAAGGAAATGGTCCTTATAGAGCAATTAAGAGAGTCCATGGCTCCAGACCTGAGAAAGTTTCTCATGGAACAAGGTGCAGAGAGGCTGGGTGAGTTGCTAAATGTTGCTGAAAGGTATCAATCAGCTCAAGCAGAGGTAACAGGTAATAAAAAGAAACAAGTGGATAACTTTAGGGCACCACAGAACTTTAATAAATTTGATCCCTAGGATCAAAATAAAGGTAAGCACCAATTTGATAGGCCACGGTATGAAAATAAAAATAAATTCCCACAATTCGATGAAAGGAAATATGATGAAAGAAAATCTTTCAACCAAGGAAAAAGGTGGTGTAAGAATTGTCAGATGGACAATCATGACACTGACCGTTGCAGAAGGAAACCTGTGTATATGGCAACCCTTCAGGTCAGGTCGACCTCAAGACAGGAGGAGGATATTATGTTGGATACCACTCCAGAAGAGATGAGGAAGGCACAGGCTGGGGATAAACCACTCAAGCCTTGTTTCAGAAAATTGTCAACTTGTCATACAACTCCAGGCAAGGGAGATTTTTACATGAAAAACAAGTTGATGTATAGGAAGACTGGAGCTAGATCCAAAGGTCACGGACAGCTGGTTCTTCCTAAAAGATATAGGGCAGAATTAATAAGGAGCCTACATGTGAAACCAGATGGGGACCATGAGAAGATAGGTACCATCATTCAAAAGGTGGCTCACAATTATTATTGGCCCAAAGCAAGATGGGACATTGAAAATTTTGTAGAAAGGTGTAGCATAGCACATGAGGGAACACCCACAAGTGGGAACATGGATCAGGACCTGGACACGCCACGGGGCAAAATTAGGCCTGATAATAAAAAGAAAAATAGATTTGAAAAAGTGGACCAAATGAAATGGGAAGCCCCTTTTCACGGACAAGCTTCACTTAACTGTTTTACAATGGCCACTATGCGGAGAGTGCAAAAAGATGTCTTACACCAGGATAAGCCGAAAATCCCTCAATCGGACTTAAACCAACTGGAGGAAGAGGATGTAGGGAGGAAGTCTCTCATCAAGAATTTTAAGTGGGGAGAAAGCCCCAAAAGAAAAATTGGTAGCGGTCGTTTTGTGAATGATAATTCTGGGAGGAAAAATCATCACTATAAAGCTTCGGGTGGAAGAGACCATACCGGTGCATGGACAAATAGGTCCACACAATTAAAGGTCCATATGTAGCTATGTTAAGAACGTGGACTGATGAAAAGGCAGAGGAAAACATTACATCTTCATACCAATATGTGAATGAGCTGACCACTCGGTTAAAAACTGGCTGGAAACTTGCCAATGAAAATTTGAAACAAGCCAGGAAGAAACATGCTGCCTATTATAACAGGAAGGCGAAAGACAGAAATTTGGCTGTGGGAGAGAAAGTACTGCTTCTTTTGCCTGGGAGTCAGAATAAGTTACAAATTGGATGGCAGGGTCCATATACAGTTTTAGAGAAGGTGTCTAGAACAAATTATAAGATAGATAAGAAGGGGAAAGAAAAAATCTATCATGTGAATCTCCTGAAGAAATATTTGGAAAGAGAACATCAGGAAGAGACACACTTGTTGACCTTGTCCATCGCCATGGAGATGAAAAAGGAACCACTTTCATCATTTGAATATCCATTACACCCCTGTGAGACAGCAGCACAGGTGAAAATCAGTACACATTTAACGAAAACTCAGAAAGAGAGAGTGCAACAGGTTCTAAATAATCATGCAGAGGTGTTAACAGACCGACCAGGGCATACAAACCTATTGGAACATGATATGAAACTGATAGACCCCACACCTGTCTGTATGAAACCATATTCGATTCCGTTTGCTAAGGAGAAAGCTTTGAAGGAAGAGATAGACTATCTATTGAAGGAAGGAATTATTTCGCACAGTGAGTCTTCGTATAGTTCCGGTGTTGTACTCTTAAGGAAGCCCTCTGGAGAACATAGACTCTGTATAGATTACAGGAGACTGAATGCTATTACAGAAGGAAAGGTGGATCCATTGCCGGATACAAATCAGCTGTTTGCCAGACTAAATAAAGCTAAATATTTCTCAAAAGTGGATTTGAGTAAAGGATACTATCAGATTCCAGTAAAGCCTGAGGTTAGACCATACCTAGCTTTTAGTACCTCAGAAGGACACTATGAGTTTAATAGATTGCCATTTGGATTGAAGAATGCGCCCTAGTGTCTTCTCTAGAATGATGAGAAAATTATTGGATCCTCTGAATAATCCCTGTATAACAAATTTTATGGATGATATCCTTATAGCAACAGAAACATTTGAGGAACACATTGACTCTCTGAAACATGCTGTTTGATCGACTTAGGGAGGCAAATTTAACAGCCCGACCAACCAAATGTTGCGTTGGATGTAAAGAATTGGAATTTTTGGGACACACAGTTTATCAGGGAAACATGACCCCTGACCCAAAGAATTTAGAGAAACTACAGAAAGCCCCGAGACCACAAACCAAGAAGGACGTGAGATCCTTTGTCTCATTATGTGGTTTCTACCAGAAGTATATCAAAAACTTTAATTCCATATGTGCACCGTTAACTGATTTGACACGTAAAGGACATCCAGATCGCATTACATGGACACCACAATGTGAAATGACTTACCAAGAATTGAAGGAAAAGCTCACAAGTAAACCCATTTTGAAATTACCTGACTTAAGTCAAGAATTCATAGTAAGGACGGATGCAAGTAATATTGGGTTAGGTGCAACTCTATTACAGAAATCAGATGCATTGGATGGGGAATTAAGCCCAGTGGCATATGCTAGCAGAATAAAGGACTGACATATAATGTCTGTTTTAAGAGGGGAGGTGTCGTGGAATATTCTAATCCACATATATAAATTATTAGGTAAATATGAAGCCTAACAAATAAAATTAATAAAGAAAAGAGCAATGGTAAAATAACAGTGCTGTCACAAAGAAGGTACTCGAAATCCCCCTTGTTTTCTGCTTCGTCTGCAAATTGTAACGCTTTCACGTTGATAGTAAAAGCTTACTGTATTATACCCGCTTTCTTCAATGAAACGTGTGCTGTATTTCTTGGAAAAACATTGAGAGGCAGACTGCGTAATGACCTAAATTAATCCTAACATTAATTATACTGCGTTACCAAAACGAACGAATAGATGGACTCAAATAGAAAGAGAGAGGGGCAAATAAAATCAGGAACGCATGCAAAATTAAACACGCGTCTCGCTATTAATGCCACCCCCAACAAGCGTAACGCGTTACACAATTACTACTATCACGCGTGTAAGACTACATGCACTAACTTTTTTTCAGACGGACAGTGATAAATTCACTACCCTTCCCAGAGTTAGGTTTTAAAATCACAAAAAACGCTTATTAGGAAAGATAACATTATATGGGTTTACGTTTGAAAACATTACAGTACCCAGACAGCACATCTTCGAAACAGAGGGTAGAAGGAATTGCATATTTTGAACGCAGCCACGTAGCTCTTTTAAATTTGGATATTTGGGTTCCTTAGGGCTTGCTGACAAAGAATATGTAAAACGTTACGCAAATAGTCCAGGAATTAATAAATTATAACCAAAATAAAATAGTGGGGATGCCTGACAACATAAAATCATTTCTGCTCATAAAATTTTTTTATAACGTGTTTGAACAAAACCTTACGCTACAGAAATAGCCTACCATGTAAACTCCAAATTGATTGGAGCGCAACAAATGAAAGACTAACCACGATTGGTCGGGCTATAAATACTATCTTGGTTGTTAGGGAGACGTAGGAAGGTAACATTTTTTCAAACACTTGTCGAAACGTGGCTCGATTGGCCAGACTCGCTGATATAATCACTTAGGAGCGTTAGTTCGAAACCACTTGTTTAAATAAGCTTGATAAAGCAACAGTGCGTTGAAGCCAGCTCATATTTTGCTAAATAAAAGCCTGGAACATAAGCAGATGGGAATTTGTGCCAGTAAATGTGCCAGAATTCATTGCTAATCAACGTATCTGTGTTTATTCTATGAATTGTGGGACCGTGGTCTTGATGGTACTGAGCAGCACCTGGTCAGAGCTTTGCTGAATCCAGAGTCGGACAGCATACTCCTTGGTCTTTTTAGCTATCAGTGAGGTGTCTCCAGAGCCCAGGGGAGAATTCGAGCAGAGGAGTCCTTTCCTGCCGCCATCACGCAAGATAAGCTGATTTGGCCAGCTGAGCTCAACATTATGTCCCCTCATCTTGAAATGACTTTATAAAAATAACATTCAGAGGGGAATTTAATTGTCTTAATATCAGGAACTGAGAACATCTCCAATACTAGTCCCAAAAGACAAACTATTGAAGTCATGATGACAAATACCAACAGAGCTTGAACAAAACAAAACCAGTATTACCTCATATTACTACTACACAACTGACACACATAGGATATTTTTAATAATATATGTCACTACAATATTCATATTGATAAAGTCTGTACATATACTTGTAATTAAAATTGATTGTGATCCCTGGTTCCTTTGTATTTGAATCAGGACACATATACCTTTATAACAACAATGAATACATATTGTTATTTGAAAAGTTATCAGTGACTCCTTAAGATATTCTCATAGAGTGTTATATGTATGTGAGTGTCACAGTGTTGTCAAGAGTAGTGGATTAAAGTAAATTGTTTATCTGTCTGTTGTTGTGACTTACACTTCATCATACACATACCCTAGACACATAACGTAGTCATCACACTATCCCAGAATAATTCTGACTGAGATATATAGATATGTGGTAGCAAGTAAGGTTATCTATAATACACTACTCTTAATAGATATAGATACCTTCACAGCTGATCTCAGTCAGTACACTAAGTCCCCTATAAATATTTATAACATCCCACTTCACCACACCTACGATAAATAGGACCCGAATTTGAAAGACGAATCCCAGTTTGGTTGTAATTTATATCCGACAAGTTCTACTGTTTATCTTGTTAGAACACTCTAATTGACCATGCTCTGCCCGTCTGTCTATATCTTTTTCTCACATGTAAAGCTGTCGACCTTCCAAGCATAGATCAGTCAATCAGTCAATCAGTCAACACTCTTTAGCTCCTTAAGGACCCCATACCTTCAACAAATACATGCCAAGTCCTCCTGTCACGTGACATCAGCTCACGGTCTTTCCCCGTCTTCCTCGTTATTTTCACTTCTGTCTCCAGTTCTCTTCTCCATGTGTTTTTTGGTCTACCTCTGCCTCTCTAACCCTGGGCATTCCAGAACAAAGACTGCCTTGTAATGCTACCAACAGGCTTCCTCAATGTGTGTCCTATCCATCGCCAGCGTCTTCTTCTCAACTCTTGTTCCACTGGCACTTGTCTGGTTCTTGTCATCAGTTCCACATGTGTGACTTTGTCAAACCGCTGTCGTCCTTCTATTTTACGCAAGCACCCATTTATGAAAGTCTGTAGCTGTTTGGTTGTTGTCTTTGTTGTTCGTCATGCTTCAGAGCCATACAATAGGATTGTCTTGACACTGAGTTCAAGATTCTTATTTTCGTGTTGGACTTGATTTCTCCTGATCTCCATATGTTTCCCAACGCAATGAAAGCTCCTCTTGCTTTTTAAATTCTTATTTTTGTATGTCCCTCCAACTTTGTCTGTATTACTGACAAGACATTCTTCTTCTTCTTCCGCCCTTAGCCAACGACCGGCAAAGCAGTCAGTGGCCATTACGCCTAGTGGCTTCTTAAGGGCAACAGCGAATAGATTTTCTTTGCCGTTGTTCCCATCACACCTAATGGCGTCTTTAGGGCAACGACAAATCAATCCGTTTGTTGTTGTTTCCGTAATCAAAGTGACTGGCAAACGGGTGATCAGCCCGTTGGGTGACAAGACATTAGTCTGATTATACATCTTGTAGTTGTGTGTCTTCAAGTTCAGCCTTATTATAATTTCCTGCATTTATTCTCATTATCTTTCTTTTCCGACTTGCAAAGACTTTCCTTTAAATCATGATTATCAAAAAAAGTTTCATGTCTATTCACAAGGCTAACGTTCTACGACGCTTTCAGTTGAAACTGTGGGACAAAAATCAACGGACAATCTAATTGACGTTTGGTGTCTCGAATCACAGGTCAGTAATGGTAGAACTGCCGGCCCATTGTTATGGAGAAAAATCAGCCCAGCTGGCTATCGATGTCCGTTTTTCACGTGTGCACGTGAAATGCTCAGAGGGACACCAATATATCACATTAGCATCAAAGTTAGCATGCCTCCCCTTCTCCCTTTTTCAAAATGTGTCTCCCTTATTTTGTCCCCATTCTGCGTCGGATCGTCCATATTTCGCATGTTATTAAATTAGGTTATTGTCTCACTTTTATTGCCTGTTTGGAGTTCGTTATTCTAACTTCTGTTTTTGGTTTATCGTTTGATTTCTTTCTGGCATAGAAGATATGATTCATGTATTTCTTTCTTTCAAACAATTCATTTCTTTCTGTTACACTTTTAGTTGCCGCGTGTCACGGGCGTACTTAAAGTATTTGGCACCTGGGGCAGATCCATCCTTTGACTTACTTACCTTAACCTTCCACTATGACCGTGAAGCGTAGTGGGGAGCTGAAGGTTGCGTTCCCGAGCTAAATGTGTCACCTTGACTGCTGTGAGCCTGTGTTGTTGTAGGACGTATGTGATGTTGTCTATCCAACCACCTCTTAGTCTTCCACGTGCTCTGAATCCAGATCTTCTAGTGTTGTAGGAGAGTAGTGGTAATTTATGAACTATTAATCAAAAAGTAAAAACCCCGGCGTGATGAATAATACATGACAGAACGTATAATAACACAATCAAGAAAATATCAAACTAAGTGAAAAAAGTTCTGATATAACCAACAGTTCCGCGTATATGGTAAATGGTTTAAAGCGGCGTGCTTCACAAAAGAAAGTAGCAAACATCTAAAAAAATGATAATTTATCGGGTGTTCATTCTCATTGACATGTCCCGTAAAACACACATAAAAATATATTATACTCATGGTGGGCCCCTTCTTCTGGCTACCAGTCTGGGCGGCCTCGCCCCTTCGCATCCCGTTAGTACGCCACTGCTGCGTGTACAGAGGGGTTAGAGCTCTTGCATCTCGAGGAAAATAGACTTGGGTCTAAACCAGGTCACTTCACTCTTCAGTCTACCCAGATGTAACAACGGGCTTCTTTCTCTGTCCTGTGTTAGGGAAGGCAAAGGTAGCGAGAAGAAAACTTGTCACCCCAAGTCATGAGCCGAGACTTGACTATAAATGAAGTTTCTAACACTTCAGAAAGCTGGCACCAAGCCTCCATGTGCTCTAACAGTGGTGGGTTCGGTAGCAGTGTATGTTACGTGACGAGATTGCCTTCTCAATCCATAAACTCATATTAGTCGCCTCTTACGACATGCTTGAGTTAGCAGTAAGACTAGTCTTTCTTTGTCTCCCCAAGACGCCCCGGGGCGCTACACAGGGCTTTATTCTGTTTTATTAATCAACCGTAGGCTAAATAGCTGAAGCGTAAATCGAGCAAGACGTACTCATGTTACATTATTTTCCAAGTTGAAGAACCGGATAAACGAAAATTAATCAAGGAAAAAAAAATCACATTTTTAATGCTATGTATTTCTTCTTAATACTTTTAGTAACTGAAAATAGAATGGACGCCACTGTACAAAGTCGCAGACTGTGATCGATACCAATATTATCAGAATCGTAATCAAGATAAAATCCATCGATTTCTCTTTCTCTACGAGCAGGCTCGAATTGAGAACTATATTTCTGATGCGATTAAGTAATCGAGTAGGATCTCGTCTATTATCAGTGGGCTTGCTGTTATACTGAATGCGAAATCAGTACTAGATATGATTGGCCTCTCGTTTGCTATAGCACACATTTTGTATTGTTCGAAGTTAGACAATTGTAGCATTTATTTCTGTTACTATAGTTACTACTGCCGCTGTTGCTGCTGCTGCTGCTGCTGCTGCTGCTGCTACTACTACTACTACTACTACTACTACTACTACTACTACTACTACTACTGCTGCCGCCGCCACTACCGCCACTACCGCCACAACCGCCACTCCCACGACCAACACTACTACTACCACCCTACTACTAAAACCACCACCACTACTGCTACTACAACTAAAGCTGCTGCTAATGCTGGTGCTATTACTACTTCACTGCTGCTACTTCTACTGCTACTACTACTACTCCTGCTACAACTGTTACTACTACTAAATAGTACTGCAATTACTACTGCTAATGCTACTACTACTAAATAGTAAAACTGTTGAATGAAAAAAAAAAACACACACAAATACTGATACGTCTTACTGGGAGAAAGGACAAGAAAAAACCTACGTTGCGGCCACGAGGCCTTCGTCTGGGACAGACAAACGAAAAACAGAAGGGAAAGAAAGTGAGAATTAAGTAGAGAACATAAAGCTATAAAAATCAGAGAAAACACTCCCTGATGTGTCACATGTTGGAAATAAAATGTCTGCCATTGAACCGGAAACCGGAAGTGGATACTAAATTCAAAGCATAGATAAAAAATAACGAAAACAAGGACTGAAAAACTGAGTGAGGAAAAAGTAATATTAATTTTTTTTAAATAAATAAACGGTGAGGAATAAATTAGGAGAGAGAAGATGACGAAAAAGTAATATTAATTGTAAAAAAAAAATGTTTTAAGGGTGATCGCAATCATGATACAAAAAGGACTAGATAGAAAAGGACGCCTCAGACAAACAAATGCTGGGTGTTCACCCATGGGGTTTAAAGCAGCCCATGAGATGGATGGGGCGTTGTTCGAAGCGGAGCCGACTGTTGGCGTCCGAGGAACAGGATCTGATAGCTATCACCTGGATGTCAGTGGCAGCGTGGTGGCCAGGGCCATTGAAGTGGATGGCTACAGGTGTGGTTCCCAACTGAGAAATTTCTTAGAGGTGTCTGCAGAATCAATCCCCAAGCCGTGTGCCCTTTTGGCTGATGTAAGTAATATTGCAACGTTTGCATATAATAGCATAAATGACGTTCCGTGACTCGCATGTAAAGCCATTGGTTATGGTAACCGTGGCTTTAGAAAATGGCACTGTACGTGTTAGGATTGCATACTGACATGTCTTGCATCGTGTCCGGTTACATGGCTGGGTACCAAAATGGCCACTGTTGACAGTTTTCACACGGCTGTGGACTAAGAGGTCCTACACATTTTTATCTCGTCTATATGACCACATCACCCCTAGTGTACCGTATGGTCAAGAAAATATGGGTCTTACACAATATACCCAATATGTATACCGCAATGGGTATGTAACGGGATCCTTTACATTTTTTTGTTGTTGCTACTATTATTACAATGGCACTTTGATATATCAGATAGACAACAACTATCTTCCTTAGTGATTTCGTTTTTTTTCCCTTGTTTTTTTTAAATAGATTAATTATCACTTTCTTAAATTCACCGACGAAGGTAACAGGTCACCCCGCCTCGCAAAAGCTGAGACCCGATAAATTGAAGGCTCTAACACTTCACTCATCTACTGCAATATCTGCCATGGGATACCCTTTTCCCGCCATCCAATAGAAACAAAGGAACTCATGCAGCAGTAAATAATTCATTCTTCAATCCTTTAGCACTAAGATGGTTACAGGGGCAAGTGGACAGCCACGTGACTAGTGATACTCTTCAAAATATTAGACAACCACTTCGCGAACATTGACAACAACACAGACAAACCATCTTCACAACAAATTTTTTTTCCCAGCTCAATAAGACTCTCATTAAATCGCTAATGATTAAATTTAGTTGCTGTCTCAGTTCCAGCCTCGTCAAAGACAAATTTGAAATGGGATGGCTGGGAGTGATTGAGAGGCATTCCAGGGTTTAAACTGTTTTGTTTCATTGTGTGGACGGAGGACGAAGAGGCAGCCACGTTCGTTAAACTCTTCTCCCTGGGGTTTGTCTTTGGTGTGGCTTTTTGAGTGGAGAGTGGGAGATGGGGGAAAAAAAAAACTATTGAAGGGTGAAAAAAAAAAGACGGAGAAAAATGATTGAAGGGTGAACGGAAGACTTTTGGTCAGACAAACGGATGAAAGTTATCTTGGGGGGGGGGGGGGGGGGGGGGGGGGGGGGGGGGGGGGGGGGGGGTGGCGGGTTATCGCTGGATCGTTCACTTGTGCTTCAAGTGTCCCGCTGTTGGTAACATCTCGACCGAATTATGCTGCTACGTGGAACGCGGGAGGTTTGGTGCTGTTAATCGATGGAACAAAAGAGTGAATGAACCATACTTTCAAATGGTGGAAAATTGTAGGCCCAGGCCGTTGAAAATTTTGTCCTTTATTTCTCGGAAACTCATCGAACTTAACAGAAGCCACTGGCACTAAAAGCTAAAGCTAGTTCCATAGCGAACACTGCCGTACGGGAGTGAAATGTTGGATGACGATCGAACTCTCTACCTTGCTGCTTGAGACCAGCAATCTAACCACTCTGTTTAATCGGACGCTCAACGTTTACATTTGACGACGAAATAATGTTGACGACATTAGATACGTACAGGGTTTTGAAACATTTGAAAAGTCACATCCTATGGCGATTGATAAGTCCCGTCATGTTTCGATTGAAAATCACGTTCTATGGCGACTGGCAGGTCATGTCATATGCGACTTAAAAGTCACGACTTACGGCGATTGAAAAGTCACGTCCTATGACGATTGAAAAGCCACGTCCTATGGCGATTCAAAAGTCATGTCCTATGGCAATTGAAAAGTCACGTCTTGTGGCGATTGAAAAGTCCTATGGCGACTGACAGGTCACGTCATATGCGACGTAAAGGTCAAGTCTTATGGCGATTGAAAAGTCACGTTCTATGACGATTGAAAAGCCATGTCCTAAGGCGATTGAGAAGCCACGTCCTATTGCGATTCAAAAGTCACGTCCTATGACAATTGAAAAATCACGACCTATGGCGATTGAAAAGTCATGTCTTGTGACTATTTAACAGTCACGTTCTTTGGCGAATGAAAAATCACGTCCTATGGCGATTGAAAAATCACGTCTTATGGCGGATGAAAAATCACGTCCTATGGCAATTGAAAAGTCACGTTCTATGGCAATTGATAAGTCACTTCTTATGGCGATTGAAAAGTCACGTCCTATGGCGATTGAAAAGTCACGTCTTGTGACGATTGACCAGTCACGTTCTAGGACGAATTAAAAGTCACGTCCTATGGCGATTGAAAAGTCACGTCTTATGGCGAATGAAAAGTCACGTCCTATTGCGATTGAAAAGTCACGTCCTATGGCGATTGAAAAGTCACGTCCTATGGCGATTGAAAAGTCACGTCCTATCTTTACATCATTAATATTGTCCACTGCTGTCTGTCGTAGATTTCCGATAGGAGAATTAAGACTAGGTTTGGTCCCTTCTGAATAGGTTTGAATAGGTGATAGACTCAGTGAGAGTTAGTGAAAGGTAATAGAATTTCCACACACGTGAGATGATAGATTTGATATAGTGGCTGTCTCTGAAAGCGAAAAGAATTCTTCTCTCTCTCACCTATCTTCTACAACAGTTGTTACAGCGTCAGACAGACTACACCAATATACATATTACGTATATTTCTATCACACACAGGCACGCACATACACGTGACGACAGGTAAACACACAGACGTGGGAAAACTATAACAATGATATATATATATTATCTAGAACGAGCTGACCAAACACGATTATTAAGTTCAAGAGCGATTTTAATATCAGGAAAAAATCGGCTCACAACATCAAAGAAAGTACATCAAGGAAAATACATATACACATAGTCACAAAACTTCAAGGAAATGTTGCAAGGATGATAGCCCCGTTATGGTGTTAACTCTAGGTTTAGCCCGGCCCCGTTAAGAGAACAGATGATGGCGCCCGAGTCACAGATACATAGGGTTTGAGTCTAAGAGTTTTTTCTTTGTTTTATCTCGTAATTATATGCACAGAGTTTGAAAAAAAATCTGATTTAACCTAAGACAAAACACAAGAACTCTAGCCTTAGCAACAAATTATGCAGATTGAAAAAAAATTAGGACAGCAACAGGGTGTCAAAGATAAAATAGTGAAAAATATCACTCAAACCAGCGTACACTCATTCATTCCGCCATGGCTTCTCATACTTGTACTCACGACTTTGCTTGCTGCCTCTTGGAACACATTGATTTTAGATTTTCACACAGACTCAAAAAAATGCAGTCTTCTGCCAAGAAGTCCCCAGTTCCAAAAGACGTATTTAACTTGGAGTCTCCGGGAACGACTACTTGGGTATGCAAATTTGTTCAAATGTCTGATTAAGTCACCTAACAATTATTCCAGGCGCGGGAGTTAGCAGAGCACAGTGTCAATAGCGTAGGTTTCTAAAAAAAATGATGAATGTCAGGTCGGTGCCTTCCCTCAGTATAGGATTCACTTTAGTCACACCACAGATTTGTCCACAAGATATAATCTAGTCGGGAAATGATTGTTAATATTCACGCCACCAGGCAGCAAATTATATAGAGTTTCTAGAAGAAATTAAGTGCTGGCTCCAAGGTCCAGTATTTATCATTACAGTCTTTGAAAACCCGTTATAGGGATATTAGTATTTCTGTCTAACTTGCACCGTCAGATCAGTGTTACTTGAGAAAACCCACGTGGTTCAAAATAAGGACTGTCTATTTCTTCACAAGTATGGAAACTACTACTAGGTGCTGGTAAAGTTAGGGTCACCCCAAAACTTTCACTGTGTGGAGGAAAAATAACACATATAATATAATAAACAGAATCTGTACTGGTTAAAACTTACATTTAAACTTGCAAGCAGAGAGCTTTGCTTATCATTTAAACTTCCCGTGACGTAAGTTATATTTAAAAATCAGCAATCCTCATAAATTAAGAACACGTGCGTATTCCGTCACCATTCATGAGGCTGGATTCTAGAGTTTATACGTTAGTTTAGAAAAATACACTCGACTGAGTATTAGCAGTTAAATTAAATTTATAAATAGCTACAATTGCCGTTATAAGCTAGAAATTTTAATTTTATTCTGCTTTCCACTGAATGCTTCCCTAGAAAATATAATAGCCTACCACTTTATTTCTCTTCTGCGCTAAAGAAATAGATTAAAATGAATTAAGCGATTTAACACTTTAACACTCACAAAATCTATATATCTATCATATTAATTACCTCAACCACAGAATTACAGGTAGTCGCACAACTTAAGAATAAAATGCTGAAAATATTTCTGGAAGTCTAGAAGTTCGACAAATTGCCGAAACAAACTGAGATCTTCGCTAACAGCTATTCTGTTTACGAGCAACCTATCTACTGTGAGTCTATGAGCGAGAATGAAATTAAAGTTTCAAACTTGGCCAATATCTTAAAATCAGACAAAGGGCCCAAACTTATTTCGCCAAGCGAAATTATCTCCCCTACTCCCAACATTTACGTCCGCTTAACGCGTGTCGTAACTGTCACCTACTGACCACGATGTACGCGTGTCAGTTTCAAATCCCAGACAGCCTGACTCCATTGCAGGGCAGTTTTCACACTACAGCTGACCATGGCCCAAGTGAGCGCCGTGTCAGTTTGGGATTTTCCAGACAAATGTCTGGATACTGACCGGTGCAGATGTAAAGTATCACACCTCACCGGGACTAATGCCGAGAAGAAGCTCGCGCGCTCGGTGAGAATGTAGACGATTTGCTACGTCCTATGTTCAGCGAACCGACTTATCACGCCTTCTGACGCCCTGCAGCCCTGACATCTACGTAATATCGTCCTAGCGCGATTCTCAGTTTAAGAGAAAGGAACAGGTAAAGTTTGCGAATTATATGAAAATAATATTCGCAAAACGAATGGATGAAAAATATACAGGAAAAATGAAATACAGAGATAATAAAAGAGAGAATTTGGGTGAACGAATAGGAAGAAGATGTAGGAAATTAAATGAATATAAACCCTACGTGACAGAGCCTCCCCCCTTTAAGATATGGAAGCACTCCATGTCTACGTTATGGAGTTTAATTTCCTATAACCGTAGCTTCGGGGTGTCTGTCTTCTTCCCTCTCCATCTCCCCCTCCATCTCTGTCCAATTCCTACTCAAGTCCACTCCTCAAAGTTTCCTTCCCCTGGAATGTCTCATATGCGCGCTTGAAAGAGCGTCGCCGCTGCTGACATTTTTGAAAGATTTCCTGTGATAGCGGTGGAATATCCCTGCCACTATCGTCATCTTCGTCAGTTTTGGCGATCGTCAGGAGATGGTCGGAGGTTGGCACTGGTTTTTCCAAGTATCTCTTTAAGAGATTTAAATGGAAAAACCTTCTCCTTTCCTTCAATAGAGATCTGGTAGTTAGCCTTAGAAATCTTTTTCAGGACGGTAAACGGCCCTTGCCATCCGATCTTCAGTTGGTTGTTCTCGGTAGGGAGCAACACCAAAACTTTCTCTCCTGCTTCCAGTTCTCTCTCTTCCGCGACTTTCCTGTATCGGTTAGCGTGCTTGGTGCGTGCTCGCTTAAAGTTAGTCGTTGCTAGGTCCCACCCTAGTTTCAACCGTTCCTTTAAAAACCGACACATATTTACTGGCTGAGACAACTGTCTCATCAGCCTTCTCGTCTGTCAGAGACTGAAGTAAGGCTTCAAGCGGGCCCTTAATGGGTCTGCCGAATAAGAGTGTAGCTGGCGGAAATCCTGTGGAAGTATGAGGAGATTCTCTGTAGCCAAATAATGCTGCAGGAATACAGAGATCCCAATCTTCAGGTTTCACTTGTGCCAGCTTACTTAGCATCATGGTGAGGTTTCCATTAGCACGTTCCACGAGCCCATTTCCGGCCGGAGTATATGGCTTAGTGTGGATGTGTTGGGTCCTCAAGATCTTAACGATCTCATCCATCAACAGGTTTCGGTATGGAGATCCATTATCCGTCAACACTTGCTGAGGGAATCCCAACCGAGTGAAAATCTGCACGAGGGCTTCTGCGACATGCTTGGCATCTGCGCATGTTAGCGGGATAGCTTCTGCCCATAAAGTGCATGTATCGACTAAGGTCAGGATGAACCTGTTCCTTCTTTTAGTCCTTTCGAAAGGCCCTAAAATGTCGATCACAACCCGTTCGAATGGTGTTCCCATTATTGGCATTTCACCCATGTGGACTGGGGGGGGTCCGTTGCTTGGGTGGTACACGTTGGCACTGGGCACAGGATTTGACATATCTGATAATATCAGTATTCACTCCTGGCCACCAATAATGAGTGGTTATACGTTGGTTTGTGGCGTTCTGTCCCATATGTCCGCTAAAGGGAAGAGAGTGCCCCATTTCTAGGATTTGGCTTCTGTACTGTTTCGGTACTAGGAGCTGGTTGTAACCTTGGTCAGGCTTGCCCGTTCTCCGATAAAGTACGCCATCCTCAGAAAAAATGTCCCCGTGCTGTTTGGGTTCCTTAGCCATGGGCAGTTTCCTAAAGCAGGGTGCCAAAGTAGGGTCCTTGTATTGCGCTTCTTTAAGTTCCTTAGGTAACAAATTTGGCGCAGGCTCCCGTTCCTTCTTGGTTTGCCCTCTTGTAGTTACCGCTGCCACAATCGGCTCTTCCGGTTTCCCAATACACACGTATCTCCCGCCAAGTATGACTGGGTAGATGGGATCATCCATAACAGCCGCTTTGATCACACCTCTGACAAAGTCAGAGTGTATCTCCACCAATGCGATGGGAAGCGCTGTAGGTGCCTCACTCTTACGAACTCCACAAAGTTGGACGGTCTCTGCTGTCTCTTGACCGGGTTTGACCAGGTTTCTGGCAACAATGCAATCGTAAGAAAGCCCCGTGTCAAATAAGCAAGAAGTTTGAGAACCGTTCAAAGTAACAGTACCTCGCGTTGAGGGTCTATCCCCAACAGGTTGGGAATCACTGTCAACAATTCCGCCTTGCGAGACTGTCAATAAGCATCCGATGCGTTTCGGCTCGGTGTGCTCGCTCTGATCATATGTCCCGTGCTCAGGGGTTCTCCCTTTGCCACCTTGTCCTTTCTGGCTACGCTGCCATGTAGGGCGGTCGGGTTGATCAGACTGTTTGGGGTGGTTGGGGTACTTGTTCTTGTAGAACTTGGATTTTTCAGGAGGGGGGTTTTGAGGTCCAGTTTCTCTGTGGTTATTTTGGTTAGAAGCCTGAGAAGATTGCTCTAGGTTATGTTTTCGAAAATGCTCCTCTGTCGGTTTCCGCTTTGTGGCCGGTAGTTCAGCCAGCGCATTGTGATAACGCTCAGACTTTTCCAAAATGTCTTCAAGTTTTTCTGCCCCCTGCTCAGCGAGAAATCTCCGGGTATCAGCAGACAAAGTGTTCTTTATTTGTTCAGTTAGAACAAGTTCCTCAAGACCTTCATAGGTAGAGGGGAGCTGCGAAAGCTCAAGGCACTTTGTTAGATATCCCTTAAGACGAGATGAGAACTGGTGAAAAGTTTCAGAATTCTCTTTCCGGCTGTTGCGAAACAGTTGCAAAAACTTGCGAGCGTTCATTTCAAAGCGCTCCAGTAACGCTTTCTTCAACACATCGTAGTCGTCTTGTTGGCTACTTTCCAGCTTAGAATAAACATCATAAGCAGAACCTTTTAGGGCCTGGGAAAGTTTCATATTCCAACGCGACCTCTCTAACCCGTACAGAGTTGCAATTTTCTCAAATTTTTCTAACCATGTGTCAATCTTCTCATTTGGACAAGGAAAAGATTCAAGAGTGAAAGACATAGCATTTAGTTGAAGAGATTGAGTGTTAGCAGGGTCAGTTAAGGGAGAATGAGGAGAAGATTCTCCATTGCTGGAGGTAGAGGCAGCACCACGACTTTGGAATTCTAGAGTTTTAAGAGCCAACTCATGCTGTCGTCGTTGCTCATTTTCTCTTTCCTCATGCTGTCTCTCCTCCCTCTCCTTCTCATGCTGTCTCTCCTTCTCTTTTTCCTCATGCTGCATCCTGCGAATTTCCATTTCCTCATCCATCTTCTTCTGCTGCTTCTTTCTGCGGCTGCTTTTCTTTTCCTCTTTAGCTTCAGCTGCTTTCCTCTCCGCATCATATCTCTCAAGTTCGTCTCTGACAAAAGCTTTCGCTTCCTCTCCTTCCAGTCCCTCCTTCTCTTGCTTCGTGTCTTAACATTGCCTAAGTTTTTGCCCTCTCGGCCATATTAAATCAGTGACTGAGACACGTGGAGATAGAAAATAGGAAAAAGCATAACCTGGTTCCTACCACTTAAGAGAAAAAAAAATTACCAAAAAATCAAAAGATGATATCCTTAACCCTGGGATACCTCCTCCAAATTAAAATCTAACTATCGCTGCTATTATCGGCAATAAAGCACTTAATGCAAAACACGACTACGCCAAATAAATGGTAGTTAAGATTACAACTGAAAAATAAGTTGCTACAGTGGAAAAGCAAAAGAATATTGCAAAAATTAAAGAGAAAAATAATCCCTTAATTTTTAAAAATCCACTATAAGTTCGCCCCTGAAGTCAGATCGGGTAAGGGAGGGAATTAATCTGGACAAAAAGTCCGAAACACACTCCTTAACTTAGTTCAAACGCCGTTCTGCCTCAGTACCCAGTGAATGTTATACACTCACCACTTTACCAGCATTTAGTATTACAATCAGCAGTTAACATATATCCCGACAAATCAACCTGTAACCAAAATGTATATTATTCAAAGATGCTGTGGAAAAAAAAAAACTTATTAGTTTGTGTGGTCAGCACGCCCGTAAACAGATCGCTAGTCTAGGGGGTAATTATTTTTAAAAGATACACAGTCACAAGACATCACACTCTTACTCTATATCAGAATACAGAATCTTAAGTACAAAATCCAGATAGACGAGTCCACGTTTGTCGTACTCGTCTTCCTATTCTAAGTTCAAAGACCGGAAACGAGTCCCCATTTGTCGTAGATTTCCGATAGGAGAATTAAGACTAGGTTTGGTCCCTTCTGAATAGGTTTGAATAGGTGATAGACTCAGTGAGAGTTAGTGAAAGGTAATAGAATTTCCACACACGTGAGATGATAGATTTTGATATAGTGGCTGTCTCTGAAAGCGAAAAGAATTCTTCTCTCTCTCACCTATCTTCTACAACAGTTGTTACAGCGTCAGACAGACTACACCAATATACATATTACGTATATTTCTATCACTCACAGGCACGCACATACACGTGACGACAGGTAAACACACAGACGTGGGAAAACTATAACAATGATATATATATTATCTAGAACGAGCTGACCAAACACGATTATTAAGTTCAAGAGCGATTTTAATATCAGGAAAAATCGGCTCACAACATCAAAGAAAGTACATCAAGGAAAATACATATACACATAGTCACAAAACTTCAAGGAAATGTTGCAAGGATGATAGCCCCCGTTATGGTGTTAACTCTAGGTTTAGCCCGGCCCCGTTAAGAGAACAGATGATGGCGCCCGAGTCACAGATACATAGGGTTTGAGTCTAAGAGTTTTTCTTTGTTTTATCTCGTAATTATATGCACAGAGTTTGAAAAAAATCTGATTTAACCTAAGACCAAACACAAGAACTCTAGCCTTAGCAACAAATTATGCAGATTGAAAAAAAATTAGGACAGCAACAGGGTGTCAAAGATAAAATAGTGAAAAATATCACTCAAACCAGCGTACACTCATTCATTCCGCCATGGCTTCTCATACTTGTACTCACGACTTTGCTTGCTGCCTCTTGGAACACATTGATTTTAGATTTTCACACAGACTCAAAAAAATGCAGTCTTCTGCCAAGAAATCCCCAGTTCCAAAAGACGTATTTAACTTGGAGTCTCCGGGAACGACTACTTGGGTATGCAAATTTGTTCAAATGTCTGATTAAGTCACCTAACAATTATTCCAGGCGCGGGAGTTAGCAGAGCACAGTGTCAATAGCGTAGGTTTCTAAAAAAATGATGAATGTCAGGTCGGTGCCTTCCCTCAGTATAGGATTCACTTTAGTCACACCACAGATTTGTCCACAAGATATAATCTAGTCGGGAAATGATTGTTAATATTTACGCCACCAGGCAGCAAATTATATAGAGTTTCTAGAAGAAATTAAGTGCTGGCTCCAAGGTCCAGTATTTATCATTACAGTCTTTGAAAACCCGTTATAGGGATATTAGTATTTCTGTCTAACTTGCACCGTCAGATCAGTGTTACTTGAGAAAACCCACGTGGTTCAAAATAAGGACTGTCTATTTCTTCACAAGTATGGAAACTACTACTAGGTGCTGGTAAAGTTAGGGTCACCCCAAAACTTTCACTGTGTGGAGGAAAAATAACACATATAATATAATAAACAGAATCTGTACTGGTTAAAACTTACATTTAAACTTGCAAGCAGAGAGCTTTGCTTATCATTTAAACTTCCCGTGACGTAAGTTATATTTTAAAATCAGCAATCCTCATAAATTAAGAACACGTGCGTATTCCGTCACCATTCATGAGGCTGGATTCTAGAGTTTATACGTTAGTTTAGAAAAATACACTCGACTGAGTATTAGCAGTTAAATTAAATTTATAAATAGCTACAATTGCCGTTATAAGCTAGAAATTTTAACTTTATTCTGCTTTCCACTGAATGCTTCCCTAGAAAATATAATAGCCTACCACTTTATTTCTCTTCTGCGCTAAAGAAATAGATTAAAATGAATTAAGCGATTTAACACTTTAACACTCACAAAATCTATATATCTATCATATTAATTACCTCAACCACAGAATTACAGGTAGTCGCACAACTTAAGAATAAAATGCTGAAAATATTTCTAAAAGTCTAGAAGTTCGACACATTGCCGAAACAAACTGAGATACTTCGCTAACAGCTATTCTGTTTACGAGCAACCTATCTACTGTGAGTCTATGAGCGAGAATGAAATTAAAGTTTCAAACTCGGGCCAATATCTTAAAATCAGACAAAGGGCCCAAACTTATTTCGCCAAGCGAAATTATCTCCCCTACTCCCAACATTTACGTCCGCTTAACGCGTGTCGTAACTGTCACCTACTGACCACGATGTACGCGTGTCAGTTTCAAATCCCAGACAGCCTGACTCCATTGCAGGGCAGTTTTCACACTACAGCTGACCATGGCCCAAGTGAGCGCCGTGTCATTTTGGGATTTTCCAGACAAATGTCTGGATACTGACCGGTGCAGATGTAAAGTATCACACCTCACCGGGACTAATGCCGAGAAGAAGCTCGCGCGCTCGGTGAGAATGTAGACGATTTGCTACGTCCTGTGTTCAGCGAACCGACTTATCACGCCTTCTGACGCCCTGCAGCCCTGACATCTACGTAATATCGTCCTAGCGCGATTCTCAGTTTAAGAGAAAGAAAAACAGGTAAAGTTTGCGAATTATATGAAAATAATATTCGCAAAACGAATGGATGAAAAATATACAGGAAAAATGAAATACAGAGATAATAAAAGAGAGAATTTGGGTGAACGAATAGGAAGAAAATGTAGGAAATTAAATGAATATAAACCCTACGTGACCCTGTCCAACTAATTTAAATGAAATAGACATCACGAGAAAGACTATCAACTGGCATTTTATTACATAATGTACTATGTCACATTGACATTACAATTGAATGTGAAATCTGGTTTGTTCAACACGTGGTTTCTTCTTCTTCTTCTTCTCCTTCTTGGATCCTTAGTCAGTGACTGACAAAGAAGTCAATGGCCATCACGCCTAATGGCACAGGGCAGCAATAAACTGTCCCCATTTTGTTCGGTCGGAGGCCATCCTTCGTGGTGTGCCCAACTCTGGTTCATGCTTTGTATCTGATCCTCCACAGTTCTCCGCCAGGTGGTCTTTGGTTTGCCTCTCTTTCGCCGAACTTCTGGGGTCCATAGCATAGCAGTTCTGATGATGGTGTCAGGGTCCTCCCTTCTGAGGACATAGCCAACCCAGTTCCAGCGTCTGCCCGCAATGATTGTGTGCATGCCTTTTTGACTGTACCGTGTAAGCAGTTCCGGGTTGGAGATGGTATTCGGCCAAAAAAATTCGAAGTAATTTCCTTAGACAGGTTGTGTGGAATAAGGATAAGTTCGACATTTCCTTTTCTGTTACTCTCCTTCACTTCGCGCCAAAAGTACAGAAAGTTACGCAACTTTCGTATAATCTTAATTTGGTGTTTTTGCTGTACTGAGAAGATTTCCAAATGTTGCTTAGATTTGCAAAGGCATGATGTCATACCGGGCTGCAATGTTTGCTGTCTTGTAAGGTCGGTTTATTTGCCATTTTAGATTTAATTTTTGTGTGTTTTGGAATGAAAAAAAAAAAAAAAAAAAGAAATAAAACTAATTTGTCAAGTGGCAGTTATTGCTAATTATTTTGACATTTGTTTGCTGTGTATCCAGTGGGCACAAGTGTTGTGTACAACAATTTATAAATAGGAAATGACTTATAAAGCACCCTTTATGACAGTTTTATTTTATATGCAAGAACAGACAAGGATGAAGGTTTTGCGTGCAACGCCTTCTTCGGTGGAGGTAGCACATGATGACAACTCACAACATGTATTAACCAAATAGTGTTACATTGTCTCTTCACTATTTATTTCAACGGAAAATGTCATACATTTTCCATTGTCCATTTGTCCCACTAGTAAAGAGTCATAGTTACCCCATCACCTATTGTCTCAACCAACAAGTCATACCTGCACACTCACCTCGTTTCTCAACGACTAAAAGTCATACGTTGTCCTCTCACCACTTGTCTCAACCAGTACAAACCAAAAGTTGCCCACTCACCACTTAACTCAAACAGTTAAAGTCATAAGCTGCTCACTCATCACTTCTCTCAACCAGTAACAATTATACGTTGCTCACTCACCACAATTCTCAACCACTATGAAGTCGTGTATTGAACAAGCCACATCTCACGTTGAGATGTTATATCAAAGTGACATACCATTTTATATTCGGCATTGACCTCTCTATATTTTGACGTTTGCTTCATATAAATTAATTAGATTGGAAGGAAGAGATAAAATTGTAAAATCAGGAAATGACTTTTCGATGACCCTGCACCCAGTAAGCTCAAAAGTCGTTTCCAGACCAGACTGTTACTCGGGTCATCATGCGATCGCATCTTTCAATGCTGAATATCTGTCAGATCACAGAAGAGTGAAGCAGAAGGATGGGAACCAGTCATAAGACAACAGTTCCCGAAGGCGGGTTTGCCACGCTTTCTCACGCTGATTAATTCTCTTGTAAGGCGTAGTTTACCTCCCAGGGGATGACCGATGAGTGGTCGTTGCTGATCCCAGGGGTCATCTCAGAATGCAGGTTGAACATAGTGAGATTACAGCAGCGAGTATGCTCACTATTTGTCTTTATAGCAGGGATTCTCAAACCGGGGTACGTGTCTTTAGTTTGTCAAGAGGTACGGGAAGTTTTACAAAAAGCCAAGGGGATACGAAAACTGGAAAAAGTTGGGAACCTCTGCTTTAGAGAATACTTAGATATCAAGATTACAATTCACGAGGCATCCAAAGAAATAATCCAGATGTTTTTGGTCTTCGGAGTGGGGCATGATCAAATTTGGCCAACCAGTCTTGGAATGGAGGTGCCAACAACCTCAAGCTGACGGCTGCTTTCTTTGAACATTTTCAAGGTGACGTCTGAGAGTGAGCGAAGAAGGAGAAATTGACCCAGCAGGTATTGTGAGTAGAAGGTGGGACCAGTGCGTGTATGCTTTCACGTGATAATCTCTTTGACTCCGGAACAACGCTCAGAGAGTTGGTCAGATTGGACACCAGTGCCAAAATCTCTGAGCGTTGTTTTTAGTCTATCACGAATTAAAATTACGGCACAGGGTGGAAAATAATTGCAGAGTCAAAGAGAAAAATGATCAAACGTGGAATATGTAGACCAACGTTAATGGACAATGCAGTTCAAGACACACCAGTCTATGCAGCTGTAAATGCTCTTGAATTAAGGAAGGCAAAGGTAGCAAGGAAGGGAACAGGTCACTCCACATCATAAAGCTGAGACTTAGTATAGTGAACTCTCTAACACTTCACTCTCCAGGCAGTATATGCTATAGGACCATCTTTATCTTTTACTCATCATACAGCTTGAGATGTGGAAATCTGAAGACAAACAACCATATTTCTCAAGTTCTTCTCTGCACCATAATTGATGCTTTTTCACATTCGTAACTTCGGAAGCCATAACATGTAATACCTGCGTACTTTATCTCCATCTTCTTGTAACCGTGTTTTCCTGCCGTCCAAAAAATAAACTTCTGATATTGGAACTGTTGATTCAGATTTCTAAGAACACAAAGATCAATCAGTATCTCCTGAATCATTTGTTTGCAAAGGCTTAAAGTAAGGGAAGGATTTAAAGTTTAGTTGTCTTGCATTCATCCGATATTTAAGGATAAACACGTGCGAGAATTTAGCCTATCAAACTGTGGTATGGATACACCTGACATGTTGAGATGCGCATTAGATTCCCAATCCTGTCTGGATATTGAGCGATCGATCGTTTGTGCAGACAATGATAATAAGGTAAATGACCAAGACATAGGCAAATATGTTGCTGTCAACGGCAATGATAAAAAAGAAACTTCACCAGTAGATAGATGAAAAGACTGCGATGATAATGAAAACGATGACGAATGTCGTAGCACTGAACATCATCATCATTACTCTTTAGCTCCATAAGGAGTAGGGGGTGGAAGTAGCTCAGAGGTATGGGCTCCTCCTCTAATTCTTAAGGTACCGTGTTCGCTCCCAGCACAGGGAATATAATTTTTGGACATTTTTTTCAGAACCAGTTCTTAATGATGTCATATTCTCCCGTACTGACCTCCAGGGTATTGAGATTGGATGCTGTAAAGTCTTGTTCTTTCCACTCTGTAAAGTTGCTTTCACACACACACTGTAAAGTATCAGTCTGTCTGCTCTGTAAGGAAGAGTGGTGTGTTGTTGAGATCAGGCATGCTCCAGTCTACCCAGCTGTAAATGGGTAACTCACCCTAGTCCTGAGTTAGGGAAGGCAAAGGCTCCAGGGGAAGCAGGCCCTAAACTTGGTCACTTCAGCCGACGCAGGATGGTGTATGTATAAAGTAGAAGTGTAGAGTGTGATTACCGCGAATGGTGTACTGTTCGTGTGCTGACCAATATAACCACTCACACTTGTGTCTACAAGGCACCAATGCAGACTGCTGGAATCTTAGTTTACTCAATTTATTCAGACGTACACACTGGGACATACGAGTACATCATGGTTCGTTGACATATCAATTTGTAGGTATACATAGCAGATCTGAAGTCATGACACATTCAGAAAGAATGGGCAGTACATCAAAAGTTCAATGTCATGATACATTATGGCCACATCCCCCTATCTGACTAAACGCGTCAGTGAAGGGCGGATCGATAAATAACCAAAGTTACTTGACGTCCATAGTTTGTAGTATATACAGTAGAACTCCATTTATCCGAACCCCATGGGACCGAGCATCGTTCGGATAATCAAATGTTCGGATAATTGGATTACATAATGTATCGAGTACATGTACACATATTTCTAAAAATAATTAACCATCACAAGGAAATTACACTATAAAACATATTTACTTGTACTGTAATAATAATACCCACACTGTATTAGATCACTGTATCACCAAAATCTTTCATTACACTGCAGTGCATGTACTACTTGTATTAATTATTTTTTTTTTAAGAAAGAGAAATGTTTTCAAAATAACATTACAAACGATTCAAAACCAGGCGCAACTTACGTATACATGTACTTGCACAGATGTAACCCACTATTTAAATTAATGAGGAATCCTCTTTTGCACAAAACTGGATAGTCTCCTTTTGGCTGCTAAGTCCCGCATTCTCTTCAACAGCAGAAGCTGTATAGGACAGCTGTCATCTTCTTGCTCGTACCAAGCCATCGCTGTTTCTAGTGCTATAAAGGCCTCTTCAGGACTTGGTCGACGTTTTTGGGTTTTCTTCATAATCTACAAGTACATCATGTACTTCTGAGGAGTCTTCATCATCGGTCACTACATGTATTTGGTTTTCTTCTTGCACAAAAGACAAAATTTCTTCGTCATTCAAAAACTGAAAACCAGAATCATTATCATCTTCTAGCCACATGTGTGCATCATCTTTGTCACAGGCCGAAAATCCGGGCATTGCTTGAAACAGTTCCACAACTTCATTTATACAATCATCATTTGTGTCCACTACAGTAGTTTCATTTCCTCCTTTTTTCCCAAGCAATCTATTCCAAGCCTTGTTGAGATTATCTTGTGACAGGGTGGTCCAAGCATCAGCTAACATATATCAGCAGTCTTTGAGATTAAGCTTTTTGGAAAACGCCACCACACTTTCTTCATCTTCAGTCAACAATAAACGACGCATGACTTCCTTCTTGTACATCGTTTTAAGCTTTGCTATAACACCCTGATCCATTGGTTGAATCAGTGCTGTTACATTGGGAGGCAGAAAAATTACTTTAAAATTTGCATCAACTGCATTCAATGTATCCGTCTCTGGATGAGATGGTGCATTGTCCAGTAGAAGAATTACTTTTCCAGTTTTCTTTTCTTGTTCTCTCAACCTCTTCACATTTGGGATGAACTGATTTGTATACCAATCAAGAAATATTTCACTATTCATCCAAGCACTCTTCTGTGCTTTGTAGCACAATGGGAGACATGTCACATTCTTTAAACAACGTGGTTTTTTGGCTTTACCGATCATTAGCACCGGTAAACGATGACTTCCACTGGCATTCGCGGCTACCAAAATTGTTACTCTCTCTTTGCACTTTTTAAACACAGGGGAAGCTGCTTCGCGCTGAGATGCAAGTGATTTTTGAGGCAATGATTTCCAGCATAAGCCAGTCTCATCGGCATTATACACATCGAGTGAATAATCTTCTTCTTCCAAAAAAGCCAAGAATGTTTCTTTAAAATTTTCAGCGGCAGTTGCATCTCCAATTCTCGTATGCCATGACGAGATTTAAAGTTTCTTAACCATCCCTGGCTAGCCTTAAAGTCAGGAGGACAGTCAAGTTGATTGTTGAACTGAAGTGCCTTTTCACACAATAGAGAACCAGAGATAGTTTCCCCTTTGCTTCTTCTTTGCACAAACATATATACAAAGCCTCTTCCAATTTCAAATCTTTCGCATGTCTCATGGTTTACGTTTCTTCGACCCATTTTCACTATCCAATTTCGGTGCAAAACTCATAATTTTATCCTTGTTACTTTTGATGTCAGAGACGGTAGCTTTCCCAACATTGGAAATCCTCGCAAGTGAAGACACAGTTTCACCTTTTCCTAGTCTCTTGATAATTTCTGTTTTCGTTTCAATTGACAAAACATTGCGGTTCCTTTTATATGCTTTAGGCCTTCTGGAAGATTCCATATCGCACAGAGAAATACTTGCACACCAAAATTATTCTGCTGTAGTAGCAGGCACAATTATTTTAAGTTGAACTGTCTGTTTAGCCAGTGTTCTGCCTAGAACGCATACGTACACTAGATTGGTAAACCAGATATTAACTGACTTTATGATCTGACTGACTTCCTGTACGTAAGCGACTGACCATTAGCCCATTCCATCCTCTACAAATTGTTCGCACACATTTGAAGCTTGCAGCATCAAAAGATTCAAAAATAAAGTCTAACATGACTGGTGGCGCCTGATTTTTTTTTTCTCGAAAAAGTGTTCGGATAATTGGATGTTCGGATAATTGGGGTTCGGATAAATGGAGTTCTACTGTATTATGAAACCACGAAAGGGGGTTTCTAGCAAGATTGAGATCTCCCTGTCACTGTCCGATAATAAGATAAATAATCTGTTCTCTTGGCAGTGATCAAAACATATGATGACCGAAATCCAACATGGCTGCCTCCCTGAGTTGTCGTTCACTCATTCATAGGAAGGAGAATATAAGCCAGAGTTAATTTATAATGGTTATATAAATGATTTCGTAAATGTTTCCATACAGCTCTACGGTGATCAGGTTAATTTCACGTAGCCATAACCGCTGCAGGAAAATCTGTCATCTTCGTCGATACCAAACACGACACTAGCATAACGAAGCACCAAAAGTCAAGCTAGGCCTAACCGACGAGAGATCATCAAAAATAGGAGCTGGGTTTACCTGGAGTCCGAATCATCTATATACTGACATAAGGAGAGTCTCTAACACAAACTATCGTAGAGACACCATCTCCTTCAGAAGAAAAACCACGTCGTAAGACATTTTTTTCTGACGAAAGGACCAGCTCTTGAAAAACGTACCCCGCCATTTGTACGCGGTACATCGGAACTCATCACGACTTGTCAAGACCACTCATACTTCCGCTAGCAAGAATCTAGTCCCTCCTACCCATCCAAAATATACAATATAGGACTGATTCTACTTGTACTAATAATATGTAATACATATGAATTCAGGCCATAAACACAATAAGCAAATTAATATATTTTCTGGCCCTAAAAATAAGTACAAACGCAAGCGCAATATCCTTGCGCTGGATCAATATCCAGAACGATTACTCCTATAATCAAAAGTGTGAATCAAACATGGGTTATCTCGCTTTTACCATAAACAGCATTTTCATACACAAATAAATGAATGTCTATATTTTTCCCATATTAAATAGCCATATCGATTTTTGTAAAATGTGCGTCAAAATATGCACGCAACAGATTACCACACCCCTCGGGAAAAAAAATGGTACATTTTTTTTTTAAATACATCTAGGAGCAACATACAATAGGCTCACAACGCAGCAATAACAATGCGCAGATGATAAGCATAAGTTTTATGACCTTAGAGAAAGTACTTCTCTAAGTATAAATATTTCCAGAGAGGTGTCACCAACGCATACTACAATATTAGCAATGACACAATTTCCACATTAGTTTATACATAAATTCCATCTAAGATATCTTAACATCATGATCATCAAAGACGAAAAACATTGAAAGATCAGCGGTGAATACATATCAATGAACCGCTAAGTAGTAGAGAAAAATGCAGTTTAAGGATTGACCAAACCATAGCCAATAATTCACGGTCTAGGACCGAGTAATTCTTCTCTGCGGCATTTAATTTCCGAGAAATATACATCACAGGATGCAGAGTTCCAGAGTACTCTTGCATTAGTGCAGCTCCAATCCCGGTGGATGAAGCGTCACTACGAAGAATAAATGTCTTATCCTTAGAAGGCAATACTAGGATAGGTGAAGTAGAAAACATAGTTTTAACCTTATCCAAAGAGGATTGACATTCTTGAGTCCAATGGACTACATTAGGAGACCCTTTCTTTAGCAAGGAAGAAAGAGGTGACATAATGGAGGACAGATTCGGGATGAATCGTCCATAAAATTGTATTAGACCTAAGAGACTTCGTACTTGCTTTTTAGTCTTAGGAATAGAAATGTTAAGTATCTTACTTGTATTATGGTCTTCTGTTTTTAGGAACCCATGACCAACACGGTGTCCTAAGAAAGATATTTCGCTAAAACCAATACATGCTTTCAATGGTTTCGCTGTCAGGTTATGCTCGCGTAAGATAGACAATAGTTCATTTATCCCATTATAGTGATCGTTCCAAGTATAACTGAAAAGACAGATGTCGCCAGGGCGTTCATAAGACCGAAAGGCATGAAATTCCATTGGAATAGACCCCTAGGCGTCGAAAAAGCAGTAAACGGTTTGGCGTGTTCGGATAGTGGAACTTGCCAATATCCCTTAGACAAATCGAGTTTAGTAAAGAAGTGAGAATTCGATAGTCTCGTAAGTAGCTCTTCTAGTAAAGGCATAGGTTCAGCATCGAATTTAGTCACTTGATTCAATTTGCGATAATCCACGCAAAGACGTATGTTATTGTCTTTTTTCCGT
Organism: Oreohelix idahoensis; assembly: GCA_024509875.1. NCBI lineage: Eukaryota > Metazoa > Mollusca > Gastropoda > Stylommatophora > Oreohelicidae > Oreohelix > Oreohelix idahoensis. The sequence continues at coordinate 269,330 of JAMPIV010018970.1, forward strand.
ACTATAACCATCGGCGAAGAATATGCTGATGTGGATGGTTCAATAATTTTTAACTCTATCATCTCATCTAACTCTTTCTCTACCTGTGCTTGAAAATGTATCGGGATAGGATACGGTCTGACTCTTATAGGACTATGGTCAGTAAGAATAATGTCATGTTGAATGACATCAGTTTGACCAGGAATGTCAGTAAGGACATCCTGAAATTGTTCTAACATAGTAGAAACTTGTTTCTGCTCTCCTGGAGATAATTCTGGAGAAATTGCAACATCTTTCCATGATTCATTAGAGTGAAGAGGAATCATTGGAAAAGGTAAATTTACATCCGAGAAACTCGTTTCCTCATCCTGTATTACTGACAGAGATGAGTACTGTCCATGTTGGACTGGAAAATCGTCCGTTGCCTGGAAAACAGGTTGTAAATAATCAGGACGTTCATGGAATTCCGTGAGCATGTTGATGTGGAAGATTTTACGCTTCCCGTCAATATCGACGATATAGTCAACATCGGAAACCTTTGATATTATATCGTACGGACCTTTCCAAGAAATGAGAAGTCTATTTTCCCTACAAGGTAGCAAGACAAATGCTTTGTCACCTGGACAAAGTTGACGCAAACATCTCTTTTTATTGGCAAATTCCCTTGCCTTCTGTTTCGCAAATTCAGAAGAAGCAGTTGCCAATTTGCATGCTTCAATAATCTTGTGTCTAAGTGCGATGACATATTCATAAGAGGATTTTGTGTCATCGACAATATTATCAGCAGTTATAAGATCATGAAGTAAGGACATAGGACCTCGCGGTTCGCGCCAAAGACAAGTTCAAAGGGAGAAAATCCTGTATGTTCGTTGGCGACCTCTCTATATGCAAAGAGAGCCGCGGGTAAAACCCTATCCCAATCCTGAGGATGATCTTCTGTTATCTTACCTAGTAGGTTTTTCAGAGTTCTATTCAAACGTTCCACCATCCCATTGGACATAGGATGATAAATACTACTCAGCGATCTCTCTATCTTCAGAGTCGACATTACTTGAGACATGGTATCCGATATGAGTTGGGTACCATGGTCGGATAATATTTCTGCTGGAAATCCCAGACGAGAAAATATTAACCAAAGAGCATCTGCGACACATCAGCAGTAGTTATGCTCTTTAGAGGAACAGCCTCCGGCCAACGTGTGCACATATCAACACACGTCAAAATAAATTGGTGTCCTCTAGCAGACTTTATCTTAAATGGACCAATGATGTCTATCGCCATTTTTTGAAATGGCCGAATGGGAATGTCTGCAGCCTGAATAGGTGCATCATGGCGTGGACCTCTGGATTTAATCTCTTGACATACTTTACAAGATCGACAATAGATTCGTATGTCCTTATTCACAGCAGGCCAAAAGAAAGATTGAAGAACTCTAGCTTTAGTACGGGAAAAACCCATATGTCCAGCACACTACGAATCATGAGCGTGCTGTAAAATTTTAACTCTCATATTTTTAGGCACAAGGATTTGAGAATGAATGGACTTAGCGGAGTCTTGTACCATACGTACAAGTACGCCATTCTTCAACGTAATCCAAGATTTACGATTAGTATCCTTATTCGGATCACCTTTTGTTGCCAGAGTAAAGAATTTCTTTAGAGTAGGATCATCTTCCTGCTGTTTGATAAAGGAATCGTGGGAAATCTCCAAGGGATCATCTTGGATCTGCGCATCATTATCTTCAGAATGTGAAGATTGTGGCATATTGAGAGCTTGAGCCCTAGTGATTACTGCATTAGCAGATTGCATATTAACATTTTCCCAATTAGAAATTTGCTGTGGAGTGCATTCTTTCACTCCATGAATGCGACCGATGATAAGATCAGCGATCGGATTCGGCAAGAGACATGCTTGCACCTCTCCTGTAAAGAAAGGCGTAGCAATATTGATAATGGCAGTGGAGTACTTCTCCAATGTGCCACCAAATGTTACACATTTGACTATATTGCCTGTAGCTCGAGAAGGATTTACGAGTGATTGCCTCACTCCAATGGTAGTGCACCCCGAGTCGAAAAGAATTGATACCGGAGTACCATCTATTAGGCCCCTATTAAAGACAAGAGCACCCCTTCCATTATGCGCAATTGACGCATGGAGAGCGGGAGAAGAAGCCTAGTGACCGCAGCTTAAAGTAGAAACTGTGGTTGGATCGAATAATGTTTTGCATTGCGAACACTCAGATGCTCTAGCAAAATCGAAAGCGGAATTCGCTACACTATTGGAGTCTTTTTTATCATTATTCTGATTATCGGTGTCGTGGAACTCCTGTTGTGCAGAGTTAGCCTGGTAATAAGATTTACCATGTCTTTTGTGTTGTGATCTACCTCGGTTATAATTGTCTCTATAATTATTATTGCCTCTGTTATAACCCCTATTTGGGTTTGAATCATAATATTCATGATCATAATCATCATGCTCGTTATATTGAGTATCCCTGTAATATTGTTTCTTTTGTCTCCATGAAGCACTTGGGTAGTTCCTATAGCTACCCCTTTCCGAGAATTTCTAACATTATGGGTACCCCTCGCGTGTCGAGGACTATCAGCCCGATTCCAGTTCTTCGAAGAAGAACTCTGATTTGAGTGGTTATCTTGGTTTTTGATACTTATTCCAATTAACCTTTTTATCAAATTTATTTTTAGCTCCTTGGAATTTGTGTGAGTAATTCTGATTATATTCTGTTGCCGAAGCAACTGGCATACTCTCTTTAATGTTAGAGTTACTAAGAATCATGTCAGGGTGTGCCGTGGCATACTGGTCACAATATTCTTCCATTTGCTTTATTGTACTAGGTTTACGCTCATGTAAGAACTCTAGGAATGATTTATTTACAGAAGACATGACCTTGTCTCTTAGCAATAAATCCGTAAGACCATCAAATGTTTTCTCTGTTTTGGATAATTCAATCCATCGTGAAAGTGTAATTCGTGCTTTTGAGATGAATTCTGAGAATTCTACACCTACCTCAGGTCTCATTGTTTTAAACAAAAGACGATAACCTTCTTCAGACAGCTGATATCTCTTTATCAAAGCTGCCCTAACAGCATCATAATTATCTTTGTCGGCCTCTTCAACAAAATATAACTTACTCAGAGAGACTCCCCTTTTAGATTTTCAGACAACTGATTCACATACTGTGATTTGTCAACATTATGAGATCGACAAGCCCGTTCAAATCTAGAAAGCCAAAATGTTATGTCATCACTGGTAGGGTTAAACGCTGGTACCTTGACCTTGTACACAAAGGGTTTACCATTACCACCAGATGCCTGATTAACATTACTCATATATGTCAATTTTAATTTCTCTAATTCAAACTCATGTTCTCTTATTGCTTTTCTCTCTTCAGCTTCTCTATCTAATCTTCTCTGTTCTGCAGCAGCTTCTAATTTTTTCTGTTCTGCAGCAGCAGCAACTTCTAGTTTTTTCTGTTCTGCAGCAGCTTCTAATTTTTTCTGTTCTGCAGCAGCAGCAACTTCTAATTTTTTCTGTTCTGCAGCAGCTTCTAATTTTTTTTGTTCTGCAGCAGCATCTAATTTCTTCTGTTCTGCCTCAAATCTCCTTTCCTCCACTTGCATCTGCAATTTCTTAAGTTCAGCAGCAGTATCAGCTTCTTTTTCTAATCTTTTTTCTTCAGCTATTGCTTTCCTTTCTTCTGCAGCAGCTTTTTTTTCTTCTATTTGAAGTTTTCTCTCCTCAGCCGCAGCTTTTTTTTCTTCCACAGCAGCAGCAGTTTTTTTTCTCTTCTGCAGCTAATGCTTTGTCATATTGAGCAACAGCCCATTGTTCTAAGTCTTTTCCAGTCTTATCAAGAGATTTTCCTTGAGCAATAAAATAATCTAATGTAGACATATTGTCTTCTTAAATCAGAAACCTGAAAAAGTAAATAAATTACCCTCTTTCAAGTTAATGGGAGACAAGTCTATACCTTAGACTTAGTCTTAGTCCAAACTTGTATGGTTTATAATAACCAATGATAACTTGAGTACCTGTGGACAACAATAATTGTATCTCAAATACTGTGGGGGACAAGCCTTACAAAGGTCTTGTATACCTCAATGTAATCAAAGATCACTTGAGTACCTGTGGAAAAAAATATTTCCCTTTACCAATCACTTTGGGAGACAAGCCTTATAAAGGTCTTGTATACCTCAATGTAATCAAAGATCACTTTAGTACCTGTAGAAAAAATATTTCCCTTTACCAATCACTTTGGGAGACAAGCCTTACAAAGGTCTTGTACATTTTGTTTTATAACAATAACAATCAGAAAGTACTGATCTGTACTATACTATCAGTGTATACCACTATACGTCATATGTCAACTAAAGACATTACAAATGACAAACAAGAAAAGACAATCTGAAAACATTTGCAGAGATCAAATTAAATCAAATAGGAGAAATGAAAAAAATGATCACAGAAACCGTGATGATAACTGCCATAAGATAACAAGACAAATAACGCCACAGTGTATAAACATAAGGGTGTAAAAAACTGAAATGAAAGAAAAGATGAGACCTACAATTATACAAACAAATCAAACAAAACTAAGGAACACAAAAAATGTTACAAATACAAATATGAAACAGTCGTCACAACTAACCAAATATTTGCAAACTATGTTGCATGCAAATTTCAATTAAGAAATTGCTCCCTATCGAACGCCAGAACAAGACCAATATCACTCGGTATTTCCTGTTCTAGTCACCACCCATCCAGGCCCGCAACATATAAACCCCTACACATATAAACAAATAACATGTAAGCATAAATAGCATATAGCATACAATATCATTTATGTCATGAATGGAATGTGTTGCAGGTATAGTGTTGTAAAGCAGGCACAGTTTATTTTAATACTAATAACTTGCCACTTTATTCAGTAATAGATTTAATTTTAAACTATTACACTGTCAATTTTTCTCTGTTGAGCATCTGAAGAACCAACGATGAACTATGCACTTTATGTTCAGCAACACTGTGATTCTTCCGTACGTTGAGAAATGTCAACAATATTGCTCCAGATATTTTCTACACTTGATACCACTGTCCTGTGTAATACTGTCTGTACAGCGAAAAACTGTCAACAAGCGCTGAAGCTGACATCGACTGTATAGCTGTCCTACTGGTGTTGATGTGTTCAAACAAATGTTCTTTCAGCTGTAAACTGAGATTCTCAACACAAAACTGCGTAAGCTGGACCCAGGAATCTGGCTCGCCACTGTAAAGTCTTGTTCTTTCCACTCTGTAAAGTTGCTTTCACACACACACACTGTAAAGTATCAGTCTGTCTGCTCTGTAAGGAAGAGTGGTGTGTTGTTGAGATCAGGCATGCTCCAGTCTACCCAGCTGTAAATGGGTAACTCACCCTAGTCCTGAGTTAGGGAAGGCAAAGGCTCCAGGGGAAGCAGGCCCTAAACTTGGTCACTTCAGCCGACGCAGGATGGTGTATGTATAAAGTAGAAGTGTAGAGTGTGATTACCGCGAATGGTGTACTGTTCGTGTGCTGACCAATATAACCACTCACACTTGTGTCTACAAGGCACCAATGCAGACTGCTGGAATCTTAGTTTACTCAATTTATTCAGACGTACACACTGGGACATACGAGTACATCATGGTTCGTTGACATATCAATTTGTAGGTATACATAGCAGATCTGAAGTCATGACACATTCAGAAATAATGGGCAGTACATCAAAAGTTCAATGTCATGATACATTATGGCCACATCCCCCTATCTGACTAAACGCGTCAGTGAAGGGCGGATCGATAAATAACCAAAGTTACTTGACGTCCATAGTTTGTAGTATATATTATGAAACCACGAAAGGGGGTTTCTAGCAAGATTGAGATCTCCCTGTCACTGTCCGATAATAAGATAAATAATATGTTCTCTTGGCAGTGATCAAAACATATGATGACCGAAATCCAACATGGCTGCCTCCCTGAGTTGTCGTTCACTCATTCATAGGAAGGAGAATATAAGCCAGAGTTAATTTATAATGGTTATATAAATGATTTCGTAAATGTTTCCATACAGCTCTACGGTGATCAGGTTAATTTCACGTAGCCATAACCGCTGCAGGAAAATCTGTCATCTTCGTCGATACCAAACACGACACTAGCATAACGAAGCACCAAAAGTCAAGCTAGGCCTAACCGACGAGAGATCATCAAAAATAGGAGCTGGGTTTACCTGGAGTCCGAATCATCTATATACTGACATAAGGAGAATCTCTAACACAAACTATCGTAGAGACACCATCTCCTTCAGAAGAAAAACCACGTCGTAAGACATTTTTTTCTGACGAAAGGACCAGCTCTTGAAAAACGTACCCCGCCATTTGTAAGCGGTACATCGGAACTCATCACGACTTGTCAAGACCACTCATACTTCCGCTAGCAAGAATCTAGTCCCTCCTACCCATCCAAAATATACAATATAGGACTGATTCTACTTGTACTAATAATATGTAATACATATGAATTCAGGCCATAAACACAATAAGCAAATTAATATATTTTCTGGCCCTAAAAATAAGTACAAACGCAAGCGCAATATCCTTGCGCTGGATCAATATCCAGAACGATTACTCCTATAATCAAAAGTGTGAATCAAACATGGATTATCTCGCTTTTACCATAAACAGCATTTTCATACACAAATAAATGAATGTCTATATTTTTCCCATATTAAATAGCCATATCGATTTTTGTAAAATGTGCGTCAAAATATGCACGCAACAGATGCCTAACCTTTTCGGACAAGGGCGAAAAAATAGGAGCCCCCGCGTGCAAGTTGCGCACGTTACAAATCCCTAGGCATTTGAAAATCGTAAAGCGTAGGCCATACGGCAGCTATCATAGCAACATTTACAAAAATGAGAAAACCTACACGCCATAAAAATAGTTATAGAATGTGTGATTCCTGTATACACACATTGGAATCCTCGCCGGTGCTATGGAGTTCGTGCACTGTGCTGAGATCATCCTAAGGTAGGAGATCAGAGCACTAATGGAGATGTTCGAATTCAATGAAGATTGTCCTTTAAAAACAAACCAAACAATCCCTACGGAGTAGGAGTAATGGCTTTCAACTAATTCATGCCTAGCTTTCCTGTTCTGTTTGAGCTGATGGCACGAGACAGGAAGACATGACATGTTTGTTGAAGACCTGTGTTCCTTGGGAAACTGAAGGTGTGATGAATAAGTGGATGAAGGCTTGAATGAATGGTCTCTGGAGTGTGCTTACATTAGTGCGTTTAGATTGGCCTTATACAGCTAACAATATAAGGCTTGAATGATTGGTTTCTGGGGTGTGCTTACATTAGTGCGTTTAGATTGGCCTTATACAGCTAACAATATAAGGCTTGAATGAATGGTCCCTGGAGTGTGCTTACATTAGTGCGTTTAGATTGGCCGTATACAGCTAACAATATAAGGCTTGAATGAATGGTCCCTGGAGTGTGCTTACATTAGTGCGTTTAGATTGGCCTTATACAGCTAACAATATAAGGCTTGAATGATTGGTTTCTGGGGTGTGCTTACATTAGTGCGTTTAGATTGGCCTTATACAGCTAACAATATACGGCTTGTATGATTGGTTTCTGGGGTGTGCTTACATTAGTGCGTTTAGAATGTCCTTGTACAGCTAACAACGCTTCAGATATATGTTCCTAGTCACTTCAAAAAAAAAAAAAAGGCAGTTATTGTATCAGACTCACAATCCATGCTTCGAAAGGTCCAAAATGGATGGCTCCGACATGAATGGAAAACCTCCATAGAAGCATCGAATCTTCAAGAACTGATATGGATCTACTGTCCTGGTCATGCAGGGGTACGCGGCAATGAAAGAGCTGACAGTCTAGCTTCAAGAGCACCAATTGAAGGAGAATGGAACATGGATAAGAAAGAAATAAAAATCATAGCACCATCATAGCTGGCAGACGCTGGAGTTGGGTTGGCCATGTCCTCAGAAGGGACCCTGATACCATCACAAGAACGGCTATGCTATGGAACCCCGAGGGAAAGCGAAAGAGAGACCGACCAACAACAACTTGGCGGAGAACTGTGGAAGCCGAGATGCAAAGAATGAACCATAGTTGGGGCACTGTACGAAGGATGGCCGCCGACCGAGCAAAGTGGAATCAATGTGTTGCTGCCCTACAAGACGCCACCAGGAGGATGGCCACTGACTGCTTTGACGGTTGGCGGCTATGGATCAAAGAAGAAGAAGAAGAGAGAAATACTGAAGGCAATTAATGATCGTCTATTAGAGAATGACACTGCAATCGATGAATCATCAAGGCTAAGACTGCTGAAATTTGGCATCAAACGTAAAACCAGCAGGGATGGACGTATGAGAGAACACATCCGTGCGCTACAGGAACAATTAGCATTCATACTCTTCGACATTTGCTGAGGGAGACTGAGCACCTATGGGTTTGCCCGGAGTGCAATGACATCGATTCTGATCAACATTAACATTTAAACAAAAACAACCTGGACTAACACTGACATCAGGCTATACAACACAGCCTTAAAAGACGTGATAAATAAGACGACAAAACAATTTAGCATATCATAAACCCGGAAAGAACATTGTTCAGCATTGTAAACTAGGGATGAGAAGGAAACGATGGCGATGGATAGAACACATATTGAAGAAACTTACGGTTAACATTACCAGGCAAGACGACACTGGGGATGGAAAGGACGCAAATTGAGAAAACCTGTTGATGACATTACCAGGCAGTCCTTGTTCTGTAATCCCAGGGTTAGAGGGGTAGAGAGAGAGATCAAGGAACATATAGAGAAGAGAACCGGAGACAGACGTGAAGAAAGCACAAAAATACCTTGAGCTGATGGCGCGAGACAGGATTATTTGGCATACATTTGTTGAAGGCCTATGCTCCTTGGGAAGCTGAAAGGTGATACTGTTATCTACTTCTCAAAGACCTTGTATGTCCTAGATTATGTCATAATGCTCGTGGTTCTTCAGATACATATGTCCTAATCAGCTTCTCTTTTATTGTTATCTTACGTGGACTGATACTCGTTGAATTCGTTAAAATGTCATCTGGCTATCCGACAAAGCCTTAAAAGACATGACAGATATGAGAACACGACAGTTGAGAATATTATAAACCCTCCTAGAAAATGTTCAGCCGACAAATTATGTAGGGGTAGTCTGTCAGCTTCTCAGCCCAGCGTTTATGGTGGCTCCAAATATTTGTACACCTGAGGACTAGGTCACGTTACAGGAGAAATGACAGCCAACCTGCCGAATGATGGATGTACCAGCTTGGACAAACTTGTAGTTTCCTGTGTTTCGGTGACAGCACAACAAGGCCGTTTCAGTCTTTATTACTGGATTAAAAAAAAAAAAATTACTGCCGAGAAAGTGTCGCTGAAAATATGAAACGATTTTGAAGACTCTGCACGTGGTACTTTAGACTAATCCAGATTCGTCTGCTACACGAGCGTCCAGGCAGGCTTAACATACTCACGTGCTTAATCGAAGTATCAACTTCAATTTGTCCTATTATAAGATACGCCTTCTTAAGTCCCCGGGGCTCTCTGAAGAGACAAAGACAGGATAGGACTACGGCACCCAGGTACAAGGCGGACTAATATAAAGTTGTGCAAGGGGCGAACAACCGCATCATGTAAAACCAATGGCTACAGAAACTACAGCTGCAAAAGTGTGTGTATGTTTAGTATAGGCTTCAGGGGAGGGAGGGGGGAGAACCTGCAGTAGTAATGACTTCATGCTCCATGGGGTGTGCAAAGGAGAATGATGATTAAAGTTACGGCCCCTGCACAAAATCTATTGTAACTAGTGTAAAAGCCCGTCATAAGACGGGAATTAAATTCAGAAGCACCAATACCTAACGGCAATTTTACTTATTCAAAAGTATTTTTCAAAAACCACTGTGCATCACCACAGTACACGAACTACGTTGAAGCAGCGAGGATCCCAATGTGTATATACGGGATCAAACATTCTATAAATATTTTTGTGCACGCCGTCATTTGCGCATTCTTCTTTGGTACGTGTTACTATTTTCGGGAGAGTACATGTAAGGGAAACAATACAATTAATTTCTAACTTTCAACCAAAGTTGCATCCCTTAGCGTTACGCACTGACAGAAGAAGCTGGGATTTTATATATCATCACTACAGAGTTACATAATAAGTTACGGCCTTGTACAAAATCTATTGCAATTACATCACTACAGGGTTACATAATAAGTTATGGCCCTTGCACAAAATCTATTGCAATTACATCACGTCAGGGCTACATATTAAGTTACGGAACTGCACAAAGTCTGTTGCAATTACATCACTACAGGGCTACATAATAAGTTACGGCCCTGCACAGGGCTACACGTGTACAGATAATTGCAGTAATAATAATTTTAAAAATAACTTTAATGAAAAATGGCATAAGGAACACCCAAAGATCCATTCATAAGGAACACTCAAAGATCCATTCATAAGGAACACCCAAAGATCCATTCATAAGGAACACCCAAAGGTCCATTCATAAGGAACACCCAAAGATCCATTCATAAGGAACACCCAAAGATCCATTCATAAGGAACACCCAAAGATCCATTCATAAGGAACACCCAAAGATCCATTCATAAGGAACACCCAAAGGTCCATTCATAAGGAACACCCAAAGGTCCATTCATAAGGAACACCCAAAGGTCCATTCAGCAGAACCACACGACAGTATTCAATTCCAAGAAGAAATGAAACGATAATTTTCAAGCATATTGAAACTCCAATAGATGAACCAACAAAGGCTAAGATTGCTGGAATTTGGCATCAAATGTAAGACTAGCAAGGATGAACGTATGAGAGGATGCACCCGTCGTGTATACCAGGAGTTGTCAACCTGTTTTTTTTTTTTTTTGCTCATCCCCCCGTTTTTTCTTAGCCTCATTTACCCCTGGGGCCCCCCCTGGCAGTCACTGCTAGCCGGAAAAAAGGTACTTTACCATCATCTTACTGTGGCTCCCTAGAAATATGCCATGACCCACGTCATGAGAACCACTGGTGTATACTACCAACGCACAGTAGCAGCAATTAACAATCATACCTTTCGACATTTGCTGAAGGGTACTGAGCACCTATGGGTTTTCCGCGAAGTGCACGGATGTCGATTTTTTTTTTTTTTTAATGTAAAACGTTTGCCTCGTTTTGGCGAGGCGCGTCCCGTTCAACCTAGTCGGTTATATTAGGGCGCATGTCCAAATATAAAAGACCCCTAGGTCTGGGAGTATATTTATTATGACGATTCTAATTAACAATAGCAATAATAATTTGCTGTATCTTTTTTTTTTTTTTTTTTTCGGTTTTAGCTAAGTTATAAAAACCGAAAATTCCATGTTTTGCAATGTCTCGCAATGAAAGTCCTTGTTGATTTAGCTTCGAATTTTTAATTAAATCGTAAAACGATGGGAGGAGAGAGGAAGGGGGCGATCAACAGCGAACTGCCCTGGGCTGTTACTCATGAAAGTGATAAGATTTGGGAACAGGTCCGACGTTGATAGATTGATATGCCAGACCATGTAGATGTGTCGTTTGTACTAAAGATGTTAAAGCAGATACTATTTCATACCTTATATTGTTTCACTCCTCGGGTGGTTGCTAAAGCTACATATTTCTTGGTTTTTCTAGTTATTTTGTAGTTGATGTTAATGTGTGTTTGCTTTTGCTGCATTAACTTGATTTGGTGGTTCTTACCTCGTTTATTTGAATCTGTTGCCTTTACTTTATGTTTACAGCTTTGGACTCTTGTATTTACTTTATGTTTCTTGGACTTTGTTGTATTTATTACATATTTATTAGACTTCAGTGTCCTTAGTTCATAGTTATTGGGCTTTGTTGTATCTGCTTTATGTTCATAAGACTTTGTTGTCCTTAGTTTATGCTTGTTGGATTTTGTCGTTAATACTTCATGTTTGTTGCAATTTGTTGGTCTTACTTCGTGTTTATAGGACCGTGTATTTATTACACATTTATTAGACTTCAGTGTCATTAGTTCATAGCTATTGGGCTTTGTTGTATATGCTTCATATTCATAAGACTTTGTTTGTCCTTACTTCATGCGTGTTGGATTTTATTGTCTTTACTTCACACATATAGGACTTTGATTTTTGACTTCATGTTTATTGGACTTGGTTTTTCATAGTTATTCTCACTTCATTTTCATTGTACTTCGTTTTTCATAGTTATTCATACTTCATGTTTATTGAACTTAGTAATTCATACTTTATGTTTATTGGGTTTTGTTGTCCGTCCTTCATGTTTATTGTACTTTGTTGTCCTTACTTCCTGTTTATTGAATATTGTTGTTCTTATTTCCTGTTTATTGGAGTCTACGTTGTCATTACTTCATATTGTTGGCTTTTTTTTGTCCTAACGTCATTGGTATCGACTTTGTTTCGCTTATTTCATGCGTGATTTACTTTTATTTAGACTTACATACTATATGAATATCTCTCACAACGTTGTTTTTCTCTAGCACACCTTATTGACAATTTATTGTCTCTTTATTCTTACTTCTTCTGACGTTCTTTGTGGCGCGCTCTGCCTTCGGCGAGCGTTCTAGGTCTTGGCCGCCTTCAGGGAAGTACCCAGTTTTTATATTGATTTTTGTTTAGATTCTTATGCGTCCTACTTAACCCTCACTGTCTTTCCTTTCCCTGATGAATGCCTTGTAGCCGCAAAGTTGGCGATTTTCTTTGTCTTTCCTCGTAAGACGAATCACCTGTTTTTTTTTTTTTTTTTTTTCATACCCATCCACTTTTGTTTCACGATGTTTATCACTGGCCACAAAACTTTGTACTCTCAGGATTAATGATTAAATGTATTTGGCATCGCAATGGCCACGTTTGAGACACCTAACGACATTAGTCTGGTACTTTCTCAGCCATTTCCCAGGCAACATATCATGCCGCCTACTATCGACACTGACTGGGCACCCTAACTTCATTATCCTTCGATAAAGCCCAGCAACCAGACTAAAGGCCTCAGATGGGAAAGCGGTGGCTGGGTGATTCCCCGACAGCAAAGAGCGAATTTTCACATTGCAATCACTTCTTTTAGCGAGACTTGTGTCGAGGGCAAATAAACTAGCTGAATAATTCATGGCGACCAGGCTGAGTTAGCTAAATATGATTGGTGCTCTCATCTACAATGTCTCTAATCAGTATTTGTGTCTTTCTGCCGTGTAAAATGCTACATACCGTGTCTACCACCCTTCGCCTGCTGTGTTTCCAATCAAAAACTGGCAAGAAAAGCTTACTCACTGTTGAGTCTCGGGAGGTTTGAACTTTTGCGATGGATTCTCTCTTATTGATTGGTTCTGGGCTGAAATTTGCAGATGTGTGATCTACAGACAGGAAAATCTTACTCACTTTGAACTCCCAGGAGATCTGAACTTTCGCAGTGGGTTCTGAGAGGTGCCCTGTATTGATTGGTTTCGCGCTGAAATTTGCAGATGTGTGACCTAAGTCCCTACACGTCTTATTGTAGCGTTTATGTTGATGCATGTAACATTCGGTATTTTGAAGATTGGAGTGAAGTAGTCAGTGACTGGGAGGATGTGGCTGGTGGTTGCAGCCAATGGAACTCACACAGTTGTCGCAGTTAGAGTAATGGGAAGCGAAGATGTGAAGGAGATAAAGACGGATAAATAACACGGAGAAAGACAACCAAACCTTTTAGGTCTTGTTTATTTGTTTGAGAAATTTCTTACACAACATCATGTGACTATGAAAATGGACCAATATTCATGCCCCCCCCCCCCTTCCCCATCCCGGAGTTCCTGAGGACTCTGAAGAGGCAAAAGAGATAAGAACTTCTGCTCCCTCAGGAATGTCATAGAAGTATTGGGCCTCATGTCTCTGCATACAGACCCCTGGTGTTAGTAGACTTTTTTAAAATACAGTTATATCACATTATGATGAAGGAAATGGAACTTGAATCTCAATAGCTCAGTACAAAGACCAAACGTGCCTTGCTGGAGATCATAAAAGTGAATCAGTAGTGAAGTGTTGCATTTAAAAAAGTGAATAAAGTCGCTTGACGTTATTCCATTGATACGCCAGGTCAACTTCGTCTTTGTAAGCTTCAATTCAATGTCTGCAGGCGTACACCTGGAATTAAAGTGATTGGTTTAGCGGGTTTTTATTTTTGATTTTTGCCGTTGAAAGCTTGTACAGGTAACTGATCTGATTGTATTTTGACGAGGTGTTCGTTCAATGTTACATGTCTGCACATTATAACTCTTCGGCTACCCACGGAGCATAGGTCTTCAACAAACATGTCAAGTCTTCCTGTCCCCTGCCAGCTACTCAAGGTCTTCTTCATGTCATTCGTATCTTGTCTCCGATTGTCTCATCCATGTGTTCCTTGGTCTCCCTCTGCCTGTCTTACCCTGAGAATTCCAGAACAAGGACTGCCTGGTAAAGCTATTGGCAGGTATCCTCAAAGTGTGTCAATTTCTGTACAGTGAAAATATAATGAGATGCATAGAGGACATGTCAGGAATATAAGTTGGTGGTTACAATATAAACAACTTGAGATACTCTGATGACACAGTCTTAACAGCAAAAAGAGTTGCAATAAATTATTGATGCAATAGTGATAGAAAGTGAAAATGAAGGCTTTAGCCTTAATAGAAAAATAAAAACATAAAAAGACAGAGGTAATGGTCATCTCGAAGAAAATCACTTCACCAGAATGAACTATCAATGTACATCGAACAGTCTTAAAACAAGTCAATAGATTCAAATACCTAGGCACTGATGATAGATGCCTCTCAGACGTGAAGAGCAGAATAGCCCGGGCAAAAGCAGCATCCTATAAAATAAAGAGTATTTAATGCAACAATTCTTTGTCAATGGAAGTAAGAAAGAGTTCTTCAGTGTTGGCAACAACCTACCTCACTCCACGAAAAACTGTTTGGAGATGCCAGGAACCTTGATCTGATTACTAACTTTATTGGAAGTCTGAAGGCGAACGAGGAAGAAGAGGAAGAATATAGAACCAATCCTGACATTCGGATGTGAGTCAGGGAAATGAGTAAACAAGTAGGAAAGGGTCCAGAGGCCACAAAGATGTGGTTTTACAGAAGAATGTTAAAAATACCACGAGCAGCTAAGAGTAATGAAAATGTCCTGAGAGAGGCCAATGCGCAAAGAAATCTTATTCCTTATGTTAGACGGAAGCAGTTCATTGTCTGTTTGGGCATGTTGTATGAAGTTCAGAAAGAAAAAATATATCGTGACAAGAGAAAAGATTGAAGAAAAAACAGATAGAGGACAAGGAAGAGATAAGATGTTAGATGATTGACATTATGACATTGAAAGAAGTCAACAACAAAATCCTATATATAAAATCCCAGCTTTTTCTGTCAGTGCGTAACGCTAAGGGGTGCAACTTTGATTGAATGTTAGACATTAATTGTATTGTTTCCCTTATATGTACTCTCCCGAAAATAGTAACACTTACCAAAGAAGAATGCGCAAACGACGGTGCGCACAAAATATATTTATAGAATGTGTGATCCCGTATACACACATTGGGATCCTCGCTGCTGCTACGTAGTTCGTGTACTGTGGTGATGCACAGTGGTTTTTTAAAATACTTTTGAATAAGTAAAATTGCCGTTAGGTATTGGTGCTTTTGAATTTAATTCCCGCCTTATGACGGGCTTTTACACTAGTTGATTGATAGTACTGGAGACAGGAAGTTGTTGAGAGATATGATCGCCTGGGCCATTAGGCATGGTGCTTGCAGAAGAAGAAGAAGCAGAAGAAGAATCTCAGCGTATCTGGAAGCCCCGTGTAGTCTCTGAGTAAACAAAGAAAAAACAGGACTAGTGCTCCCTCCGGCATATCGTTTAGGGGCGGCTAATGTGGTGTGGTGTATGGAATTGGGAACCTCATTAAGTGAAACAAATAACTACATAAACCACTTTTGCGAGAGTCAAAGAATGTTTTAGTACAGGCTTCCTGCACGTGAGTCAGCTGCAGCGATGACTACATGCTCCGGTAAGGATCAGAAGGGAACTGATGATAGGTTATGCAGCTGGTGTAGGATGTTGTTCCCACATAATAGCCTTGTTCCTCAGGTTGTCTGTTGTTGGTGATTTGTGCCGTGTTTCTCATGCAAGTTATGTCTCGTGTTCTGATCTTTCTTTCCTGTGCTCTAGAATCTACAGTGTAGATAAGGACAATGTTTGACACAAAGCAAAGAGATGGCGCAATTACGCTATTGAGACCGTTGCGGATGGTTGTCTACTATACCCTACTCCTACCTTGTGTTGATCGTAGTGGATTCGGATCTCTACCCTGAACAGTAGGTGTAGCAAAGTTTGATTTGCTGGGGAGGTTATGATGGTATCCTAAAAGAATGAAATCCGTATCTGTATTAACCGTGTGAGGTCAAGCACATGTAGGTCCCTGACTCTATAAATGATGATGATGAATTATGTGCAGGGAACCTAACGCTACCTCCCTAGATCTCACACGGTCACTGTTTTGGCTCTAGTGTCTGGTGTATGATGTACCTAGTGTCTAGGAGGGAAATGAAATGATGGTACACAACACAAAAACACTTTAATTTTCTATGAGGAAGTGAATAAAACCAGTGGTTGAGTTTTTCTTTAAAAAATGAATGTTTGAGGACAAGATAGTTTACAGAAAAGATCAACTAAAATATCTGGACTCTTTGTCCACTAAACTACAAAGTCAATATATATATATATATATCTATCCTGTTGGAATGTTCACAGCTTACACTTTATTCATCTAAGAGGGAGAGTCACTGTGTATGAGGGGCTGTAGTTTCATCATACCCCATAAACTTCCTGAGTATGATTTGAAATACCAGTGTTTATTAAGCGAAAATGTCAGATATACCCAGATGCTTAACTCATCACCTGGGATTCCTTGTAGAATGATAATACAGTATGCAGTTGCAGAAAATCTCGATCTCTCAATATGCCCAAGCTCCTCCCGTTATCTTTTGACAGCATAAACGAATGGTCGGAAACTTGATGACTTTATTCTCACTCAGCAGGTTTCCTGTTACCAGCTGGCAACAGGAAATAAAACCTCTGCAACAAAAGGACACCCTGGCCTTTTATATCTGATCACTTCTTATATTTATTATTTTTCTACTGTGCTATGGGGTCAGCTTCGCGTGCATTACAGGTGCACTCGCCCCTAATTTTACATGACTCACACCTTGCTGTGACCACACCTCAGGTCCCTATGGCAGATACGCCACTGTACGCTTACATAGTTTTCCTCAATAAAATAATGTGGAGTAACCACATTTCCTTTGGTATGATTTTCTCTTCTTTTCCTTTTTAAATATAAATGCTTCAGGCATGTTAAACAGTGTTCATGGAACACAGAGGCTTACTAATATATTCGAATGCAATATTATTAAAACAAACTCATGACAACATACAACAGTTAGATACAGTTCAATGTGAGGACTCAACGATGTCTGCTTATGGCATGTCCTTCACTTTTCCCAATAGCAGTATCTAACTTTGGCAGTGGGATTAAACATAATAATTCATAAAGCATTCTTACCACAAATATCAAGAAATATAAACAAATGACGCTGACTTGCAAAGAAATGGCCTCAGTTTCCTCTGCACTGCCAAGACTGTGAATACTTCTTTATTTAATTTTACAATTAACACAGCTGATCTCAGCGTATTTGAATGAAAAGTTTTGTTCAACCGGCAATGAATAATGAAAGCCTTTTGCTAATATTTATTAGCACTGGCCAATCGAAAACTTGCGACTACCAGAATTCAAATGTAGTTTTTGAAAAACAAAATTAATTCCAAACAAACTCGGTGTCTGGTAGTCGATTGGTGTCGTAGATTTTAGATAGGAGAATTAAGACTTGGGTTGGTCCCTTCTGAATAGGTTGGAATGAGTGTTAGTCACAGTGAGAGATGGAAATTAAAAAAACATAGACTTCCGCGAATGAGGTGGTAGAATAGTGATAGATGCTGTCTCTGAGAGCGGAAAATCTTCTCTCTCTCTCACCTATCTTCTACGACAGATCTAAAGTAGTCAGACAGTCTAAACACAGATATATATATATATTACATATATTTCTATCTAATCACGGGCACGCACATACACGTGACGACAGTTAAACACACATACGTGGGAACTCTATAACAATGATTATACAGAATAATTGGGATCGAGCTGACCAACGCACTGATGTTTTTGTTCCAGAGAAATTTTTAATTATCATATCAAAATTTCTCACAACACCAAAAAATACATAAAGGAAGCATATAAATAGACATAAAAGAATCAATGACTTTCTACCAGGATGATAGCCCCGTGATGATATTAACTCTAGGTTTAGCCCACAGCCCCGTTATGAGACAGATGATGGCCCAAAAAGTCACAAATACATATGGTTAGGGTCTAATATTGTCCCCCTTAGAAGGTATAGACTGACTTTGACAGCAGTGTCTATTCTAAAGGAACAATTAATACAACAAGCGAGTGCGTTAAATAACGAACATCCTTCCGTCACTTTCACTCGGTTCATTCATCAGGGATCCCTGGCACACGTTCTTACCTATCAAAAACCTGATGTAGTTCACCGTCTGACGTAACCGTAGGACACTTCTCTACAGTGAATCTGTATTCTTTGGATAAAGCGAATCCCAGCTCTACAATTACAGGTTTATTCCACTGTTTTCGGGGAGCGTTCACTTCACCAGTTAAATTTTAGATTTACTGTTAATGTCACTTGAATCAGGTTAGATAAGCAAGTTTAAACGGGCACACAGAGTTCAGAAACACGAGGAGTCCCTTAATTTAGAAAGATGACCAGTGGACAACTTCTTTCAACAGATAGCCTTGTTTCACTATTCACTCTTTCGACAAAAATAATGTCAGGAAATGTTAATGTTTTGATTGTAATATTCACACCGCCAGGCAGCATGTACATTTAAATTTGTGGAGCAATATGAACTGGCTCAAAAGCCCAATATATATTTCTAGTCTTTAGAAACCGTTAGTGGGATTGCTATTACTGTCTCTCTCTGATGGCATATGCACTGTCAGACCCGTGTTACTTGAAACAAAAAAACCCCACGTGGTTAAAGATAGGAACTGTCTATGCTTCACACAAATATGTCTCTTTACTAAATCCCGGTAAAGTTCGGGTCACCCCAGTATTTCACTGTATAAAAGGAAAAGCACATATAATCATTTACATATTATGTACTCAATATAACTTACATTTTAAATAGCAAGCCGACCGCTTGACTTATAATTTAAACTTCCGGTGAAATAAGTTATATAAAATCGATCATCAGGAATTAGGAATATGGTGCGTATTCCGTCACTACTCACTGATGTCGCGTCTAGCATTTATAAGTTAGTTATTAAAACAGTTTCGACTGAGTATTTAACAGTTAAATTAAACTCATTTCAGCTACTTGTTTAGTAAGCTAAAAATATGATTTATTTTGTATTTCCACTGCAACTCGTCGATTAAAGAAATAACAAACTATCAAAATATTCACTCTGCACACAGAACTAGTTTAAAATGAAATCGGCGATTTAACACTTAATCACTTCACAAAATACTAGAGATCTATTATATATAATATTTACCTCAAACACAGAAGTACTAAGAACCTTAAACCACTTCGACCAAACTAAAGGCCATCTCTATTTACAGAGATTATTTAGAAATCGAACGAAGGTTGTTCTAGTCTAACTGCAAAGTTACTGAGTGAAATGAAATAGTTTCAAACGTGGGTTAATATTTTAAACCAGACAAAGGATGAACTATTATTTCGTAGAACGAAATGCTTTCCCCTTTCCGGCTTAAACGATACGTTTAACACCTAACATGTCGTAACTGCCACCTACTGACCAAGATGTACGCGTGTCAGTTTCAAATCCCCAGACTATATGTCTGCTCTACGCCGTATAGGTGACAGTTTTAACGCCTACCTAAACGCTCAGCCCGAAAAACCCGCGCGTGACAGGTGAAAATGTAGACGTAAAGTCTGCTCTATGTCCAGCGAAACGAATTTTTCGCACATTCACGTCTACCTGCGCGACTGACATCTGATGCAATAAGGTTACTAGTCAGTATGAGAAAGAAACACAAGGTAAAGTTTGAGGATACTGAAGAAAATATTATTCGCAAAACAAGTGATGCGAAAAATACAGAAAAAAAAACAAGTAAGGAAAGATAATAAAATAAAGGATGCGGGTGAGAGAATAGGAAGAAGGTGTATGCAATTTAATGATATAAAGACCTACGTAACAGGACGTCCCCCCTTTAAGATATGGAAGCACTCCATGTCTACGTTATGGAATTAAATTTTCTGTAACCGTAGCTTCGGGGTGTCTGTCTTCTTCCCTCTCATCTTCCCCCTCCATCTCTCTCCAATTCCTACTCAAGTCTACTCCCAAAGTTTCCTTTCTCTGGAATGTCTCCCATGCACGCTTGAAAGAGCGTCGCCGCTTCTAACATTTTTCAAAGATTTCGTGTGATTGCGGTGGAATATCCCTGCCACTATCATCATCTTCGTCAGCTTTGGCGATCATCAGGAGATGGTCGGAGGTTGGCACTGGTCTTTCCAAGTATCTCTTTAACAGATTTAAATGGAAAACCTTCTCATTTCCTTGAATAGAGATCTGGTAGTTAGCCTTAGAAATCTTTTTCAGGACGGTAAACGGCCCTTGCCATCCGATCCTCAGTTGGTTGTTCTCGGTAGGGAGTAACACCAAAACTTTCTCTCCTGCTTCCAGTTCTCTCTCTTTCGCGACTTTCCTGTATCGGTTAGCGTGCTTGGTGCGTGCTCGCTTAAAGTTAGTCGTTGCTAGGTCCCACCCTAGTTTCAACCTTTCCTTTAAAACCGTCACATATTTACTGGCTGAGACAACTGACTCATCCGCCTTCTCGTCTGTCAGAGACGGAAGTAAGGCTTCAAGTGGCCCCTTGATAGGTCTGCCGAATAAAACCGTAGCTGGCGGAAATCCTTTGGAAGTATGAGGAGATTCTCTGTAGCCAAATAATGCTGCAGGAATACCAAGATCCCAATCTTCAGGTTTCACTTGTGCCAGTTTACTTAACATCATGTTGAGGTTTCCACTAACACGTTCCACGAGCCCATTTCCGGCCGGAGTATAAGGCTTTGTGTAGATGTGTTGGGTCCTCAAGATCTTAACGATCTCATCCATCAACAGGTTCCGGTATGGAGATCCGTTATCCGTCAACACTTGTTGAGGGAATCCCAACCGAGTGAAAATCTGCACAAGGGCTTCTGCTACATGCTTGGCATCTGCGCATGTTAGCGGGATAGCTTCTGCCCATAAAGTGCATGTATCGACTAAGGTCAGGATAAACCGGTTCCTTCTTTTAGTCCTTTCGAAAGGCCCTAAAATGTCGATCACAACCCGTTCGAATGGTGTTCCCACTATTGGCATTTCACCCAAAGAGACTGGGGGTGCCCGTTGCTTGGGTGGCACACGTTGGCACTGGGCACAGGATTTGACATATCTGATAATATCAGTATTTACTCCTGGCCACCAATAATGAGTTGTTATACGTTGGTTTGTGGCGTTCTGTCCCATATGTCCGCTAAAGGGAAGAGAGTGCCCCATTTCTAGGATTTGGCTTCTGTACTGTTTCGGTACTAGGAGCTGGTTGTAACCTTGGTCAGGCTTGCCCGTTCTCCGATAAAGTACGCCATCCTTAGAAAAAATGTCCCCGTGCTGTTTGGGTTCCTTAGCCATGGGTAGTTTCCTAAAGCAGGGTGCCAAAGTAGGGTCCTTGTATTGCGCTTCTTTAAGTTCCATGGGTAACAAATTCGGCGCAGGCTCCCGTTCCTTCTTGGTTTGCCCTCTTGTAGTTACTGCTGCCACAATCGGCTCTTCCGGTTTCCCAATACACACGTATCTCCCGCCAAGTATGACTGGGTAAATGGGATCATCCATAACAGCCGCTTTGATCACGCCTCTGACAAAATCAGAGTGGATCTCCACCAATGCGATGGGAAGCGCTGTAGGTGCATCACTCTTACGAACTCCACAAAGTTGGACGGTCTCTCCTGTCTCTTGACCGGGTTTGACCAGGTTTCTGGCAACAATGCAATAATAAGAAAACCCCGTGTCAAATAAACAAGACGTTTGAGAACCGTTCAATGTAACAGTACCTCGCGTTGGGGGTCTATCCCCAACAGGTTGGGAATCACTGTCAATAATTCCACCTTGCGAGACTGCTAATAAGCATCCGATGCGTTTCGGCTCGGTGTGCTCGGTCTGATCATATGTCCCGTGCTCAGGGGTTCTCCCTTTGCCACCTTGACCTTTCTGGCCACGCTGCTATGTAGGGCGGTCGGGTTGATCAGACTGTTTGGGGTGGTTGGGGTACTTGTTCTTGTAGAACTTGGATTTTTCAGGAGGGGGGGTTTGAGGTCCAGTTTCTCTGTGGTTATTCGAGTTGGAAGCCTGAGAAGATTGCTCTAGATTATTTTTTCGAAACTGCTCCTCTGTCGGTTTCCGTTTTGTGGCCGGTAGTTCAGCCAGCGCATTTTGATAACGCTCAGACTTCTGTAAGATGTCTTCAAGTTTTTCTGCTCCCTGCTCAGCGAGAAATCTCCGGGTATCAGCAGACAAAGTGTTCTTTATTTGTTCCGTTAAAACAAATTCCTCAAGACCTTCATAGGTAGAGGGGAGCTGCGAGAGCTCAAGACACTTTGTTACATATCCCTTTAGACGGGAAGAGAACTGGTGAAAAGATTCAGAATTCTCCTTTCTGCTGTTGCGAAACAGTTGCAAAAACCTGCGAGCGTTCATTTCAAAGCGCTCCAGTAACGCTTTCTTTAACACATCATAGTTGTCTTGTTGGCTGCTTTCCAGTTTGGCGTAAACATCATACGCAGAACTTTTCAAAGCCTGATAAAGCTTCATGTTCCAACGCGACCTCTCTAAACCGTACAGAGTTGCAATTTTCTCAAATTTTTCTAGCCAAGTGTCAATCTTCTCATTTGGACAAGGGAAAGATTCTAGCGGAAAAGACATAGCAGTGAGGTGAAGAGATTGACTGTTAGAAGGATCGGTTAAGGAAGAATGAGGAGAAGACTCTCCATTTCTGGAGGTAGAGGCAGCACCACGGCTTTGGAACTCTAGAGTCTTAAGCGCCAGCTCATGCTGTCGTCGTTGCTCATTTTCTCTTTCCTCATGCTGTCTCTCCTTCTCTCTTTCTCTCTCCCTGCGGATTTCCATTTCCTCATCCATCTTCCTCTGCTGTAATAGCCGGTCTTCCGCTTCTTTCTCCCTAGCTTCTTCTTCTTTCCTCTCCGCATCATATCTCTCAAGTTCGTCTCTGACAAACGGTTTCGCTTCTCTCCTTCCAGTCCCTCCTCTCTTGCTTCGTCCCTGAGGAGTTGTCTAAGCTTTGCCCTCTCGGCCATATTATGTCAGTGACTGAGACTAGTGGAGAACGAAAAGAAGAAAAGGATACACTGGTTCCTACCACTTACGAGAAAAAAAAATATCAAAAATCAAAAGGTGATATACTTAACCCTGGGATACCTCCTCCAAAAATAAAAATCTAACTATCGCTGCTATTAATCGGCAATAAAGCACCTAATGCAAAACACGACTACGCCAACTAAATGGTAGTTAAGATTTCTTCTGAAAAATAAGTTGCTACAGTGGAAAAGCAAAATAATTATTGCAAAATTAAAGAGAAAAATAATCCCTTAATTTTTAATCCACTATCAAGTTCACCCCCTGAAGACAGTTAGGGTAAGGGAGGCAATTAATCTGGACAAATCTTCCGAAACGCACTCCTTAGCTTTGCTCAAACACCTACTTCTTCAAAACCCTGTGAATGTTATACACTCACGAAACTTTACCAGCGTTTAGCATTACAAAATCAACAATTAACATTTATTACAAATAAGGGAGGGAAACCTGAGTGTGCTCCCTTATTTGTAATAAATGTTTGTACAATACCAAACCTACCCACTATCCTGTTCTCACTGTTCTAGTCTACTATCATTTACTGGACACAGTATTAAGGTCCTAAGGGTCTTGTTGGATTCGGCCTATACTGCTTGATAGAAATACAACAGAAGTGATTGCGTCATTAATAGGCTGAACTGCCCATGGAGGACTTCTGGTGTCGTGTATTGTGGTTCGCACTATTGACCTGCCATTGAAACATCATTTTTGATGATGCGTAGATGGCAGAGCGGATAGTGTGATTCGCTTGCATGGCTAGGCGGGGTTGTCGCACGGAAGGTCCAGTGTTCAAATCCTGGGTAAGCCACTCATGTCTGTTGTTTTTCTGTTGTCTGGTGTTCTATTTCTTTATTTCCTGCGAGTGCCTGATAACATACCTTTATATTTGTTTCATATTAATTAACAATTAACATATATATTCCGACAAAATCCACCTGTAACTCAAATGTATATTATTCAAAATGCTGTGGAAAAAAAAACTTATCAGTTTGTGTGGTCAGCACGCCCGTAAACAGATCGTTAGTCTAGGGGATAAATTATTTAAAAATATAACAACTCACAAGACATCAACTCTTACTCTATTTCAGAATAAAGAATCTTAAGTTCAAAATCCAGATAGACGAGTACACCTTTGTCGTACTCGTCTTCCTATTCTAAGTTCAAAAATCCGTCGGGCGAGACCCCATTTGTCGTAGATTTTAGATAGGAGAATTAAGACTTGGGTTGGTCCCTTCTGAATAGGTTGGAATGAGTGTTAGTCACAGTGAGAGATGGAAATTAAAAAAACATAGACTTCCGCGAATGAGGTGGTAGAATAGTGATAGATGCTGTCTCTGAGAGCGGAAAATCTTCTCTCTCTCTCACCTATCTTCTACGACAGATCTAAAGTAGTCAGACAGTCTAAACACAGATATATATATATTACATATATTTCTATCTAATCACGGGCACGCACATACACGTGACGACAGTTAAACACACATACGTGAGAACTCTATAACAATGATTATATAGAATAATTGGGATCGAGCTGACCAACGCACTGATGTTTTTGTTCCAGAGAAATTTTTAATTATCATATCAAAATTTCTCACAACACCAAAAAATACATAAAGAAAGCATACAAATAGACATAAAAGAATCAATGACTTTCTACCAGGATGATAGCCCCGTGATGATATTAACTCTAGGTTTAGCCCACAGCCCCGTTATGAGACAGATGATGGCCCAAAAAGTCACAAATACATATGGTTAGGGTCTAATATTGTCCCCCTTAGAAGGTATAGACTGACTTTGACAGCAGTGTCTATTCTAAAGGAACAATTAATACAACAAGCGAGTGCGTTAAATAACGAACATCCTTCCGTCACTTTCACTCGGTTCATTCATCAGGATCCCTGGCACACGTTCTTACCTATCAAAAACTTGATGTAGTTCACCGTCTGGCGTAACCGTAGGACACTTCTCTACAGTGAATCTGTATTCTTTGGATAAAGCGAATCCCAGCTCTACAATTACAGGTTTATTCCACTGTTTTCGGGGAGCGTTCACTTCACCAGTTAAATTTTAGATTTACTGTTAATGTCACTTGAATCAGGTTAGATAAGCAAGTTTAAACGGGCACACAGAGTTCAGAAACACGAGGAGTCCCTTAATTTAGAAAGATGACCAGTGGACAACTTCTTTCAACAGATAGCCTTGTTTCACTATTCACTCTTTCGACAAAAATAATGTCAGGAAATGTTAATGTTTTGATTGTAATATTCACGCCGCCAGGCAGCATGTACATTTAAATTTGTGGAGCAATATGAACTGGCTCAAAAGCCCAATATATATTTCTAGTCTTTAGAAACCGTTAGTGGGATTGCTATTACTGTCTCTCTCTGATGGCATATGCACTGTCAGACCCGTGTTACTTGAAACAAAAAAAACCCACGTGGTTAAAGATAGGAACTGTCTATGCTTCACACAAATATGTCTCTTTACTAAATCCCGGTAAAGTTCGGGTCACCCCAGTATTTCACTGTATAAAAGGAAAAGCACATATATCATTTACATATTATGTACTCAATATAACTTACACTTTAAATAGCAAGCCGACCGCTTGACTTATAATTTAAAACTTCCAGAGAAATAAGTTATATAAAATCGATCATCAGGAATTAGGAATATGGTGCGTATTCCGTCACTACTCACTGATGTCGCGTCTAGCATTTATAAGTTAGTTATTAAAACAGTTTCGACTGAGTATTTAACAGTTAAATTAAACTCATTTCAGCTACTTGTTTAGTAAGCTAAAAATATGATTTATTTTGTATTTCCACTGCAACTCGTCGATTAAAGAAATAACAAACTATCAAAATATTCACTCTGCACACAGAACTAGTTTAAAATGAAATCGGCGATTTAACACTTAATCACTTCACAAAATACTAGAGATCTATTATATATAATATTTACCTCAAACACAGAAGTACTAAGAACCTTAAACCACTTCGACCAAACTAAAGGCCATCTCTATTTACAGAGATTATTTAGAAATCGAACGAAGGTTGTTCTAGTCTAACTGCAAAGTTACTGAGTGAAATGAAATAGTTTCAAACGTGGGTTAATATTTTAAACCAGACAAAGGATGAACTATTATTTCGTAGAACGAAATGCTCTCCCCTTTCCGGCTTAAACGATACGTTTAACACCTAACATGTCGTAACTGCCACCTACTGACCAAGATGTACGCGTGTCAGTTTCAAATCCCCAGACTATATGTCTGCTCTACGCCGTATAGGTGACAGTTTTAACGCCTACCTAAGCGCTCAGCCCGAAAAACCCGCGCGTGACGGGTGAAAATGTAGACGTAAAGTCTGCTCTATGTCCAGCGAAACGAATTTTTCGCACATTCACGTCTACCTACGCGACTGACATCTGATGCAATAAGGTTACTAGTCAGTATGAGAAAGAAACACAAGGTAAAGTTTGAGGATACTGAAGAAAATATTATTCGCAAAACAAGTGATGCGAAAAATACAGAAAAAAAAAACAAGTAAGGAAAGATAATAAAATAAAGGATGCGGGTGAGAGAATAGGAAGAAGATGTAGGCAATTTAATGATATAAAGACCTACGTGACAATTGGCCAGCCTGCTTTAGTTATGCCAATACAAAAAGATGTTAGTTTTGGGTAACAATTTTCCTACCGCTCCCCTTTTCCTCCTATATTCTTTTTACTCAAGCGAATTTGAAACCACCTCAGTGCCTCTTTTCTAAGCGGCCGTCCCCACTAACGTTATGAAAAAAACAAGCAGGAACAACAGTCTGTCTGGTCGCGCGTCCGTAGGCATTTAGTATTTTCTCAATAACTTGGCCAATACTTGTACTATCATATTATTTAAAACATATTCTTGCTCAGTGGACTTTAAGCTATACTACCATATGATTTTATTGACTAGATTCATTATGGTTTAGATTTTCAATTTTGTCACCGGCAATCGTCAAATAAAAATTTTACACAAGACGGCCATCTTTTCCCCTCTTCACCTCTCGCTAACATGTATTTTTCAAATAACTACTTGTTTTAGTGACGTCAGTAATACTACCGCGAGGAGGAAATAAAATTGTCTGCGTGTTTGCCTCTGTTGGTTTTGCCACATCGTGTATATATTATTAGTCTCGCGTGCAGAACGACGCGGGTTTTGGCATGCATTGGTAGCATTTTGCGTTAATGTATTACAGTCGTCTCGTTATTGCTACTAGAAAAAGTCCAAAAGACTACCAAATTTTGTGTTACTGTTGACAGATTACGTTACTTCAGACAGCAGTTTGGCGTTACATTTCTAACAAATCGTTAATTATAAGGCTAGGATGCATTGTGTATGCAGCAGATCTGGCAAAATGTTAAATATTAGTAGTACGTTTTCGAAACCGAAACTAAAACGCGTGTTAGATTTTTATCGTGGGATCGTTCTATAGGCTTTAGCACTGCACAAAATTCAGCGCTATGCTGGCGTGTGAGAGGATCATCGTCAGACACAATAGGGCGGGTTTATTTATTATCATTTTATGACTAAAATCTTACTGAAATGAGCGATTATTCTCGCAGATTTTACTACAGTAGGCAGCTTTTTTTATGTTTGGTGGTGTTAGACTTCTGCTTTCTCTCAATATAACGACAAAAGTTCAATAATGACAAATGATGAATGATCTCCATGATCGATGATTGGCTTCACTCTGACAGCAGTAGCAAATAGGTGGAACTTTATTTACATAGAATAACGCAAAGAATGCAAAATGACGTGCCCAACCTTCTATTGAGGTTTGGCCAACTGGTACAGCAACAATTTCAACTCAATGAATTCAACACAATGCCTTGCTCTCTCGTTCACTCTTGCTGCTTCAGTAGTTCTAGCTGTCTATATTGGTTATGGCGGTCACGACATGAAAACCGCTGCTGTCAATATTTTCTATCTTCTAAATTCTTCATGTAAACCTTGTCTTTTCCAAATGCACTGATATATTTCTTCTGTTTCAACTTACTTTCTGTAGTCGTTACTTGGTGTATCTTAGAGAATACTGGCCTACCGCCAGGGTTGACTATTTCCCAAGTTCATATACTACTCGTTAGTCTGTCGACTTGCCTGCCAATCTGCGCAAACAGTAATAGACTCTTAAAGTTTTAATGTACCTGGTTCGTTTCGAAAACACACACATTTCTTGAAATGGCAACATTGTCTTTTTGTCCTCAGAATAACTCACAAAACTGTCATACATGATTATGGCATGGATTTGCGATTGAGGGTCTAAGCGATAGTGCATTATTTTTGTGACCACAGAAATCAACAAAAAGGACTTCGGCTTATCGCCCAATGATAACCCTCAATAGTGCAAGCCACTTATAAAATGCTATCTTTGCACACTCTTGGGAGAGAACCCATTTCTGAACCTATGCTAACTTGTTTTCGTATCTGACTGACTATATTTCAAACGTCGATTTACCACTAAAACTAGTTTTGAACATTCTAGAACAGACTTTCTCACAAACAGTTCACTATTTCATTCCTCGCACGAGAATTGTGATCATGTAGGTAACTCGGTTTAGCAAAACAACAAAAACTTGACTTAACATAATGATTCCCGGTCAAGGTCGGCCGCACTGAATACTGTGATCAAGGGACGTCAACCCTACTCTTGTCCCCTACTTCGACGTATTATGGATTATTGCCCTTTGATTATAAATTTACAAGTCCGTTAATTTCCCTCATAACAGTCATTGTTATAAAAAAATTACTTCCGACCAATTTCTGATTACCGACACTACCTGTTACACTATATTACTTGTTTTATCTTCATGGATTTTATTAGGATGCATGAGGCACGGAGTCAGTTCGGAAATTACTCCTTTAGCCTTTTGACTTTTAGGGTAACTCATTATAATTTTCCTTTGCTCTTCTTACAGAGCACGGGGCCACCACTGCAGCTGATCCCCTTAACAAGAAAGCTTGCGTCAATCATTCACATACTCATGTAGCTGTGGTTTCTGTAGCATGTTTAACATGATGAGGTTGCCAGCCTAGTGCACAAACTCATATTAGTCGCCTTGTACGACATGCTTGAATGTGCAGTATATCCATTCTTTCTTTGTCTCTTCAAGGACTACCAGAAACTACACGTGGTTTCTTGTTTGTTTTAAAGACCATCTTCATTGCAGAAGGACTCCATAAGTGCTCCGATCTCCTCCTTTAGATCACACAAGGAGGATCTCAGCACAGTGCACGAACTCCGTAGCACCGGTGAGGATCCCAATATAGGAGTTACGCATTTTATAAATATAGGGCTTTAACTTGACTTTGATCCACTGTCACTGAGCGTCAGCTCTTGGTGAATATGGGGCTTTACAGTAACCAGCTCTTGGTGAATATAGGGCTTTACAGTAACCAGCTCTTGGTGAATATAGGGCTTTACAGTAACCAGCTCTTGGTGAATATAGGGCTTTACAGTAACCAGCTCTTGGTGAATATAGGGCTTTACAGTAACCATTCCAAATAAAATAGAAACAATTTAAATAAAGTACTAAATCTACTTCAACGTCGTAGGTACAATATAAGCTGCACGTGAAATCCTCCCAGTTCACTCCTTTCTTTCCAGAAGATGCCTTTTCTACCCCTCCCTTATTAAACACCCCTCTCACATCATCATAACTTTTATCCGCGCCTGGTTTTATTTACACAATTTTTGTTTTGTGAATTCACAGTATTTCTTTTTCTACCGATAAATAGTTGACTTGTGAGTTTGGGCAATATGGATCCTTTCGCACCAGTGTTGCACACGTTTTAAGCAATGAAAAGAGCTTGAAAAGGCTGTGTCAACCAAATGCACAAACCTGGTTCCCCAAACGTCCTTCTGGCTAATGTATGCGGGATTTTCAGAAACTTTTTTTTTCCCGCGCGAAGCACGGAAAGCTTTGACAAAAATCTGAAACTGGGAGTAATTGTAGCTAAAGATGCATTGAAACTAATGTCCCGGTAAGCACAAAAGAGCAGTTTTGAGAAAGCGGGAATCGCGGCATCGTTATTTAGCTCTTCATCGCTGGCAGGCGTGGAAAGATTAGACTTCGCGGAGGCAGTTGATTGTTACAGAATGGAGACTCTAAAAAGAACCCGTAGCGACGCTGGAGATCGCATCTGAATAGAATCTGAAGTCTAGGTTTTTTTCTCTTTTTTTTTTAGGTGGTGTTCGTACCATGCAAAAGCCATCTGAAGTGGGGGCGTTCAAATCACCGAACAAGATCTGAGAACACTCTTCAAGATGACGCTCTGTTCCTTTCTGTTTGTTACGGTATAACGCGACCCCAAACCTGCGCCATTGTCCAGGGGTGCAAGGGGTTCCACACAAAGTCTCGATAGTATTGTATGTCTGTATGTGCGTTTGTGTGTGTTTTGGGAGATTTGAGATTATTATATTTCGCACCTGTCCTCATACAACCCCGACAAAAGATAAAAGATAATTTTTTTTAACTTTTATGTGAGGTCCAGAGCAGAGGCGTCCCTAAAATATTTGGCCCCGGGGCGGATCCTACCTGTGGCACTCTCCTGCCATAAAGAAAAACACTTGCAAGTATATTTTTAACAGGACGTACTATTATAATAGTGTCCGCTGCCATCCCCTTCCTAGATGTCACTCGAGGCGGACCGCCCCCTCGCACCCCCTTTAGTACACCACTGGTCCAGAGTATAAGTCACATCCCACCTTGCTAAAAAAATATTAGCTTATGCAAGAACAATCTTTGCTATCGTAGGTTTTTTTTCGCATAAAAACAGAAACAAATTAAGGGAAATACAACTTGAATGACTACATTTTCCTTTATCCTTTACAGTTATCAATTAAAGTTAGGTGAAATACCACGTTACTATTAGCTATCTGTTGTTGTTGATTAACTAGGGCTGCCGAGCTCGTCGATCTTGAGCAGTCAATACCAAGCTGAAGAATTTACATGTGTTCTGTAGGTGTTGAGTGGTGCTGTATAGAGTGTTTGTGATTGTTGGGGAGCCCGGCAATAGCTGTCGTCTGTCTGTGGAAAGTCCATCTCAAGTGAGCAGCACATGCTGAATTGTCTCATACGGATGGGTACAGTTGCGGCAACTAGGCTCATGTGTGGGGTTTAATTTGTTTAGGGGAGGAGCTACACCACATTTTAAGTCAAAGCAGCTCAAACATGAAAATTGAGATTAGTCTGTATTCACATAATTATATTTTCCTGAATCTAAATATGTGAATATCATTTGTCAGAACACATGCTAAGTCGGTGTATTTTGATTTTGTAAATAGTATTTTCTTCAGACATTGTGCATTTCCTATGAAGAAAATCATGATTTTCTCAGAACTTTGTTTTTTGTTACTAATGTTCGTATAACTTGCACAGTTTTCAGTCAATCAATACGAGATTTGGCACACATACTTACCATATGGTAATAAAACTTTCTTCAGATCCGATTTTTTATATTTTATCAAAATGTTGACTTATTGCAAATAATGTTGTAAAATTCTGAAAAAAGTGTTATTTTTTTTTAGATACAAATTTTCAAGTTCTATATCTCAGGACCTACTTATGTTATCAAAAATCCAATCTGACAAAAGTTTTAAAATATTATGATAAATATTGGGTTTAAATTTGGTATTGATAGCTAAATAAATAAGAAAGCCTTCGCAAAATGAAATAGAACAATATAACCCAATATGGCCGCCGTTTCCATGGCAGCCAATTATGTAATACCATCAAACTCTTCATTATGCGTATCTATGATTGAAGTAGGTTAAGTATGTGCATTGTCATTGAAATCGTGTGATTAATAATGAAAATAGCATTTCGCGGTAGCTCCTCCGTGCGTGTTGATTCTAGTGTGTTCTGTTCTTAGTTGGAAGATTGGGCTCCATACGTCGTAGGTTATTAATGTTGTCATTTTTGTTGGGATGGGCCATTTCTCTATACAAGGCACGTCCAGTCGATCCTTTTGCCCATCGGTTCAGTCATTCCTCTTTGAAGTGGTTTTGTGGGATTCGTTTAGCTGTCTGAGTATTTGCTGGAGTGTTTGTTTGAACCATGTTTGCTCCTAGTTTTGTTAGTATATCTGCTTTATCGTTACCTGGTACGTGTCTGTGTGCCCTGGTATCACTGGAGATGGAGGGTGACTCTGATGTCATATTTTGTTAGCAAGATCAGTTGTTCTCAACGTGGGCATATGCCTCTCCCGCCCTCTAGGGGGCCATGCTACATCACCAGGGGGCCATAGTAAGATGGTAAAGTACCTTTTTTCCAGCTAAGACCGACTATGAGTGGGGCCCCAGAGATAAGTGAGGCTCAGGAGGGGGAAATGATCAAAAACAAGGTTGAGAACCCCTGGGCTATGTCAGTACGGTCAATACATAAAAAATGTAACAAGTAGTTTCATTATAGATCCTGTCGAAGGGGAATGAAGTGTTAGAGACGTCACTGCACTAGTTCCAGCATAATGATGTGGGATGACCAGCTCCCCTTGCTCGCTTCATGTGCTTTCCTTAACTAAAAAGCAGAGTCAGGTACCTATTTACAGCTGGGTAGTATGGAGCGTGACCCTACCATGTATCGATCCCTGTACTTAGCAACTTTGCAGCGAAAGCAAGGTGATCTAACTGTAGCAAGTTTAATTTGCTGGGGAGGTTATGATGTTATACCTAAAAGGAAAGAAATCTGTGTCTGTGTTAACCGTGTGAGGTCAAGCACATGTAGGCCCCTGACTCTAAAAGATGATGATGAGGTATTTGCAGGGAACCTAACGCTACCTCCCTAGATCTCACACGGTCACTATTTTGGCTCTAGTGTCTGGTGTATGATGTACCTAATGTTTAAGGGAGAAATGGAATTGATGGTACATAAACACAAAACACTTTAACTCACTATAAGGAATTGACTAAAACCGTGGTTAAGGTTTTTCTTTAAAATTCAATATTTTCTTTTTACAATTTAATCTGCCTGTCCCGCCATCTCTTTTCGACAGTGATAAACTCTCTTTTGATAACTCTGTTCTCATCAGTTGATAAATATAAGCTCACTAGAACATCACCAGAGCTACATGCTGTGTTGTTGTGTTGCTTGTGGTTTGAGTATGGAATGTCAACTCGACCTACGCAGTGGTGTGTAGACATAGATTGTGAGTATAATATGCGAATGATAAGAAGAGTTCGTGGTGTTGACAAATGGTCTTTTTCTCACACTCATGTATGGCTGGAAGTCATCGACACCAACGACTGTGTACCTTTGCTACAGTTTAATTGGACGTACACACTCGACAGCACGAATAGTGACAAATCACAGGTTGGCATAATACATCATGGTACAGTGGATAAATGGTCTTGCAATGATACATGGGCACTCATGTAGAATAATAGCATAATGGACTGTCAGTAGACAAGCACTCAGTATTGCCCATATATATATATATATATCATCTGAGTTTACTGACAAAGCACGTCAGATTATAAACAACATTCAAGATGGCTTCTAGACCTAACCTCGTCTAGTGAAGATTCCTTACAATAATGTTCAGCACATATTTTCCATATAATCATATCGAACCGCTAGTACTGGGTTCTCATGTGTAGCAGTGATCTCTGGACTCATCAAGCGATAATACGGGGTATCCCTTTCTCTTCTTGAAAGTCACAAAATATTTGGATACAAGATGGCTTCTCTCGTGAGCTGTCACTCACGTTTGGATACAGATAATGAATCTGCATTAAAGTTAGTCATTCATTAAATGTTCTCATTGCTCTGTACATTCTATTATGATACAATTGACTTCATCATACAAGATATAGTGCTGCTAGGAATGAATGTCGTTTTCATCTAGATAAATATTTCCTCAGACGTACAAATCGTGTTTATCGAGAAACGGTGGCTTAGCCAGAGTTCATAAGAAGTATCTTTTGTTACCTTGGTATCAGAAATATGATTCTGCCATTCCTTGGCAATAAGAATAAACACTGGGGTAAAGCATACACGATAGGTCTAGACGACTATCACTTTCCCCACAAATACTGAGATCACTTTTTCCGGCGACAAGCCGCTACACAAAAATCACAGCCCCCATCATCAGGGCGAAGCCAAATCACCTCTCTAGCGACACATCCGCCGAACAGCCCTTTGACCTTTCTATCGACAAAAGACCATATAGTTCGACTTAGATATGTAAAGATATACAGATATAAGACAGACTCGTCCTACCCAGACAAACAACACACATGAATTCAGGCCATAGATACACCGAAGCAAGAACAACCTATTTCTACCCAAACAAAGAATAAATCGCAGTAAAACTGGATTCATCCGCGGAGTTCGATCAAAAATGACGACACTCCTTTCAAGGGAAGTAACTCAATAATGACTTTTCCTTAAGCACTAAAAAGTATCTATTTTGTTTACAAAATATTTGCGAACATAACAAGCATACAAATGTATTATATTGTAAGATATCAAAGACTGCCCAATGGGCTGATCACCCGTTGGCTTGTCACACCAATTACGGAAACAACGGCAGATGGATCTATTTGTTGTTGCCCTAAAGACGCCGCTAGGCGTGATGGGAAACTACAACAGAGAAAATCAATCTGCTGTTGCCCTTAAGACGCCACAAGGCGTGATGGCCTCTGACTGCTTGGTCGGTCTTTGGCTAAGGACGGAAGAAGAAGAAGAAGAAGATATCAAAGACTGCACGTAACAGTCTTACCACACCTCCCGGGAAAAAAAAGGAACATTTTTTTTTTTTGAAATACATCTAGGAGCAACGTACAATAGGCTCACAACGCATGAATAATGCGCAGATGAAAATATCAGGAATAAATATAACTCCTAATATGAGGCTAAGTCGACTTATGGAGTAACTGGTGAGAATGTATCTCATAAACTGAGAGAAATTATTTCTCTACAAGTAAATTTTTCCAGGAAGGTGTCATCAAAGTATAATACAATTCTGGCAATTACACAATGCCTAAAAAATTTCATACCATAATTTCGTATTAGATATCTTAAATTTATGATTTATGAAGAAAAATCATCAAAGCACAGCGGTGAATAAACATCAATGAACCGCTAAGTAGTGATACAATCATTATATTATTAAATTACAAATGTGTATCTATCTTGATATAGAAAGGAACTATTATAAACTAGACATATCAAGAAGTCTAAGATCTAATAGTTATGTGGAATCATGTGGGCATCTTGACAGAATGTCTGCCATCACATTATCTGATCCACGAATAGCTCGCACAGAGAAATGAAAAGGTTGAAGAGCAATTGCATATCGAGTAGACCTCGAGCTCTTCAAATTCTTACTCTGTATAGCAGTAAGAGCTTTTTCGTCGGTTTCTACTATGAAATGTGCGCCTAGAAGGAATCTCTATAGTTTGAGGATCGACCAAACCATAGCTAATAGCTCACGGTCTAAAACCGAATAATTCCTTTCTGCCGCATTAAGTTTTCTGGAAATATACATTACAGGATGCAGAGTTCCAAAGTACTCTTGCATTAGTGCCGCTCCAATCCCAGTGGATGAAGCATCACTACGAAGAACAAATGTCTTATCTTTAGTAGGTAACACTAAAATAGGTGGTGTTGAAAACAATGTTTTAATCTTATCCAAAGAGCATTGGCATTCCTGAGACCAGTGGACCATATTAGGCGAACCTTTCTTTAAAAGTGTAGAAAGAGGTGCCATGATAGAGGATAGATTCTGAATGAATCTGCCATAAAATTGAATAAGACCTAACAGACTTCTCACCTGTTTTTTAGTCTTAGGGATAGAGATGTTAAGTATCTTACTAGTATTATGGTCCTCTGTCTTTAGGAAACCATGACCAACTCGGTGGCCTAGGAAAGAAATTTCGCTAAAACCAATATAGGCTTTAGAGGGTTTCGCTGTCAGGTTGTGCTCGCGCAAAGTAGACAGCAATTCATCTAACCCTGAATAGTGATCTTCCCAAGTATCGCTGAAAAGACAGATGTCGTCTAGATATGCAATGACATCTGACCGATAAGATAGGATTCGGCGCATCATGCGTACGAATGTAGCTGGTGCGTTCATAAGACCGAAAGGCATAAAATTCCATTGGAACAAACCTCTAGGTGTTGAAAAAGCCGTGAGAGGTTTGGCGCGTTCAGATAAAGGAACTTGCCAATATCCTTTAGACAAATCAAGTTTAGTGAAAAAATAAGATTTGGAGAGTCGAGTAAGTAGCTCTTCCAGTAAAGGCATAGGTTCGGCATCGAACTTCGTTACTTGATTCAATTTGCGATAGTCGACGCAAAGACGTATGTTATTGTCTTTTTTCCGAACAATAACCATCGGCGAAGAATATGCAGAGGTGGATGGTTCGATTATTTTCAAATCTATCATCTCATCCAACTCTTTCTCGACTTGTGCTTGAAAATGTATAGGTATAGGATAAGGTCTAACCCTAATAGGAGTATGGTCAGTTAGAACAATGTCATGTTCAATGACATGAGTTTGTCCAGGGATGTCAGTGAGTACATCCTGAAATGTTTGCAACATAGTTGAAACTTGTCGCTGTTCTCCTAGAGACAAATCAGGAGAGACAGTAACGTTCTTCCATGATTCACTAGAATGAAGTGGGATCATTGGAAGAGGAAGATTTACATCTGAAAAACTTGTTTCCTCATCCTGTATCACGGACAGTGATGAGTAATGACCATGTTGTACTGGAGAATTGTCCGTTGCTTGGAAAATGGGTTGCAAATAATCCGGACGTTCATGGAATTCAGTAAGCATATTGATGTGGAAGGTTTCATGCTTCCCATCAATATCGACAATATAGTCGACATCGGAAATTTTCGATATTATATCGTACGGACCTTTCCAAGAAATAAGTAGTCTGTTTTCCCTACAAGGTAGTAATACAAATGCTTTGTCACCAGGACAAAGTTGTCGTAAGCATCTCTTCTTATTGGCAAATTGCCTTGCCTTCTGTTTCGCAAATTCAGAAGAAGAAGTTGCTAATTTGCATGCTTCGATAATCTTTTGTCTCAACGCGATGACATATTCGTAGGATGACTTTGTGTCATCGTCAATATTGTCAGCTGTTATGAGATCATGAAGCAACGACATAGGGCCACGCGGACGCGCGCCAAAGACGAGTTCAGAGGGAGAAAATCCTGTATGTTCATTGGGGACCTCTCTGTAAGCGAAGAGGGCCGCAGGTAAAACTCTGTCCCAGTCTTGAGGATGATCCTCAGTTATCTTCCCTAGTAAGTTTTTAAGTGTTCTATTAAGGCGTTCGACCATCCCATTAGACATTGGATGATAGATACTACTTAAAGATCTATCTATCTATCTGCAGAGTAGACATTACTTGAGACATGGTATCTGATATTAGTTGGGTGCCATGGTCTGACAATATCTCTCCGGGGAACCCCAGACGAGAAAATATAAGCCAAAGAGCATCTGCAATATCAGCAGTAGTAATGCTCTTCAGAGGAATAGCCTCTGGCCAACGTGTGCACATATCAACACACGTCAAGATAAACTGATGTCCTCTGGCAGACTTGATCTTAAATGGACCAATAATGTCTATGGCCATTTTTTGAAACGGCCGAATAGGAATGTCCGCCGCCTGAATGGGTGCAGCATGCCGTGGACCTTTGGATTTAACTTCCTGACATACTTTACAAGATCGACAATAAATCCGTATGTCCTTGTTTACCAATGGCCAAAAGAAAGCCGCAAGGACTCTTGACTTAGTACGGGAAAAACCCATGTGTCCAGCACACTGAGAGTCGTGAGCGTGCTGCAAAATTTTAACTCTCAAATTCTTGGGAACCAGGATTTGAGAATGACTTGACGTAATGGAGTCTTGAACCATACGTACAAGTACGCCATTCTTCTTTGTAATCCACGATTTACGACTTGTGTCTTTATTCGGATCACCTTTAGTTGCAAGAATGAAGAATTTCTTCAGAGTGGGGTCATCTTGTTGCTGTTTTATAAACGAGTCACGAGAAATTACCAAGGGATCATCTTGGTTATGCACTTCATTATCTTCAGTAGATGAAGTTTGAGGCATATTAAGAGCCTGAGCTCTAGTGACTACAGCGTTAGCAATCTGCATGTTTTGCCTTTCCCACGCGGAAATTTGTTGCGGAGTGCATTCTTTGACTCCATGAATGCGACCGATGATGAGGTCAGCGATCGGATTCGGAAGAAGACATGCGTGTACATCTCCTGTAAAGAAAGGAGTAGCAATCCTAATGATAGCAGTAGAGTATTTCTCTAATGTGCCGCCAAATGTTACACATTTGACTACTTGTCCAGTGGCACGGGAAGGATCTACAAGTGACTGCCTAACACCAATTGTGGTGCATCCAGAATCAAATAGCACGGAGACTGGATTGTTATTTACTAAACCCTTATGTAAGACGAGAGAACCTCTTCCATCATGCGCGACTGATGCAGGAAGAGCAGGAAGAGGATGGCCGCAGCTTAAAGTAGACACTGTGGTTGGCTCAAATAATGTTTTGCATTGGGGCACTGAGATGCTGTCCCAAAAGCAAAAGCGGCACATGCCATATTATTAGCGTCATTATTGTCTTTACTCTGTTTATAGGCTTCATGGGACTCTTGTTGTGCAGAGTTTGCCTGAAAATGTGGTTTATGTCTTCTGTTTTGAGATCTACCTCGGTTATTATTACCTCTGTAGTTATTGTTACCTCTATTGTAACCCCTATTTGGGTTTGAGTCATAGTTCTCTTGGTTACCATTATCATATTCATTATAATGAGTATCTCTGTAATTGCGATCTTGTTGACTCCAAGACGGATACCTCGGATAGTTTCTATAATTACTTCCTCTATGGAAATTACTATAATTGTGACCACCCCTGTGTCGAGAGCTATCAGCTCGTCTCCAGTTCTTTGAAGAAGAACCCTGAAATGATTGGTTACCTTGGTTTTGATAACTATTATGGTTACCTTTTTTATCAAATCTGTTTTGAGGTCCCCGAAATCTGTGTGAATAATTGGGATTGTATGGTGTTGCTGAAGCAACTGGCATACTCTCCTTAATCTTAGTGTTGCCAAAAGTCACGTCGGGGTGTGCAGTGACATATTGGGAACAATATTCTTCCATTTCCTTTAGAGATTTGGGTTTACGCTCATGTATAAATTCAAGGAATGGTTTGTTAACACATGACATAATCTTATCTCTGAGCAACAAATCCATAAGTCCTTCATACGTTTTTTCTGTTTTGGAAAGCTCAATCCAACGATCAACTGTGAGACGTGCCTTTGCAATGAATTCTGAGAATTCTACACCTGTCTCAGGCACCATCGTCTTAAACAAAAGGCGATAGCCTTCCTCACTTAGCTGGTATTTTTTTTATCAAAGCCGCCCTAATGACATCATAATTATCCTTATCTGCTTCTCCTACAAGGCATAACCTAGTCAGAGATTCACCTTTCAAGTTTTCTGCTAATTGGTTAGCATATTGTGGTTTATCCACATTATGTGTACGACAAGAACGTTCAAATCTATCCAGCCAGAATGTAATATCGTCACTGGACTGATTGAACGGTGGAACCTTAACCTTGTAAGTAGAAGGTTTACCATTACCACTAGATGCCTGATTAACATTACTCATACTTGTCAATCTCAATTTCTCTAACTCAAATTCATGTTCTCTTATTGCTTTTTTTCTTCAGCTTCTCTGTCTAATCTTTTTAGTTCAGCTTCCCTGTCTAATCTTTTTTGTTCAGCAGCAGCTTCTCTTTCTAATTTTTTTTGTTCAGCTTCCCTGTCTAATCTTTTTTGTTCAGCAGCAGCTTCTCTTTCTAATTTTTTTTTGTTCAGCTTCAAATCTCCTTTCCTCCACCTGCATCTGCAATTTCTTTAGTTCAGAAGCAGCATCAGCTTCTTTTTCTAATCTTTTCTCTTCAGCCAGAGCTTTTCTCTCTTCTGCAGCAGCAGCTTTTTTCTCTTCAGCAGCTAATGCTTTGTCATATTGAGCAACTACCCATTCTTCTAATTGTTGACCAGTCTTATCAAGGGCTTTCCCTTGTATAATGAAGTATTCTAATGTAGACATGATGTCTAACAATAATACTAATCACCTGAAATAATAATAATACCACAAGTTCTTAATGACTTGATTAATCAGCACACTATCCCAATATCTGTGGGTCACAAGCCTTAATAAGGTCTTGTATAACAGTAATAATAATCAAGTACTGGTTTATACCATAATCCAAGTGCAGTGCACAAGCAATAGTGTCTTATGAAATATACCTATATAAAACATATGTCAACCAACAGAATACATAAAGTACAAATAAGACTTACAATACGAAAACGTTTGCAGAAATCAAATAAATCAAATAGGGAAATCAATGAAAGTAATCACTGAATCTGCAAGGAATAACAACACAAATGACGTCACAGTATATGAATATAAATTGTGAATAGAACTGAAAGATAGAAAAGGGTAGACCAACAAACTACAAACAATTCAAAACAAAACTAAAGAACAAAGAAATATTACAAAAATAACAATAATTACAGTCTTCACAGCTAACACAAATAGCAACTAGTTGTTGCAAGCAAATTTCCAATTAAGGAAATTGCACCTAAAGAAAACGCCCACAACGGACCCTCTATGACGTGGGATATTCTATTGTGAGGACACCGCCCAACCTAAACACAACCCGCTGACATATAAACTAACATACTATACAAACAAATAACATGTAAACATAAATATATAAATTATGTGTATGATAGTATGTGTTGCAAAATAGGCTCAGTTTTACAGTAATGGCAAAGTTATTCTTGTAAAAATAAATAAACTGCCACTTTATTGAATTACAAATTCTGGCCTTAAATATTAAAGTTCATATATAGAAAACAAGAAGATCCATCGATGAAAATAGGACTTCTTAGTTCAATAATACTGTCTTCCTGTTAATATTGACAAGAATTGATCCAACTGTTCTGTGAAACTCTGTAATGTCTAATGTAAAAATGTCAACAACGCTGACCTACATACTGCATTCACTTGACAGGTCACGTGACGAAGTGTTGACAAAGAGCAAACTAATACTGCAAGTGTGTCGTATCAGCCACAGGAAACGGTCTGGTATCGGTAGTCTGTTGACTTCTCAATTTCTGCGAGGTCAAACCCAGAAAGCTGGTTACCAGTTGATAAACTCTCTTTTGATAACTCTGTTCTCATCAGTTGATAAATATAAGCTCACTAGAACATCACCAGAGCTACATGCTGTGTTGTTGTGTTGCTTGTGGTTTGAGTATGGAATGTCAACTCGACCTACGCAGTGGTGTGTAGACATAGATTGTGAGTATAATATGCGAATGATAAGAAGAGTTCGTGGTGTTGACAAATGGTCTTTTTCTCACACTCATGTATGGCTGGAAGTCATCGACACCAACGACTGTGTACCTTTGCTACAGTTTAATTGGACGTACACACTCGACAGCACGAATAGTGACAAATCACAGGTTGGCATAATACATCATGGTACAGTGGATAAATGGTCTTGCAATGATACATGGGCACTCATGTAGAATAATAGCATAATGGACTGTCAGTAGACAAGCACTCAGTATTGCCCATATATATATATCATCTGAGTTTACTGACAAAGCACGTCAGATTATAAACAACATTCAAGATGGCTTCTAGACCTAACCTCGTCTAGTGAAGATTCCTTACAATAATGTTCAGCACATATTTTCCATATAATCATATCGAACCGCTAGTACTGGGTTCTCATGTGTAGCAGTGATCTCTGGACTCATCAAGCGATAATACGGGGTATCCCTTTCTCTTCTTGAAAGTCACAAAATATTTGGATACAAGATGGCTTCTCTCGTGAGCTGTCACTCACGTTTGGATACAGATAATGAATCTGCATTAAAGTTAGTCATTCATTAAATGTTCTCATTGCTCTGTAGATTCTATTATGATACAATTGACTTCATCATACAAGATATAGTGCTGCTAGGAATGAATGTCGTTTTCATCTAGATAAATATTTCCTCAGACGTACAAATCGTGTCTATCGAGAAACGGTGGCTTAGCCAGAGTTCATAAGAAGTATCTTTTGTTACCTTGGTATCAGAAATATGATTCTGCCATTCCTTGTCAATAAGAATAAACACTGGGGTAAAGCATACACGATAGGTCTAGACGACTATCACTTTCCCCACAAATACTGAGATCACTTTTTCCGGCGACAAGCCGCTACACAAAAATCACAGCCCCCATCATCAGGGCGAAGCCAAATCACCTCTCTAGCGACACATCCGCCGAACAGCCCTTTGACCTTTCTATCGACCAAAGACCATATAGTTCGACTTAGATATGTAAATATATACAGATATAAGACAGACTCGTCCTACCCAGACAAACAACACACATAAATTCAGGCCATAGATACACCGAAGCAAGAACAACCTATTTCTACCCAAACAAAGAATAAATCGCAGTAAAACTGGATTCATCCGCGGAGTTCGATCAAAAATGACGACACTCCTTTCAAGGGAAGTAACTCAATAATGACTTTTCCTTAAGCACTAAAAAGTATCTATTTTGTTTACAAAATATTTGCGAACATAACAAGCATACAAATGTATTATATTGTAAGATATCAAAGACTGCACGTAACAGACAGGTCTTTGAAAATGAGGAAAAGATAGTTTACATAAAAGATTAACTAAAATGTGTGGACACTTTGTCCGATAAGTATAATGTCACTCTATCTCTCCTGTTGGTGTATTCACAGATTACAACTTTCTTATCTAATAGTGTTTGTCACTTGTTGGGAGGGGCTGTAGTTTCATCACGCCCCATAACATCCTGGGTATGATTGAAAATATCAAAGTTTATTGTAACTGAAGTGTCAGATATACCCAGATGCTAACACATCACCTGGGATTCTTTGTAGAAGGATAATTCAGTATGTCGTTGCAGAAAATATAGATATCTCAACACGCACAAGCTCATCCAGCTATCTGCTGACATCATAAACGTTTTACCGGAGACTTGTTGGCGTTACACTCACTCATCAGGTTTCCTGTCACCGGCTGGTAACAGGAAATAAAACCTCTGCAATAAAAAGACACCCTGGCCTTTTTATATCTGATCACACTTTATTATTATTATTTACATATGGTGGTGTGGGGTCAGCCTCGCGTGCATTCAGGTGCACTCGCCCCTAATTTTATATGACTTACACTTTGCTGTGACCACACCTCAGGTCCCTATGGCAGATACGCCACTGTACT
This sequence comes from Oreohelix idahoensis, assembly GCA_024509875.1. Lineage (NCBI taxonomy): Eukaryota > Metazoa > Mollusca > Gastropoda > Stylommatophora > Oreohelicidae > Oreohelix > Oreohelix idahoensis. Next base: position 313,278 of record JAMPIV010018970.1, read on the forward strand.
TTTACATAGTTTTCCTCAATACAATAACGTGGAGTAACCATATTTCCTTTTGTATGATTTGCTGTCTTTATTTAAATTATAAACGCTCCAGGCATGTTGAACAGTGTTCATGGAACACGGAGGCTTACTAACATATTCTAATACAATAATATTAAAACAAAATCATGACAATATACCACAATTAGATACAGTTCAATGTGAAGACTCAACAATGTCTGCTCCCGGCATGTCCTTCACTTTTCCCAATAGCAGTATCTAACTTTGACAGTTGTAATAAACATATTAATACATAAAGCATTCTTACCACAATTTTCACAGGAATATGTAACAAATAACGCTGACTTGCAAAGAATGGCCTCAGTTTTTCTCTGCCTGCCCAGACTGCGAATTAATTCTTTATTTTATAAATTAACACATCTGATCTCAGCGTATTTGATAGAAAAAGTTTTTGTCAACTGGCGATGAGCATTGAAAGCTTTTTGCTAATATCTATTAGTACTGGCCAATGGAAAACTTGCGATTACCAGAATTCAAATGTAGTTTTTGAAAAAAAAAAAATTCCAAACAAACTCTGTGTCTGGTAGTCGATTGGTCAGTCTGCGTTAGTTATGCCAATACAAAAAGATGTTTAGTTTTGGTTAACATTTTCCTACCGCTCCCCGTTTACTCCTATACTCTTTTTACCCAATCGGATTTGAATTTACTCAAATGCCTCTTTCTAAGCTGGCGTCCCCACTAACGTTATTAAAAAAACAAGCAGGAACCACAGTCTGTCCGTCTTAGTGTTACTAGACATTTAGTATTTTCTCAATAACTTGGCTAATACTTGGACTACCATATTTTTAAAAACACATTTTTGCTCAGGGGACTCTAAGCTATACTACCATATGATTTTTATGGTCAGTTTCATTATGGTTTAGATTTTCAATTTTGTCACTGTCAATCGTCAAATAAAAATTTTTACACAAGTCGGCCATCTTCCCCCTCTCATCTCTCTCTAGCATTTTTATTCAAATAACTAACTTGTTTGAGTGACGTCAGAAATACATTACTCGGCGAGAATTTAAACTGTCTGTGTGTATATATCATCGGGCCAATCCCACCGCGTGTCAAGCGAAGCGGGGTTTTGCGCGGCGGGTGTTAGAATTGGCGTTAATTATTACTGTTGTCTCGTGTTACACTACCAAAAATGTAAGGATTACTACAATTAAAGGCGTTAAAGTTAAAGTATTACGTTAATTCAGACAGTAGTTTGGCAGCACATTTCGTTAATTATAAGTCTTGCCGCAGTCTCTATCAGATCGGGCAAAATGTTAAAAATGTTAATTGTACGTCACAAGGAAAGCGAGTAGGTTTATACGGCGGGATCGTTTCTAAGCATTACCATGGCACAAAATTCAGCGCGATGCTGGCTTGTAAGATGCTTATAGTCAGACACAATCGGGCTGGGTTATTTATTATCATAGGACTAAAATCTTACTGAAATGAGCGATTATCTCGCAGATTTTACTACACTAACCGCTTAGCCAAAATCAAAACTTAGTAGATTAAGATGTTAAAAAATCTAATTTTATAAAAGAAAAAAAAACTTGCTAGTTGGTCTCGCGAATGACTTAGTTGTTTGAAGAAACGCCTTGACTGAATCAGCATATCAACGCTCACCACCCGATACCCGCCGCTATAATTTCTGAGTTAATTATTTCTCTTACTTTTGTGAAGTTAATTCCACTTTATTTAATATTATTGTTATCGGCAGTAATCTTGGCCTCCAAATATTATGAGGTGTTATCCTCGGGTTCTTTCTTTAGTTCTTGAAATAGCTGGTTCTTAGTTTCCAACTTGTCTAGGGTACATTTGTATTCAGCTTGTGAGGTGTAACTTTTTATACAGCTCTTTAAACATGTAGTAAGCCTTTAGCTGTCAAAAACTTCATAAGGCCAGATTTGACTTGAAGACAACACATTCCTTTAATACGTGACAAAACTCCTTATAATATTTGCATCCACATGAATATATAATAAAGGCTTTACCTAGCCAGTCCAGAAACAAGTCTCTAGTCAGTCGACTAAAGGCACGATGTCTTTTGACATACTGCTGCAATCTTTATTCAAATCCTTTCACACATGTTCCGTGATATACAGCATCAAATTCTTCCAATATTAGTTTAGCATAGACTCCAAACTGTCGATGGACGACCTAGCTGACATAAAATCTCAAAGACTATAATAAGAGTTCACATCAAGGAGCTCGACACACTACGTCTTTCCACACACAGTGGTAACACAGCGAATGCCCGGAGTAAAGCTTACTTCTGCCGCGCAAGGCCGGCAAAAATGCCGTCTGCAAAATATCAGCAAACGATGTGACGCACTTCCGGAGTAGTCCAGGCAACGCTTATCAACAAATAAGTATGTATACAAGCCTTGTGTAGTGCGATAGAACTGTTATGATTTTTACTCATAACAATTATGTTCAGTTATAATATAAAATCGGACGTGTCATTGTCGGAAAAACAATGCAAGATTAAAATGTACAGCGAAAAGGAGCTGCACACATAAGTCTCAGCTCTCTACAGTGAGTGGAACACAACATTTTTTTAGCGTCAAAGATTTGAAGAAAAAAAACCATAAATATATAAACCTCATGCGCAGTTAAATAAAAGTAGGTAACACGAGGTATAAAAAAAACATACAGAAAAAGAGGTTGAAGGGTGTTGTGTAACCCTGAAAGTTTGTGTTTTAGGATTCTTTTAAGATGGACCGATGTACGGATTCACACAACATGGATTGAAGAAATAAACCAGGCCAGGACGATCCACGGTTTAATTCACATAATAAAAGCAAGGGATCAAAAAAGTTAAATAAAAGGTAATAATAAGATTGACTGGGAATGAAGAGGTGGGTGCATTCTTATAGAGTGTCTACATTATAGTTCCCGACCTTTTTTTTTCTCTCCCCTCAGAAGTCACCAGGGAATCAACCGTTCATTGCTCCGACCGTATTATGCCGTAGGGCAATATTATATGCGTGTCACAATAATACCCGGGGAGCGAAATAAATATGTCACTTTAATTCCCGCTACACGCCGCGAGATCTTGCTTTACACTGAGTTTATTTACTCAAAACTTCAAATGGGGAGTATTTATGAAGATGACTTCACATCTGAGTATTAGTTCTTCTATAATGTTAGCGGATCCCTCCTTGGAAGAGCCAACTTGTGACGGTATTTTTGGTTCGTTCTTATTGTGTGTTTTTTTTTTTACATTTTGTGATGCATACTTCCGCGCAGATAGATAATGAATGTTGCCTGTTTGTGACTATATGTGATTTTTGTTTTAATTTAATATGGTATGAGCGTTGTTTGGGTGTTTCAAATCTTTGAGTCCTTGGTTCACAAGGTTTCAGATTACCTAGGAATTTGAAATTTTGCACATGACACCCTATGGTGGATCACTTTAAACTGTCAAAATGTGAAGTAACCTCAAGTGACATTTCCTTGCCTGCCATACAGAAGTCGAAAAAGTCATAATCTTTACAAGACTACGTCTGTGAAAGAAACACGGAACTTTTTGCGTTGTTCACAAAATTGTGAAAAAGATCACATAACTTGGTGACGTACCGGTACACAAAATTGTGAACAGGATAACAGAACTTTTTTTATGTTGTACACAAAATTATTAAAAAGATCACATAACTTGATGACGTACACAAAATTGTGAACAGGATAATAAAACTTTTTGACATTGTACTCTAAATTGTTAAGAAGATCACATAACTTGATGATGTACACAAAATTGTGAACAAGATCACAGAACGTGTCTATTCTTTGTGCATTTAGAAATATGTGTGTAATTTAAATCGTGTTTTTCCTCTACTGGCTGATGTTTACCTTATGACTACTGTAACAGTAGCCACTGTACACCCTTCTTCTTCTTTGATCCTTAGCCGCCGACCGTCAAAGCAGTCAGTGGCCATCACGCCTAGTGGCGTCTTGTAGGGAAACAACAAATTGATTCCACTTTGCTCGGTCGGTGGCCATCCTTCGTACAGTGCCCCAACTCTGGTTCATTCTTTGCATCTCAGCCTCCACAGTCCTCCGCCAGGTTGTTTTTGGTCGGCCTCTTTTTCGTTTTCCTTCAGGGGTCCAAAGCATAGCTGTTCTTGTGATGGCAACGGGGTCTCTTCTGAGGACATGACCAACCCAGTTCCAGCGTCTGCCAGCTATGATGGTGTGCATGTCCTCTTGCTTGCTACGAGTAAGCAGATCTTGGTTAGTGATGGTATTCGGCCAAAAGATTCGGTGAATTTTTCTTAGGCATGTTGTGTGAAAAGAGGACAATTTCGACATCTCCTTCTCTGTAACTCTCCAGGATTCCGCACCATAGAGAAGCACAGAAAGCACACAGCTCTGATATAATCTTAATTTTGTGCTTGTGCTGTATTGGGAGGACTTCCAGATGTTGTTTGGGCTAAAGAAGGCTGTTCTTGCCTTATTCATTCTGATGTTGATGTCTTTGCCTGCCCCGCCGTCTGGTGTTACTATGCTTCCTAGGTATGTGAAGGTATCTGTCTGTACCAATTGCTTATTCCTTACTGATATGGGCTCAGGGTTGCTCACATTGACTGTACACCATGGCCCAGCCCATTTGTTTTCTTTCGACTTATTGCACGATTCTAGAATATCAGCTTTTATAATGGAGAGGTCTTTGGTTTAATTCTTGATTCAAGCTTTATTTTACCCTTTAATTCATCTTTTTTTCAGAACCCCCCTCATTCTGTTTTATTCATTTGTTTGTTTCAGACGTCGGAGGTGCGGCTGCTGTTTTCGTCATCGCAATTGTCACCGCTATTATCCAGTTCTAAAATTGTCCGTGTATTTACTATCAACGCCTTCGGTATTAACAACAACATCTACACCAATAAAGGGCTTCACCGACACAGACAGTCAATGTATACCTGCTACCGTATTCCTACAATGCTGTTTTGTCGAGAAAAAACACGTTTTTGTTAAAGGGAAGAATACTACGCGGACACGAACAAGGGCTATTATCGATTCGAAAGAAAAAAAATTTGATTTATATGCGACCGCTAAAAATATCGAAGGTGACTAAACACAACTACGCTAGACTGATTTCAACTAGAAACGCATTCCAGATTGGAAGATAGCGGGGGTTATAATTTCGGCGAATGGGCAGCAACGATATAATGTGGGTACAAAACATTCTGGAAAAAACATAAAAGAAATGTTTGTTTATTTTTGTGTTAATACACGCGTGACTTAAACTAATAATGAAAGAAATCTGAGGCCAATGAGTAATAAATATATGTAAATAGAAAGTGCTCGTAAGACATTAAGGAGAATACTAGAAAATGCGAAAGAAATATTCCTGACAAGCTCACTGGGAAATCGAACAAAGCACCGTCAAAATAACACCATCGCTTCGCTGCGAACGTGAATCGCGATAAAGGACAGCCAGCCAATTTAGCACCTCCCAAAAAGTGCCTCATTGGCCATGGTCATTTTTCACGACACTATACCCAACTTTAGAATATAGGGCTCGTGAGCAACCCAGACAATTGTAGATTCAATCACTAATGTAACTTTTCTATTAGCGAGTAAAGGCCAAATTAAGGCCGAATTACTTGTGTGTAGCGATTAGTAGAGGAAGACGAACAACACAGGTTGGCATTGGTTGGTATTTATTACGAGCATGCTCCTTCTGTGTGTCTTATGAAAATCTGATATTTACCGAAATTTATTTATCTTTTCATTTAAACAATTTTTAATTTTCGGGTAGCGACGAAAAATAACAATACGGGAATCTTTCGAGGCCCTGTAATTGGTCTGTTTTTCGAGGCCCTGTAATTGGTCTCTTTTTCGAGGCCCTGTAATTTGGTCTCTTTTTCGAGGCCCCGTAATTGGTCTCTTTTTCGAGGCCCTGTAATTTGTCTCTTTTTCGAGGCCCTGTAATTGGTCTCTTTTGAGGCCCCGTGATTGGTCTCTTCGACCCCAAATCTCAATATTAAAGGCGTAAGCTGCCAACGCAAAGGCTGCCAGTGGTGTTTCCGGCGACAGGCCTTCCCAGCTCGAGTAGTGGGACAGTGCCCCTCGGCAAGAACCCCTCTAGGGCAGATGACCATCGAACTCGTGGCATTGCATCACCCGCCATTGAGTGGGACTGGTGTGTTTTATGAACTCTTCCCATGTTGAGCCCGCTGAGTTGGGGAAGTCTTCTGGTTTTGCAAGAAAGCTCTGAAACTTACTTTCCCCCTTCCCCGCCCCCAAACAAAGCACGGGTAAGAGTGAAAAGTCAGATCCTTAGGGACTGAAACAAACAAAAACAAGTCACAGATCTCAGGTTTTCTTCATTATTTATTAATGTGGGTACAAAACATTCTGGAGGGGGGAAAAGTAAGGTTTCCCTATATGTTCATGTATGTGTTTCTACATGCGTGGCTTAAACCACCCAATGCTGCTCTTTGTTTGTCATATTCTTCTACCCAAAACGGATTGGGAACCATCTATTCAATAGGCTGTGGCACCGATGAAATGACTGCTGACCATCTACTTCAGGAGTGCCCAACGCGTGGGGAGGGCGCATGTGGCCATTTACCTGTACCATTCCTGGAAAAACTGTACACAAATATCAACAACCTGAAGTTGACCACTTCTTTCTTTGAAAATATTCAAGTTGACGTCTGAAAGTGAACGAAGAGGAAGAAGAAGATATGCTTCTACTATGTATAAAACATTAATATTACGGCTTTTGTTGTGTGCGTTATTAGGTCGATAATTTTGAATAGAGTTTCTAATTGATTTCACCTAAAGTACGAACCGTAAATGCCTAATATGAATCTGGGTCCGTCCTGTAATCGTTTCTACTATTAGAGCCACTTAGCTGTTCTTGCTTGTTCACGCTGTTGGCAGGAGGAAGACACTGACAGCTGAACGTTTCACCAGATTACCCGGCGTTGCGTCAGTGAGTGCTGTTCAAACTTGTTATGTGATATACGATACCTGCTACATAGGAAGAGTACATTGCCTACTGAATTCATTCATTTGTTCGCTCATTCATTTTCATATTTCTCTTTTGGCTCTCTATGAAGCATCTAGCCACCACTGAAGCATGTCCCTTGCAGGAAACCTGGAACCAAAGCATCCATCGGCTCATGTCTTCTTCTTCTTTGATCCATAACCGCCAACCGTCAAAGCAGTCAGCGGCCATCACGCCTGGTGGCGTCTTGTAGGGCAGCAACAAATTGATTCCACTTTGCTCGGTCGGCAGCCATCCTTCGTACAGTGCCCCAACTGTGGTTCATTCTTTGCATCTCAGCTTCCACAGTTCTCCGCCAAGTTGTTTTTGGTCGGCCTCTCTTTCGCTTTCCCTCGGGGGTCCATAGCATAGCTGTTCTTGTGATGGTATCAGGGTCCCTTCTGAGGACATGGCCAACCCAACTCCAGCGTCTGCCAGCTATGATGGTGTGCATGTCCTCCTGGTTACTCCGAATAAGTAGTTCTTGATTGCTGATGGTGTTTGGCCAAAAGATTCGAAGAATTTTCCTTAGGCAGATTGTGTGGAAGGAGGACAGTTTCGACATTTCCTTCTCTGAATCGGCTCATGTAGTGATGGTTTATGTAGCACTGTGTTTTATATGATGAACTTACTAGCTCCATACGCAACCTCATTGCCTCTTTATCCCTTCTTCTTCTTTCGTTCGCTTGAACTATATTGTCTATATCTGCAATGTTGTTTCTTGTATAAACTTCACTGTCTTTTGTAGTTCATACAGAGGTCCGTATAGTTTTGCTTCCAGTGTTGTTTCTCTGGGCCAGTGGGTTTGCCTCAATATATCATATTCGGGGCAATCTTTAAGTACGTGCTCCGCAGTCTGGGGTGCCTGTCCACATTTACACATGGCTGAATTGCCAATCTTGAATTTGGTATACATGTGGCTGCGGAGGCGGTTGTGTCCTGTTCTGAGGCACAGAATGACTATTTGTTCTGATCTGTTCATAGCTTGGTAGTCATCCTGCGTTGGTGTTGGTGGCTTTCTGATAGATTTGATCATCCTTTTCTTCTGATGGTACGTAACTGGTATATCCGGTTGCTTGTCTGCAGCACCTTCTTTAGCCAGTCCGTCTGCTCTCTCGTTTCCTGGTATTCCACAATGAGACGGTATCCACTGCATGGCGACCCTGCGCTGGTTGCACAGTTCAGAAGGTAGGGCTTGTATACCTGGCAATTTTCTGGACTGAAGTGCTTGGAGTGCTGATCTTGCATCTGTCAGGAATACTACAGGCTGTGGACCGAGATTGGTGTTCAGCAGTTTCTCAGTTGCCACCTTCATTGCCTGGACTTCTGCATCATAGTTGTTACAGAATTTCCCCGTTGGTACTCTGACCGTATCCCTAGTGTTGTTTGGGTATTCTATGTACACCTCTTTATCCCTTTTAAAGTTTCTTTGGAATTCTCTTCTCCGTGCGTTTTTCTTCTACTTCTCAGTTTCGACACAGCCCTTTTTACCACTATTCAAGTGCACGGAAGTCTCGGTTATAGCGGGTTGCCTTCTTGTACAGTGTGCTGTATTTCCTTATATATATATATATATATATATATATATATATATATTTATCTATATATATATATATATATATATATATATATATATATATATATATATATATATATATATATATATATATATATATATTTATCTATATATGCCTGCTGTTCTGTATTATTTCTCAATGATGGTTCTTTGTTATTTTAGTTGGTGTTGTTGGAGACATAAAGTGAAAATTGGAACTGTACGTGCAGAATTTTTTGTATCTGTTTAATCATGTTTTTAATGTCTTAAGTAAATTATAGCTTTTGTTTTTGTGACAGATTATTAACTGTCTAATTGAAACGTCTTGTAACGAACTTCAGGAAAATATGGAAATGTCGAGCATTGCACAGTGAAAGCTTAATTGAACACCCATCAACAGAATGCGCATGCATTTCATTTTTTCCTTGTGGCCTAATGGATATGAACGCAGTTTCATAATCCAGATATACCAGGTTCGAAACCTGCTGCAGGTGGTTTGGTAGCAGATCGCTTTGTGTGGATTTTTAACAATGGTATAAGCGCCGTACCGTTCAGAAAGCAATTGCAAACTACTGAATGAAAAAAATTGCCTAGAAAAATCACAAACAGCCAATAAAAGCTGGGGTTGATTGCCACGTCCTGTAAAGGATAAGCAACTAACTTTATTGACCATTGACAATAGGTCGTGATAAGTTTGACTATAAAGATCCAATGAAGTGTAAGTGGAATGGATAGAAATGAAATGAACAAAGGAGAATTACTGCCGTCAACAGAACACGCAGCAGAAAGAGAACAACATAATTATTTCCCGCCATCTTGTGACGGGTTACTTAGTCGTTTGTTTAACAACATTTGTTGTACTTGTGGATTTTGGTTTCAATTTTAAGGACCATCTACATTGCACACGGACAACTCCATCAGTGTTCCGATCTCCTCCCTTAGATCACACAAGGAGGATATCAGCACAGTGCACGAACTCCGTAGCACCGGCGAGGATCCCAATGTGTGTATACAGGAATCACACATTCTATAAGTATTGTTGTGGCTGATAGGTTTTTTTTCTAATTTTGTAAAAAAAAATGTCCAACTTAGCGGCCGTATGGAATACTCTTTACGATTTCCAACTGCAGTGGGATTTTTAACGTGTGCAACTTGAACACGGGACCTTCTATTTTTACGCCCATATTCGAGAAGGCTAGGCATCCAATCTTATTACACAGGGAAATCGGGGGGAGGGGGGGGGGGAGTTTTCAATCATTAGGACCACACTTTCTGAAAAACATGGCCATCAAATATTTCCTTGTACCGGGAACCAAACCCGGTACCTTTAGAATTAGAGGCGGACGCCATAACTCTTAGCCACTTCGGCGCCCTCACTTGTGTAGATTTGGTGCCAATCAAATTAAATACATTTTTATTTCAACTGCATGGACGAGCCAACAGAAGAGGGTCAGAAGCCCCTAAAATGTTAAGTCATAAATCAATACTGGTGAACAATCCAGGTCATTAGTTTTATTTTCTATATTTTTGTCTTACTTTTTCGTCGTACCGGAAGACTTACCTTTAAAAAAATTAAAATCAAAGTTAACAGATCATTGGCTACGCTAATGTCCTTTACCTTTGCCCTGAACCCAGAAGTAATCTCAGTGACCTTTGAAGGTGTTGGCCTCTTGGTGTTTTGGAGTCCGGGAATTCTGGGCGTGTGCGGGGGACACGCAGTTAAGTGGCATTTATGACAAGTTGACAGTTTCATGAAATCTGGTCCCGCGCCTGAGCCGGAGGGGTCTGCTGGGGTGCGCTCTGATCTGGTGTCAGTCCTGAATTGGGTCATTAATGGCTGTCCCCCAGGAACGCCGTACAACAACACAGGGGACCTTTGGCATTCTGGTATTTAAATGTGGCATGCTGATGGTCCGTGCGATTTATGGGTAAGGGGGTAGGTATAAGTGGGGATCAGATCTGTTACTCGTTCTCTGCTTAATCTATCTATCTATCTATCTATCTATCTATCTATCTATCTATCTATCTATCTATCTATCTATCTATCTATCTATCTATCTATCTATCTCTCTATCTGTCTGTCTGTCTGTCTGTCTGTCTGTCTGTCTGTCTGTCTGTCTGTCTATCTGCCTGCCTGCCTGCCTGCCTGCCTGCCTGCCTGCCTGCCTGCCTGTAACAAAGCCAAATTCATTCACAAAATGTTATCACAAAATGTTATCACAAAATGCTTCATCGTATCTGTGGCCTATTTTCAAATACAATGGAAGATGCAACCAACAAATTACACATGCCCAGGCCTAGGCTCGACATATTCAAGAAACGTTTAGCTTTTTCTGCTACTCATCTGTGGAACAATCTTCCGCACGACCTAAAAACACGCTTAGTCCATATTCATTCAATCGCAGACTTTTCAAATACATTATGTGTGCAGATTATGTGCCACCCTAATTTAGTTATGTTCCTAAATCATTGTAAAACATCATATGTAGGTTTTAAAGATAATTTTGCCCTGTTGAGTATTAATTATGATAAGGTACTGTAAATGTGTGTAATTGTTATTGTACTGTTACAATGTTGGGATTTTATTTTATTGAATTTTATGTTGGTTATTTTATTATTTAAATAATATTTACGATACATGTGAGAATACATGGATTCAGTATGGATGGCGAGAGAAAGGAAAGGCAGAATGTTAGACAGGCCTGCATGCCCAATTCTAAATCTTTTGAAAATAAAGTTCGTTCGTTCGTTTATCCTATATGTCTGTATGTTTGTCCGTCCGTCCGTCTGTCTATCTTCTATGTCTTGTCTGTCTTGTCTATCTGCTGAACAATTCCTTGTCAGGGCTTCATCATACTAGTACCAGATAGATATTATTAGTCCTTTTCAGGACTTAGTATCTAACGCCATACTCCACTTTACAGAGTTAAGCTATTTTTGAATAGCAAATTGCGCTCTGATATAACCACTGGACCTAAATCTAGGTTGAAAAGGTTCGTGTCTCGCTGCAAGAAGGCACAGCAAGGGGGAAAAAAAGCCACATACTTCCACAACGGAGGACAAGAGAATTGTCTAAAACTGACTGATAACATTACCAGAGCTGATGACAAACAAAATGGTAGCCATAAGGATTATACAGCCTCAAGCCAACCTGATTGCCTTATACGACATGCTTGAGTGAGTTGTAGTGCTATTCTTTCTTGGTCTCTTCGGAGACCCCCGGGAACTACACGGGGCGCTATGGGAGTCAAAGGTTACGGCAATCCCATTGCAGGTACTGCCGTAAGGGGGTGAAGTGTTAGAGATTTTCCCATACTAAGTCCAGCATCGAAAGGTGGGGTGACCAGTTCCATTCCTCGCTGCCTTTTCCTTCCCTAACTCACAGTCAGGTACCCATTTACACCTGGAGCGTGTCGGGACCGTAGGACCTATATTATGTTAGTATTAAATCAAACGTCGGTCACCGTCACTTTTCGGTGATCTGGGTACGTGAGAAATTTTCTAGAAGTAAAATCCCGGTAGTAGCGTTCCTAATTACGTCTTGACTGGCTCACTGATTAATTTGGTGGTACAGTGGGAAGTGTGAACATTTAAGTTCACATTCAGGAGAGGTTTGAAGGCAAACAGGCTGAGAATCCCTGCTGCAACGGATCGCGGATAACTTAGAGTTTGGCAGCTAAAATTTGTTCTCACTTTCTTCCTGGTAGTCTAGTCATTGTTGAGAATAATACAGCCTCAGCTCCCTTGCTTTTTTTTTTGTTTCAAAGCCAACACTTGTCTCAACGGCCCCTGATTCTGGGGGTTTCGAAGAATGCATTATCTGACTCTGTGATTGAGAAGAAGTCATTATCAGACTCTGGGTGTCAGAAAAATGCTTGATAGCTATCGTACTCTGGCAACCTGTAACCTCCTGCTGACCTCTCATCTAACGTACTAGGCACGCCTTCTGGGTTTTTCCATCTATCATTTTCACCTATGCCCTGTGCGGTTTCCCGGGATCTCCGCGAGGAGACAAAGTCTAGTACTACTTCTCCCGCAGGCATGTCATCAATCACTACCCTTTAGCTCCCCAAGGAGCATAGGCCTTCAACAAACACATGCCAAGTCTTCCTGTCCCGTGCCATCCGCTCAAGTTCTTTCCATGTTTTCCTCATCATTTTCACCTCTGTATCCAGTTCTCTTTTCCATGTGTTTTTGGTCAGCCATGTCATAAGAGGCCATTATCACAATGTTGTGCATGAGGCTGGCAACTTCATAATGTAAAACAAATTGCTTCAGAAATCACCGGTACAATAGCGTGAGGGATTTCACTCATCTTCCTACATTGAGTCACGTTATCTTCCTACATCGAGGCACGTTGTAGTTGTGATGGTTCTAATCTCTGTAAGGAGTGGAAGGGGAATATGATGATGGTGATTTTGATTGTATGAGGGGTCTTACTTGAAAACATTCCCCACTGTTTATTTCCCTTTTTTTTTTTAATCCACTACCTTCCTCCGCCTATTGTCGCTTGTGGTATATATCTCTCTCTCTGTTCTTAGACATATGAAAGCTACTGCCTATGTTCCCAACAAGTACAAACAATATTTGACACCAGCCAACAGTAACGGAACACATGCTAATTCTTCAGCTTGGTTTTGGCTACGTATGAGCAACAAATTCAGTAGCCCAACTTTTAACAACAACGACAACAACAAACTAGTTTTGCATGTTTTCTTTCCGTTTCATCTATAAAAATTATGACAGTAATTATTTTTAAACATGGTTTTTTTTTTACGTTTTGCTATTTATATGGACGTATCTGATGAGTATACCTGTCACCAGATTGTATGGCTCTGTACCCAGAATAACCGGTAATGTGAGGTGCTACTTCCATACAACGGGTATACACAATATAATTCAAGCAATCAACAAGACGATCCAGACTTTTGTTCAATGATAACCTATTGTAATTTTAACCATAATTTTCGCCAAGGTCCTGCAGACATCATTTATAGGCAAGAAATTCCTTGTCCGTTATTTCATGGTCCTTGCCAATGAAACCACACCGTCTGATATCGTCGTGCACGAACAGGTCAATTGATTCAGTTTATAACGATTTTTGCCAAAATCCCATATTTGACGATTGATGTCTTGTACAGCACACTTGTGTTAAAATCCTACATGTGACGAATGATGCCTTGAACAGCACACTTGTGTCAAAATCCCATATTTGACGAATGATGCCTTGTACAGCACACTTGTGTCAAAATTCCATAAGTGACGATTGATGTCTTGTACAGCACACTTGTGTCAAAATTCCATAAGTGACGATTGATACCTTGTACAGCACACTTGTGTCAAAATTCCATAAGTGACGATTGATGCCTTGTACAGCACACTTGTGTCAAAATCCCATATTTGACGAATGATGCCTTGTACAGCACACTTGTGTCAAAATTCCATAAGTGACGATTGATACCTTGTACAGCACACTTGTGTCAAAATTCCATAAGTGACGATTGATGCCTTGTACAGCACACTTGAGTCAAAATCCCATATTTGACGAATGATGTATTGTACAGCACACTTGTGTCAAAATCCTACATTTGACGATTGATGCCTTGTGCAGCACACTTGTGTCAAAATCCCATATTTGACGAATGATGCCTTGTACAGCACACTTGTGTCAAAATCCTACATTTGACGAATGATGTCTTGTACAGCACACTTGTATTAAAATTTCATAAGTGACGATTGATGCCTTGTACAGCATACTTGTGTCAAAATCCTACATTTGACGAATGATGCCTTTAAACAACACACAGACGACTATCTTGTCTTGCTACTACCCGACTACTATTCTCTCCACATTGACGTCCCTCTCCATCCCTGACGTCACTCCCCTCACAACGCATCTCACATATTACGTAAAACCGCGCAACGATAATTTAAGTAACACCCCATCGGGGAAACCCAAATCCTTCAATCACCGTGAGCAGCTCTCAGCAGTGTCTTTCGTTAAACTATTTGTTCTTTCATCTGTCAATCTCGTCTGTGCTTTAATTATTTCATATCACAGAGGCTACTTTTCCGAAAATGGTTTCCGAAAAACACTTCGCTTACCCAAGTGATCTCTTTTTTAATCACCCTGTAACCCTCGGGCAGGCTTGCCTGGAATTCTCTTAACATAGCAAGCACGGACAGGAAGCTAGTTTGAGAGGAGCACAGGTCATATTTTGTTGTAGAAGAGAATAGGAATAATTGATGGAAAGAAAATCTCGTCTGCTCTGTAAGCCCGTCTGTCAAAACCAGAGAGAGGCAGGCTAACAATTTTATTGTGAGCACATGTTTCTCCGCCGTTTTTTTTTAATGGTGTCTATGAGGCAACAGGCCAGTTTATTTTCTTGAGTTGTTTCTGCTTCGCTTATGATCATCTTTCTTGTGTTTTGTTTCCGTCGGCGACTTGTGTGTTGTCTAGTGATGGTACGTGCGGGATATTTTTGTGTGTTTTGTTTTGCTTTTAAGAGAGTAAATTTGGACTGTCATGTTCTATTATACAGAGTGATTGAAAAGTTACTCCTTTTTTTAAAATTTTTATATCCTCAATTGTAATAATAATAATAATAACCCCTTCAGTCGCCGATTATGGGAATGCGCTCCTGAGGTGACATACCTCAGTTGCTTATTTTCCTGGTGTTCCTGACGACGTTTTCTCCTCTCTTCTGCTTGCTGTGAGAGCTTCTTTTCTCCCTATCTGAGGTGGCGCCATAGGCGCCACTTGGTGCGATCGGCAGCTTCATCCTCACAGGTTGCTGGATTCATGTCCAATGCCCTCATGTTTCTCTTGCACACATCTTTAAATCTCAGCTGCGGTCACCCAACTGTTCTTTTGCCATCTGCCAGTTGTCCGTAGAAGATATCTTTCGGGATGCGACCATCTTCCACGCGGCGTACGTGGCCATGCCAGCGTAGTCTACGTTGTCTAAGCAGTGTATACAAGGGGATTGACATAAGTCTTGGGCCTGACCATGAAGGACATGTCACAGAGAGCTGAAATTTTGTATAGTGTTTATTCCTTTTCAATATAGCCACCGTCTGAATTGACACACTTCTGCCATCTCTGCTTGACCTTAAAAAGACCTTGGGAGTAGAACACTCTATTTTTCAAACTAAACCAGTCATCACATGCCAGTATAACCTCTTCATCGCTGTCAAAATGATTTCCTTTTAGTTGTTTTTTTTAAATTTGGGAATAGAAAAAAGTCTGATGGAGCCAAATCTGAAGAATATGGTGGGTGTGGAAGAATTTCAATATTCAAATCGTTGGCTGCTAGCTGCACAAGCCGTGCTTTGTGAGAGGGTGCGTTGTCTTGAAGCAAAGGAAGATTTTGAGTGCGCGTTATCCCTCGTTTCCTGGTCACAACCTTTCTTAGTTTGGTGAGAAGATCTGCATAGTACTGTCCATTAACTGTGTTGCCACGAGGCAGATAATCTTTCAAAAGGACACCTTTGCCGTCCCAAAAAACAGTCAGCATCACTTTTCCTGCAGATTTCTGCGCTCTCGGCTTGACAGGTGTTGGGGAGCCCAGGGTTTTCCACTGCATGCTGGCAATTTTGGATTCGGGGTCATAATGGTGTACCCAAGTCTCATCTACTGTCACCATGGTCTCCAAAAAATTTTTTGACTGACACTTTTTGAGCAACTGTTGACAGCAATTTACCCTCGTTTGCTTCTGTTCACGGGTCAACAGTCGCGGAACCCAGCGTGCACACACTTTTCTCATGTTCAGTCTGTTGTGTAAAATTCTATGAACTGTTCTTTCATTTAGTTTTACTCTACTAGCTATCTCCACAATTGTCATTTTTCGATCCTGGTCAATGATTTTCGGCCCCCCCCCCCCCCCCCAGCCGCCCCCCCCTGGCCCCCCCATTAATCATCGTTGCACTCTGAGGCTGGTCTACCAGATCTTGGCAGATCAGCAACATTTGAGCGGCCACACTTAAACTGTTGACACCAGTGTTTTTACCGAAGTATATGAAGGACAAGAATCACGAAACACTGGTTCCATCTCCCTGTGTATTTCTGTAGGTGTTTTTCCCTGAAACATCAGACATTTTATCACAGCTCTGGCCTCCTTCTTTTCCATTGCTTTGTCAAATCTTTGGAGCAGCAGATCCGGTCAATAGGGTACATTGCGCCGTGCACCGTAGCGGGAAAACCCACAGACTACAGTGCAAATATGATGAACTTTAAATGTGCCAAGTTTCATCTTCCTCCTGTGACTCCTTCATGGTCAGGCCCAAGACTTATGTCAATCCCCTTGTACATGCTTTGAAGGCCAGGACGTGATAACATTTGTCAAAATCCTCAATTTTATCTATTGGAAATAAACAAAACAAATTTCAAAACAAGGAGCAAAAACTGCCATTAGAGTTTCAGTATTTTTGTTAAGCTTATATTTGTATGTCCAGAAATAAAATTAATTTACTTAGTCGTTCCTCTTCTAGCCTGGGATGTAGAAGCTTGCCAGGGAGCGCCATACTATCCTATCGGCTGTCTTCCTCCCGGCCTGGTTCCAATTTAGTCCTCGGATCTTCATAGATTGTCTAATGTTGTTCTCCCAGCGAACTCTGGGTCGTCCTGGACGTCTGGATCCTTGGCTCTTGGTTTCCCATATTTATCATGGTAGCTGATCTTCTCCCATTCTGCAAACATGGCCAAACAATCGTAATTGAGATTGCTCCACTCGGGTCTGCACAGAAACAGAATGAAAATAAAATCTAAAGTGACTGATAAACTGTCGTTACAAGAGTCAGAGGTCATGACACAAAATGTGGGCAATCCTGAGCGCATTAACAGTAAGGAACAAAAAGCTAGAACAGACTGATACAGTTACATATCTAGGATGCATAGCAACACCAGACGGCGGAACAAGCAAAGCCATCAACAATAGAATGAATAAAGCGAGAACAGCTTTGCTAGTCTTAAAAACATCTAGAAGTCTTCCCAGTACAGCACAAACACCAAATTAAGATTATATGAGAGCTGTGTACTTTCTGTGCTTCTCGATGGTGCGGAATGCTGGAGAGTAACAGAGAGGGAAATGTCGAAATTGTCCTCTTTCCGCACAATCTGTCTAAGGAAAATTCTCCGAATCTTTTGGCCGAATATCATCACCAACCAAGAACTACTTGAGTAACCAAGACGACATGCACACCATCATAGCTGGCAGACGCTGGAGTTAGGTTGGCCACGTCCTCAGAAGAGACCCCGATGCCATCACGAAAACAGCTATGCTATGGACACCTGAAGGAAAGCGAAAGAGAGGGCCGACCAAAAACAACTTGGTGGAAAATTGTGGAAGCCGAGATGCAAAGAATAAACCAGAGTTGGGGCACTGCACGAAGTATAGCCGCCGAACGAGCAAAGTGGAAGCAGTTTGCTGCTGCCCTACAAGACGCCACCAGGCGTGATGGCCACTGACTAATTTGACAGCCGGCAGCTAAGGATCAAAGAAGAGGAACAAGAGACAACAAACAATGTTGCCCGCTATGAAATCATGTGTGAACAGACGGGATCTGAAGCAAAGCTGTAATGCTAATGTGACACATAATTTTATGTTACAAAATGGAAGTTAATTGTCTTTATTTTGTTGATTGTTTCATGTCAATTATTTGGATAAGAGCGAAGACGTAAGTGAAGAATTTATTCTGTAAATAAGAAGTGACGTTTCAATCGCCATGTCAGTATCTGAACGTGTTTATGTACCTTTGCGTAGCCTTAGTATATACAGGTACTCCGAGATGAGGCCCGGGTCATTTTACATTGCGACGCCCCTGCTTTCTTTGAGAAGAAGAGGGGTAAACAAATTTTTATTTATATAAATAAGAAAGGCATGTAAAGAAAGCCCACGGTGAGGGGGCCCCCCCCCACCCTGTAAGAGAGATACTAGCCAAATGACTCGTTGGCCTCCCCATTCGTAGGGCTTGAGTATCCTCTGTATATATACCAATTGTCTAACTTAAACGTCTGAAACAACAATTAAAAAAAAATATACCATTAATCTTTTCTGGAAAATACGGAAAATGCTCACACTGCACTGTGAAAACTAAAACTGAACACCAATTAAACGAGCATGCAGATTTTTCATTTTTTGTTGTTGTCATGGTGCATTGACCATACGCTTCAGTATAAAGATCCAAAGATATTCAAATAATAAACAGGAATGGAGTGACCACATAGGAATTAACACCGTTATTAGGACATTTAGAAGAAAGAACACATAATTATTTCTCGTCTGGTTTTGACGGGTAACTTGCTGGCATGCGTATGTTTATATACGTTTGTGTGAAACTTAGAGGCAGGTTAAGTATATTTTCTAGCAGCTAAGTTAGACGTCTAATAAATATACGTTAACTGCATCGTCATCATCCGCTGCCATCTCCGCAACGAAGGTCGGCTGCAATTGATCTCCAACGTCTTCTGTCTCTTGTCTTGGTGGTGCACTCTGATAAACTCTTTCCTGTCCGTCTCTTGATGTTATCTTCCCACTTATAGCGCTGTCTTCCTCTTGCACGTTTGCCTTCGATTCTGCCTTCTGTTGTAGGCGGAAATGTGTCCTTTGATGACACGAAACAAATAAGTGTCAGTGGAACAAGAAATAAATAGTACACACATAAAGGTATGGTTTCAGGCACTCGTGAGACATAAAGAAGTAGAAAACCAGACAACAGAAAAAGCAACAGACGTGAGAGGTTTACCTGAGAGTCGAACACATGACCTTCCGAACGACACCACCGCCTAGCTACGTAAGCGAATCGCACTATCCTCTCTGCCTACGGTGGAACAAGAGATAAGAAGGAGACGTTGGCGATGGATAGGACACACATTGAGGAAGCCTCTTGGTAGCATTACAAGGCAGTCCTTGTTCTGGAATCCACCATGGTAAGAGAGGTAGGTGAAGACTGACAGGTATGTGAAGACTGACAAGCACGTGGAAAAGAAAAATGGAGACAAATGAAAGGGATGACGAAGACTGATGGCACGTGACAGGAGGACTTGGCATAAGTTTGCTGAAGGTTTGTGCTCCGTGAATAGTTGATGGGCATTTATAGTTATGGTGATGAGGATGATGATGGTTTCGTTTATGAAACATTTTTTTTAAACATGGCTTCATTCGCGAATAG
Organism: Oreohelix idahoensis; assembly: GCA_024509875.1. NCBI lineage: Eukaryota > Metazoa > Mollusca > Gastropoda > Stylommatophora > Oreohelicidae > Oreohelix > Oreohelix idahoensis. Next base: position 333,035 of record JAMPIV010018970.1, read on the forward strand.
TTTTATGTTTGTAGATTATAGGTTTGAAAGTCAAGTTGTCGAACAAAACCAGCCGAACTATTGATCATTATCAGTTATGTCTCAGAATAGATGACCACCTACAACAGGTTTGTACGTAAATGTCAGACAGTTGTCGCTCACGTGACACGGTCACGTGATAAGTATTTCAAAGTTCCAAATTCTTGAAATAAGCTATTTTTCTTTATTTATACACACGCGAGTGAGCGTCCGATTGGCAGAGTGGTTAGAGCCCTGGTCTCTCGCAGCAAAGGTGCCGAGTTTGAATAAAGGTACATTGGGATCGAAGACGCAGCAACAGAGATGAATGCAGTCAGCGACTCATAGCTTGACTGCTTGCGTCAGGGTCAGCGAACCAGAGCTGACCAAGACCCTACTCCACCTCCAAGTGGTGGTCCTATAAACAGGCTGCATCACTGCAGTCTGGCTGAGAGAGTAGGGATCGAAGAGGGAATGCAAACCCGGTCCCAAAAAATGCAGTGCGGAAGTCGAATGTGTCGGCCGAAAGGCGCAAATATCGCAGCTTCGCTGTAAACGGACACAACGCAACCAACGTGCTTTTCAGGACGAACGCAGAAGAAGACGAAGAATAACGGTACCGACATGTTCCAGTCTACCCAGTTGTAAATGGGTACCGGACTTTGAGTTAGGGAAGTGTGACGTATAGTGGGAAAAGAGCCTACAGTAATCTGACAGACTTTGTAATCTCGTAGCGCTCTATGATTTGCTAGCAAAACCATGCATTTGTTGCCTGTCTTTACTTACACAAGCTTATTTTTCATCCCCGCCTCTTTTCTTTGAACATAAGCAAACGAAGTGTTTACAAACTTTCGTGACCTGCCCGTCATAACAGGTAGCGAATCAGGTTTGTTTACCTCGTCTTCTCACGCGACCTTATCTGTCTACGAAGGGAAATCCAAAATTCCCCGAGTTAACGCTTTGATGTCAAGTCGCGGGCAAAATCTTAGAGAACCCCGTTAAACGTAATAAGTCTTTTGATGCCGGTCGAAAGCGCTCGACGGAAGACCGGCCGTAAGCCTTTATCTTGTAACTCTGTTTCTGATTCCTCGTTACACAGAGTAACGTGAAAAGTAACATCATCGATAGATCAGAGAAATTTTTTTTCCCCTTAACCAGCGGCACTTGGGCTTTCAGCCCTTCGGCCCAATGACATGTCATTGCGAGGCTGGGAAACCTGAGGACTTTCCTTCCAACCCGGTCAGGAGCTTCGCTCCTTTCCATCCACAGAGGGTTTATCACAGGAGCTGTTCAGGTTATTCAGTCAAATTTCCGGCCGTAAACATTTCTTCAAACGCTGACGCCCGGGTTTAAACCATGAACACCTGGTCGCCAGTACAACACCGAAGCCATTACATCAGCGCGGCTCCCATATCAGAGAAATATAAGGATATATAAACTGTGTTTTCTTAAACCTGCTATCTGTTGTCACTCATAATTTTTGGATAGTCTAAGCACGCAGTTCTAGAACCATTATTGTGGAAAATGTGTTATTAGCATTCGTGGGGATTATTCATTCTGATTTTCTGGTAATAGAAACTAGTGCTTACGTGTTTAAAAGTGTTAGCTTTTACCATTATAATTCACTTAGATTTTCTAGCTGTTAAAACTAGTGAAATAAAATAACGCGTAGCTATTTCATACCAGATGTTCAGTTATAATGTTAATTTTCACCACCCGCTTTCTCAAACAAGAAATGACGGTTTTAGCTGACTGGTTTAAATTCTAGGCGCGACTGATAGTGACAGAAAAGAATTCACGCTTTATTTGATTGTGCGTATTTATTATGTGCCTTTATTATTTTAATACCATACGATGACTAACAGACGCCGACAATTTAATAGCTTTTAAAGACTGGCGATACTTTGTGTAAGTGCGCATATGGATCATTAAATAATAATTAACATTGTACGCTGACTGCCGGCGCGAGCAAGGGGCGGGAGAGTTGCATAACTCCCTCCGATCTAAAAAGTCAGCGCCAGCGAAGGCTCACTGTGTAGGCATAAAGGAAAACACCGTGTGCCTTTTAAATTTAATCAGGACTGACGGAGTGGATAAGAGATCGTCTTGTCCCCGTCTGTGTGCATATATGTAGCTAAATAGAATAGTAGCATTTTTCCATAAATGGTTTTCTTATATTCCTAGCAGACCTGATCACAAGGGCGTCCAGCGGTCTTTTTTTCTGATTGGTTAATGTTGTCCCTTTTTCTTGGCGTGTGCGTCACCAATTTCATTTGTGAGCGAGTATTTGCCAAGGATACACAGCGCCGATTTCTGAACAGTGTAAATGTCTGAATGCTCCACTTGAATACGACTGTCGGAAGTCGGGAATATTAATGTTATTCTGTACACCCCAGTGGGCTGGTAAAAATTGGAAAAAAATATTTGGGTTTGGTAAGTCCAGTTAAACTTATAAATTAAAATGTTTCTCATGTATCCTTGGCAAACTATATTAAATAAAACCTTTTTTAATTTTTTATTTTATTTAATACCAAATAGAGTGAGCAATATAAGCAAATTATTTACTTATAACTAGGGAAACACGGCAGACAAGGACAATTACTAAAAATTCGACCGAAGTCGAATGGGGCAGTGAAAGAGTTAAGAGTTAATTTAAGGGCATGGTAGCTAGGGGAAAAAATCTGTGGTGCCCCCCTTCCCTTAGTGCCTTAAGCATGTGCTTGTTTTGCTTAATGGTTAATCCAGCCCTGCCTGTTGCCTCCAGGGATTTTCTCGCTTACCTACTAAATGTCCATGATTCACGTCAACGTGTCAGGATTCATCATCTTAATTTTCCTTTTTTTGCTCCTTATGGTGCACGGAGCCACAACTACAGATGGCTCCGTTGCATGAAGCCTACACATAGCTTTGGCAGGCTCTTGCAGCAGCAGTGTCTGTAGCAGGTGGTTTTACATCACCAAGTTGCCAGCCATCTGCACTAACAACTTCATATTAACCGTCTAGTACGGCGATTCCCTGAGTAGGGGAGTAAGCCTATTCTTCCTTTGTGTCATAACACCAACCCCCCTCCCCCTCGCCCAGGAACTATTGGGACGAGATTTTTAAAATGTGTTTTATAAACATGCTGTAGAAATGTGTTTTAAACCCATGTTGTAAAAAACGTGTTTTATAAACATGCTGTAGAAATATGTTTTAAAACCATTGTGTAATAACGTGTTTTATAAACATGCTGTAGAAATGTGTTTTAAAACCATGTTGTAAAAATGTATTTTATAAACATGCTGTAGTGTTTTATAAAAAAGTTGCAGGAGTGGGCTTTAAAACAAAGCTGCAACAAAAATTCTTCTGAAAGTAGGCGTAACTCGTAAAGACAACTGTAAGTAAGAGAATAAACAGAGGAGGCAGCGAGGACAAGACACTACAGTAAACAGATGATAATAAACTCTATAAAAAGCGATACAACAGGAGGCAATCTGATCATCAGAAGTAGTTCCCCCATCCATCAAGTGTTTCGGCCCTTTGTTCTCCTTTACGCTCTAAGGGGAGCGGGCCCCCCTGGGTCATGAACAGACAGTGAAGAGGAAAAACAGATGAGAAAAAAAAAACATTGCTCTGCGAAATAACAAGTGAGCACCCTCACGTCGTATTTCATGTGTGGTTGCGGATTAAGACCACCATGCTCGGTCGGCGGGTATCATCTTTCAGATAACGTGCTGGAGATCACCACCTGCTACGTGTGGTTTGTGTTTGGAAAATTTGTATAGAGAAAGGTTTACGCTACTTTTAAGTGACTGAGTTGGAGAATGGGTATATGTGCCTGTGTTTTTGTACATGCACACACACACACATACACTGTAGTATACACACACACACACGCATATATGGAGTTCTGTTTCACTAGTATATAAATGCAATATGGTTTTAAAACACATTTCGGGACCGAAGACGCAGCAACAGTGATAAATGCATTCAGTGACCCATAGCTTGACTGCTTGCGTCAGGGTCAGCGAACCAGAGCTGACCAAGACCCTACTCCACCTCCAAGTGATGGTCCTGGAAACAGGCTGCATAACAGCAGTCTGGCTGAGAGAGTAGGGATCGAAGAGGGAAGGCTAACCCGGTCCCAAAAATGTCATGATGAAACCGGATGTGTCGGGCGGAAAGGCGCAAATATCGCAGCTTTGCTGTAAACGGCGACACAACGTAACAAACGCCCTTATCAGGACAAACACAGAAGAAGAAGACACATTTCTACAACATGTTTATTAAACATATTTTTACAACGTAGTTTTAAAACACATGTCTACAGCATGGTTTTAAAACACATTTCTACAACATGTTTATAAAACACATTTTTACAACAAGGTTTTAAAACACATTTTTACATTATGGTTTTAAAATACATTTTTACAACATAGTTTTAAAACACATTTCTACAACATGTTTATAAAATGCATGTTTACAACATGGTTTTAAAACACATTTTTACAACATGGTCTTAAAACACATTTCTACAGCATGGTTTTAAAACACGGTTTTAAAACACATGTCTACAACATGTTTATAAAAAACATGTTTACAACATGTTTAAAACACATTTTTAGAACATGGTTTTAAAACACATGTCTACAACATGTTTATAAAACACACTTTTACAACATGGTTTTAAAACACATTTCTACAAAAATGTTTATAAAACACATTTTTACATGGTTTTAAAACACATTTCTACAATATGTTTATAAAACACTTTTTTACAACATGGTATCAAAACACGGTTTTAAAACACATTTCTACAACATGTTTATAAAAAACATTTTTACAACATATTTAAAACACATTTTTAGAACATGGTTTTAAAACACATTTTTACAACATGGTTTTAAAACTCATTTGTACAACGTGGTTTTAAAACACATTTCTGCAGCGTGGTTTTAAAACACATTTTTACAACATGTTTATAAAAACATTTTTACATGTTAAAAACACATTTTTAGAACATGGTTTTAAAACACATTTTACAACATGGTTTTAAAACACATGTCTACAACGTGGTTTTAAAACGACGTTCCGAATCGTGTGAACTTTTTCACAACACATCCGACTGGGATTTCACATATAAACTAGAGGCACACGAGACAATAGTGTTGTACACGGCAGATAATTGAAATAACAGTTTGCTTACAATATTATTCCGCGTTTGTTTCTTTGCCTCGGAGTGTTTGTTTTTTCACCTAGGACAAAGTGTGAACAAGCAGGTAACGTTCCGGAGAGAATACCATAAATCAGGGATCCTCAGCGTGGGGTTCGCGTTCCTCCAGGGGGTTACGATAAGCTTTGTCAATGTGGCACGTTGTATATTTAGTCAGTGACTTTGTTTTCCTCACAATGAAGACCAAAGTAGCTATATATGCCTGCTTCTGTGTGGCAGCGAGACATGGACAGCTATGCTGAGCAAGCAAGAAGGCTCAATACGTTACATTTACGGTGTCCGTTCCACATCATTGGTATTTCGTGGAAAGACAAAGTGACAAATGTAGAGGTAGTGGCCTTTCAAAGCATGTATACACTGCTTAGGCAGAGCAGACTACGCTAGCTTGGCCATGTCCGCTACATGGAAGATGGTCGCATCCCCAAAAATATTTTCTTCGGGCAACTGATAGATGGCAAAAGAACAGTCGGGCGACCGCAGCTACGGTACAGAGATGTGTGCAAGAGAGACATGAAGGCACTCGACATAATCCAGCAACCTGGTAGGATGAAGCTGCCGATCTCACAAAGTGGCGATTCACCATACGGCGCCACTTCAAATTGGGCGAAAAGAAGCTCTCACAACAAGCAGAAGAGAATAAAACACACTATAAGGAACACGAGGCAAAGAAACAGCTGAGGGTTATCCCCTCAAGGGCGCAATCCCAAAGTCGGTTGTGACTGAAAGGTGCCACTACTATATTTTCCGATTGAAATATTCCAAAAGAAGATGTATTAGTTAAAAACGTGGATTGGAGAAGAATGTCCTATGCATATCAAATCTGCTTCCAAGGCTTTAATTCCGTTTATAACATCTTATATCTGTGAAGCAGGATTCTCACTAATGTTCTCAATCAAATCCACAGCAAAAAACGAATTGGAGATTGAACATGAAAAAAAACCGTACCGTACTTAGAATAAAAGTGGTGGTTGGCAAGACACAGGATCAATGGGCACACAAGTTTATTTGACTGCGTTTTGACAAATATTTAACAACTTTATGATACTAAATATTGTTGTTTTATACCACATCATGTTGTCTTTATGAATAATTAAGTAATCTGTTTATTTTATTTTCTCATGTACGAATGCGTGGTAAACTTTAGAATTTATTTTTTTTTCATACTGAAAGATGGGTACTGGCAGGTTTACTACATGTCAAGGGGTACGGGAAAGTTTACTACATGTCAAGGGGGTATATGAAGGTTTACTAATAGTCAAGGGGTACTGGAAGGTTTGCTAAATGTCAAGGTGGTATGGGAAAGTTTACTAAATATCAAGGAGTAGGGAAGGTTTACTAAATGCCAAAAGGGTACGGGAAGGTTTACTAAAAGTCAAGGGGGTAAGGGAATGTTTTAGTAAACCTTAGCTTTTAGTCAACTTATATTTATTTCGTCTGTTTTTGTCTTGGAGGTGCTGATGTGAATGTGAGAGTAGTGCAATATCGTCTGCGTATTCTAGATCACCCCGTGTGGCGAACCTTGTCCATCTTATTCCTCTAGGGTTACCCCTGTTGTCTGTTTCATGCCATATGGCTAGAAAAACTGTAGTCGAAGTCGGACATAACTTTTAAGGAGTCGGAAAATTTTCTGCCGACGAAATAACCCTGCTGTAAACTCCAAATAATTCTCAATACGTTTATCGTTATACGTGTATATTCTTAATATTCTAATTTTGGAAAAGTATGTTCTTGCAGTGAGCAAGTTAGAGCGATATCTTCTCCGGGCGAAATTACCGGGTTCCGGGGTCAAAACCTCATAGCTTCACGTTGCAGTCTCATCATCATCAGGTGCCATCTTCACAATGAAGGTCGGCTGCAATGAATATCCAACGTCTTCTGTCTCTTGTCTTGATGGTGCACTCTGATAGACTTTCCTGTTCATCCCTTGATGTTATCTTCCCACTTATAGCGCTGTCTTCCTCTTGCACGTTGTCCTTCAACTCTGCCTTCTATTGTGGTCTTCAGTAAGGTGTTATGTATTTTTACATGGCTAAACTAAATCGGTAACTGCCTCAGCTCGTGGGTTAGGGAAGGCAAAGGTAGTGAGATGAGAGCTGGTCACCCCACGTCATAAAAAGCTGGACCTAGTACGCTAAAGTTTATAACACTTTACACCGCTACGGCAGCATCTGATATGAGACTACCTTTATCTTATATTCTTAAACACTTTCAGCTCTGAGAATAACTGGCCTTCAACAAATTCATACAAAGCCATCATGTCCCGTGCTATCCGTTCAAGGTAAATCCGTGTCTTTCTCATCCCTTTCATTTCCATGTACAGTTCTCTTCTCTGTGCGTTTTTCAGTCTCTCTCTCTCTCTCTCCCCCTCTCTCTCTCTCTATTTCTCTTACCCTAGGATTACCATAACAAGGACTGACTACTAAAGCTATCAGCAGGCTCCGTGCCGTCAGCTCAAGGTCATTCCATGTCTTACTCAACATTTTCATATCTTTCTCCATCTTTCTTTTCCATGTTTTTCTTTTTCTGTTAACTTCTGCTTCTTTTCCTCTGACAATTCCAGAACAAGGCCTGCCTTGTAATGCTATCTGCAGATTTCTTCAAAGTGTGTCCTATCCACCCCCAGCGTCTTCTTCTCATCGTTTCCCTCTGGCACTTGTCTGGTTCTTGTCATTACTGATCTTGTCATACCACTTCGATCCTTCTGTTCTACGCAAGCACTCGTTTATGAAAGCCTGTAACGCTTTGGAGACGTCTTAAGTCAGGTTTCTAACTGACCAGGCACAGCGCACTGTCGTGGAATATTCTAATCCACATATACAAATTATCAAGTAAATATAAAGCCTAACAAATAAATCTAATAAAGAAAAGAGCAATGGTAAAATAACAGAGCTGTCACAAGGAATGTACTCGAAATCCCCTTTGTTTTATGCTTCGTCTGCAAATTGTAACGCTTTCACGTTGATAGTAAAAGCCTACTATATTATTACCCGCTTTCTTCAATGAAACGTGTGCTGTATTTCTTGGAAAAACATTGAGAGGCAGACTGCGTAATGACCTAAATTAATCCTAACATTAATTATACTGCGTTACCAAAACGAACGAACAGATGGACTCAAATAGAAAGAGAGAGGGAGGGCTGAAAATCAGGAACGCATGCAACACGCGTCGCGCGATACACAATTACTACTATCACGCGTGTAAGGCCACATGCACTAATTTTTTTTTTCAGACGGACAGTGATAAATTCACTACCCTTCCCAGAGTTAGGTTTTAAAATCACAAAAAAACGCTTATTAGGAAAGATAACAATAGATGGGTTTACGTTTGAAAACATTACAGTACCCAGACAGCACATCTTCGAAACAGGAGGTAGAAGAAATTGCATATTTTGAACGCAGCCACTTAGCTCTATTAAATATATATATTTGGGTTCCTTAGGGTTTGCTGACAAAGAATATGTACAACGTTATGCAAATAGTCTAGGAATTAACAAGTTATAGCCAAAATAAAATGATGGTGCTGTCAGACAACACCCAAAATCAGAATCGCTCAGTGGTAGATTTTTTTACACCACCATTGTACGGGAAATGGGCCACAAGTTACATTTGAACTGATTGGCTGGAATGATATGTAAGGCTAAACGCGATTAGTCGGGCTATAAATACTATCTTTGGTTGTTAGGGGAGACGTAGGAAGTTAAATTTTTTTCAAATACTTGTCGAAACGTGGCTCCATTGGTTAGACTCGCTGATATACTCACTTAGGAGCGTTAGTTCGAGACCACTAGTCAAATAAGCTTGATAAAGCAACAGTGCGTTGAAGCCAGCTCATATTTTTGCTAAATAAAAGCCTGGAACATAAGCAGATGGGAATTTGTGCCAGTAGTTGTGCCAGAATTCATTGCTAATCAACGTATCTGTGTTTGTTTCCATGAATTGTGGTAAGCTTGAAACATTCAGTATCTTTTAATGAAAATTGAATGTGAATTGTTAATTTATGCCTGTATATATGTGTAGTTCAGTAGCAAACATGATGTAAAGCCTATAATGCTCCCGCCTGAACAGAAGGTGTCGGAGGAAAGTAAAACTGCATGGAATGGCCAAACAGTACCCTGACACCTAGATTATTGATTAGACAGAAATAATGCTGGAAGTGCAGAGGCGTGGTAACCATTAAGGAGGTAAATACTGGTATAAAGTATTTCAGATGAAGCTGACAGTTGGCCTAACGCTCTGAACTCAATGTTTGTGATGTATTGTGCTCAGTGTAATAAGAGAGTATAAATTAGTTATGAAGTAGAAGGTACATCCTTCTTGTTTTCAGGGACCGTGGTCTTGATGGTATTGAGCAGCACCTGGTCAGAGCTTTGCTGAATCCAGAGTCGGACAGCATACTCCTTGGTCCATTTAGCTATCAGTGAGGTGTCTCCAGAGCCGAGGGGAGAGTCGAGCAGAGGAGTCTGTACCTGCCGCCATCACGCAAGATAAGCTGATGTGGCCAGCTGAGCTCAAAATTATGTACCCCCAGCTTAAAATGACCTTGTAAAAATAATATTAAGAGGGGAATTAAATTGTGTTAATATCAGGAACTGAGAACATCTCCAATAATAGTTCCCATAAAGACAAACTATTGAAGTCATGATGACAAATACCAACAGAGCTTGAACAAAACAAAACCAGTATTACCTCATATTACTACTACACAACTGACACACATAGGATACCTTTAATAATATATGTCATTACAATATTCATATTGATAAATTCTGTACATATAACTTGTAAGTAAAATTGATTGTGATTCCTGGTTCCCTTTGTATTTGAATCAGGACACATATTCATTCATGACAGCAATGAATACATATTGTTATTTGAAAAGTTATCAGTGACTTCTTTAAGATATCCTTGTAGAGTGTTTTATGTATGTGAGTGTCACAGTGTTGTCAAGTGTAGTGGAATAAATTAAATTGTTTATCTGTCTGTTGTTGTTTTGACTTACACTTCATCATACACATACCCTAGACATATAACGTAGTCATCACACTATTCCAGAATAATTCTGACTGAGATATATATATATATATGTGGCAGCAAGTAAGGTTATCTATAATACACTATTCTCATTAGATATAGATACCTTCACAGCTGATCTCAGTCAGTACACTAAGTCCCCCTATAAATATTTATAACATCCCACTTCACCACACGCACAAAAGCCGAAAACGTACACGAAACCGTACAGATGGTATGACCCGTCTTTGATGAGACAAGACAAGAATGGAACCACTGCTCCATCAAGCATGTCGTACAAGGCCACTAATGTGAGGTTGAGGATGAGGCTGGCAACCTTATCATGTACAACAAATTGCTACAGAACCTCTGCAAGAGCATACGCATGCTTGGTGGAGGCTTCGTGTAGGGGACCCCCCTCCATTGGTGGCTCCTTGCCACATTTTCTTCTTTCGAATCCCAGGGACTTGAGTTTTCACACTTTATCCTTGTTGCTTTTGGGGATAAGTTTTTGGGCTTTCTTGACCCCCCAGACGACTTCCCCTAGTCCACAAGGAGCGACAATGATGAAACGGACGAGATGACTTAATACACAGCTTTCCGCATGCCCTGGCCGAAACGACATGGAGTGTGGTTAACAACATATCTCACAAGAATTAACAGAGCAATTGATCAACAACAGAGAACGGGGGAGTCCTTATTTGACCTAGTCGAGATCCCATCCGAATTCCGCGAGACGAAAACGGACATGATGATTATCCCCCCCCACTACGCCACCAACCCCGACCCCCACCCGAAGACGATGAACAGACGATAAATGACCCCCACCTCCCCCCCCCGGGGGGGGGGCTAGAGACCCCCCCCCCCCCGCCAGGGTGACACCGACCCCAAAAAACACCCCCCTCCCACCCCCCACAAAACCCCCCCCCCACAAAACAAAAACAAAACCCCCACGAACATAACCAAAACCAACCCCAGGGTTATGTTTATGGCCACCCCCCCCCACCCCCTTTGGGGTAAACCCCAGATTGGGACCCGCTCCCCGCCCCCCCCCCACCCAACCCCCCGACCCACTATGACCCGCTCCCCCCGTTACCACCCACCCACCCCTACAGGTGACTGTGCTACGATAATACGATAACGCTTGATCTTTCTTGCCCCACCCCCTCTCACGAACAACGGAGCGAAAGGATGACGAACGACGACGATGATTAGATGATGACGACGCAGACGATGAAGATGATGATATAAATTGTTATGAGCGAACAATAATAAAGAAATAAGAATGCCACAATTAGAAAATATACTTTACATACACAGCATTGATTATGCCCACGAACGACTTTATTAAACAAATCACAATAACTTGTAACAAACAACGTTCAAAACAGAGAACAGCATTATATATATACAGCCAAGAAATCCTGCGTGTTGCCATAACAATTGTGGCGGTAGATCAATTGACATGGAACCGTACAAGGGGCGTCTTTTAGTGAAGTCCGTGTTTATTTAGAACCGTGTTATGTTATTGAGGGAAGTAAGACAGTGTTCCAATTCTGTCAAAACACAAACATCAAAAACGAAGCGGCAGTTTTTTTGTCCATCTGCCGATCTCCGCACTCTACGTTATGTTGTCTGGTATATTTTAAACGAGCGCCAACTCTGGAAAAAAAATAATCCCTGTTCTTGCGTTTGTTTTTATTTCACGGCTCCAAGCTGGACGACTTTTGGAGCAGGATGTATCGTCTGCGCTGACTGGGATGTTTCCAGTCGTTCTGAAATCTTTTTTTTATATTTTTATTATTACCCTACCTGAGAGCTGAGTCTGTGACTCTGTGGTGTCTGATAGTTGTCGTCAGCAGACATGGACTACTCACCTGCAGTAGCTTCTTTTTTTTTTTTTTAAAAAGGAAATGCGTACCTAGTCTGCTGTTTTCTGTGACTGTGCTACATTTTACCTTTGTCCATTTTTGCTTTTGTGATTTTGGATGTATTATCTAATTCAGTTGCTCTATCTATCTATCTATCTATCTATCTATCTATCTATCTATCTATCTATCTATCTATCTATCTATCTATCTATCTATCTGCCCGCCCGCCCGCCCGCCCGCCCATCTATCTATCTATCTATCTATCTATCTATCTATCTATCTATCTATCTATCTATCTATCTATCTATCTATCTATCTCGCCCGCCCGTCCGTCTGTCTGTCTGTCTGCCTGCCTGCCTGCCCGTCTGTCCGTCCGTCCGTCTGTCTGTCTGCCTGCCTGCCCGTCCGTCCGTCTGTCTGTCTGCCTGCCCGTCCGTCCGTCTGTCCGTCCGTCCGTCCGTCCGTCGGCTGCAGTGGGTCTCCAACGTCATCTGTCTCTTGTCCTGATGGTGCATTCTGATTGACTCTTTCCTGTCTCTTGTCTTGATGGTGCACTCTAATAGACTCTTTCCTGTCTCTTGTCTTGATGGTGCACTCTGATAGACTCTTTCCTGTCTCTTGTCTTGATGGTGCACTCTAATAGACTCTTTCCTGTCTCTTGTCTTGATGGTGCACTCTAATAGACTCTTTCCTGTCTCTTGTCTTGATGGTGCACTCTGATAGACTCTTTCCTGTCTCTTGTCTTGATGGTGCACTCTGATAGACTCTTTCCTGTCTCTTGTCTTGATGGTGCACTCTGATAGACTCTTTCCTGTCTCTTGTCTTGATGGTGCACTCTAATAGACTCTTTCCTGTCTCTTGTCTTGATGGTGCACTCTAATAGACTCTTTCCTGTCTCTTGTCTTGATGGTGCACTCTGATTGACTCTTTCCTGTCTCTTGTCTTGATGGTGCACTCTGATAGACTCTTTCCTGTCTCTTGTCTTGATGGTGCATTCTGATAGACTCTTTCCTGTCTCTTGTCTTGATGGTGCACTCTGATAGACTCTTTCCTGTCTCTTGTCTTGATGGTGCACTCTGATTGACTCTTTCCTGTCTCTTGTCTTGATGGTGCACTCTGATAGACTCTTTCCAATCTCTTGTCTTGATGGTGCATTCTGATTGACTCTTTCCTGTCTCTTGTCTTGATGGTGCACTCTGATAGACTCTTTCCTGTCTCTTGTCTTGATGGTGCACTCTAATAGACTCTTTCCTGTCTCTTGTCTTGATGGTGCACTCTGATAGACTCTTTCCTGTCTCTTGTCTTGATGGTGCACTCTAATAGACTCTTTCCTGTCTCTTGTCTTGATGGTGCACTCTGATAGACTCTTTCCTGTCTCTTGTCTTGATGGTGCACTCTGATAGACTTTCCTGTCTCTTGTCTTGATGGTGCACTCTGATAGACACTTTCCTGTATCTTGTCTTGATGGTGCACTCTGATAGACACTTTCCTGTCTCTTGTCTTGATGGTGCACTCTGATAGACACTTTCCTGTCTCTTGTCTTGATGGTGCACTCTGATAGACACTTTCCTGTCTCTTCTCTTGATGGTGCACTCTGAAAGACACTTTCCTGTCTCTTGTCTTGATGGTGTACTCTGATAGACACTTTCCTGTCTCTTGTCTTGATGGTGCACTCTGATAGACACTTTCCTGTCCATCTCTTGATGTTATCACTCCTCTTTTTGCACGTTTGCCGTCAACTTCGCCTTCAGCAACTTCTTTTTGTATGGCTAAAATATTTGAGCTGTCTAATTTTCATTTCTCCAGTAATTCTCTTTTCATTTTTACGTTCTCTGGAAACTCATTATTTGTTTTCTTCTTTGTTAGTCACCTGAGAGACAAACTCACTATACTTTATTAGTCACCTGGGATAAAAACTCACTATAATTCACAAATTGTGAACAAAACTCACTATACTTCACACATTCTGACAAAAGCTCACTTTACTTCACAAATTATGACAAAAACTCACTATACTTCACACATTATGACAAATCCTCACTATACTTCACAGATTATGACAAAAACTCACTATACTTCACAAATTATGACACGCAACAACAAAAACTCACTATACTTTATCTGTCACCTGCAACAAAAAATTAACTAAACTTCATCAGTCATCCGGGACTGGAACTCACTATACTTCATCAATCACCCGGGACAAAATCTCTCTTATACTTAATTACTCACCTAGGACAAACACTGACTAACTTCATCATTGGGACCGAAATGACCCTGAAATAGATTACTACTTCTCATTTATCGGGTCTAGATACAGGAGAACCTACACCTGGCCGGCTGGCATTTTATTGCCTGGAGTCTGACCGTTTTATGACCTGGGGCCTCCATTTACCACAACCCGGTCGGCCTGTGAGAAACGTCTGCCATTTACCTTGGACTTCTCTGTCAGGTTTATTCTGAGCGTGCAGGTGTCGCTTCTTTCGCGTATCTTCATTCAGTGGCCGTGTGACCTTAGACCGCGTTTGTCTCTGCTTATCTTACTGGTAGATGTGAGTCTACCGGAGTATCCAAGACCTAACGCGTTCCCTCCAGCGGGGGGTGGGGAATGCGCGTGCGGGCGTGTGAGTGATAAAGTCTAGAATTCAAATTAAGCTATCAGTCGACCGACTGGCAGAGCGGTTAGTGCACTGGCCGCTCGCGGCAAAAGTACCGGGCTGGAAACACGGTGGCGTCACGCTCCAGTCAACCCAGCTGCAAATGGGTGCCTGACTCTGCTCTTTATTTAGGGAAGGCATATACAACGAGGAAAGGAGCTGGTCACCCCGCCTCTCGAAGCTTGACCGAGTGTGAATTCTCCAACACTTTACTCCCCTACGGCAGTATATGCTTTCGGACTAATTTTTATCTTGTATCAGCATTGGTCAAGACGTCAATCACGGTCCATCGCTCGACCGCTGCTAATTTTTGTAGGTCAGCCTTTCTCAATCATTTTATCCTGGAGTTGAAACAAAGCCCACAAATCACCTCCCATAACTGGCTCAAGGTCATGAGTAACTAACTCGCCCCCTAAAGGGCAAAAGAGTACATAACTCGCGCCCAGGGATTCACATCAATCAATCAATCCTGGAGGAACACTTGAATTGATCTTCTGGTCTCCCTGGAACCCGTGCATAAAAATTATTATATCTATAGCATATAGTACCTTAGCGTGATCAGTGAGTTGTAAATATAATAATCCAAAAATAATGGTCAATGCTCGTTTGAGTAAAGATGATTTTTTTTTCTGGGGATCTGTTTATTTTGGACAACTTATCAGTCGACTCTTTTTGTTTGTTCCCTCCTCCCCACAAAATGATATCAACTCTAATGCAAGTCAGTAGTGTAGGTAGAAGTAACTTCAGCTTTTATTTATTTTATTTTTTTTTTTACAATTTCCTGCTTGATTTTTTTTTTTTTTTTACCTTACCCAGGTAGGCTTACGATAAAGTTATACTCTCTCTACAAGATTATAATGAAATATGGTTTGTGCAAGAGTGAACACGGGCCTATTGCGCACTGCCATGCAGGGTTGCTCGGTCACTGCCCACCACTGCGAGTGCTAACAGCGCCCGGTATGAAAAGTTAAAAAAATAAAAAAAAGCAACATTCATTTTTTTCAGTCAAGATCTCTCGCGGAACCCCTGTTGACCTCTCGCGGAACCTTCGGGTTCCGTGGAACTCCGGTTCAGAAACCCTGTTTCTGATGGACCCGATCGGAACTTGTGCTGGTGAAGTCTCCAACACTTCACTCCCGGATGGCAGTATCTGGTATGGGACTGCCTATATCCTCCCCACCCCTCCCCCACCCAACCCCTTTACTTTCTTTCTACGTTCACAAACATAGCTTAGTGAACCTTCGACATTTCGAACCTAGGCCTACATGAAGATCGACATCAACCGAAACAAACAAACAAACAAACTATATCAACAGCAGAAGGACTAGGGATAATAACTTCTGCTATAACCATAACACAAGCAGGCCATCGCGGTAGTGTGAAACCATAGCACTCAATACGTTATAAACATCTCTATCAATGGCCCTCGTCTTGCCTCCTGCCCTGCTGAACTAGGCCCACGAGAGGATGTGTGATGGTCATCAGCAAGGAGAGGGTTGTGAAAGTATAAACCGAGAGGAAGATAAGGAGTGAGTGGAGCGTGTATTCACGTGCTGAGGAGTTTTGTTTTTGTTTTTTTTAGTGGTCATATCTTATTGTTGCGAGCATCGAATAGTAAAGTGGATAGAGCGCTTGGTTTCCCAGACAAAAGGACCAGGCTCGAAACCAGGTCCGTGCCGGTTCAGATGAAAAGTTATGGAAGGCAAAGGCAGCGAGAAAGTGAACCTGTTTCCCCACCTCATCAAAGTGAAATTTAGTATAGGTGAAGTCTTTAACACTTTACTCCCCTATGGTGAGTATCTTCTTTATGACATTTACCTTTTTAAAGCACTGCGAATATAGTGAGAATGTAATTAAGTTTGATTGGCAGAGAAAAATGATTTCTATTGTCGTAAACTTCAGGTGTTTTAAGAAGCGACGGAGGAGGGTTGGGCATGGGACCGGTTACACCTTCCTGTAGGAAATGTAAAAGGTAACGGCAGTCCCCATAGCAGATACTGCCGTAGAGAAGTTAAGTGTTAGAGACTTCACTGTAGTAGGTCCAAGATCTAGATCTGATGTCACGGGACAGAAAGACTTGACATAAGGCCCATGTCGCTTGGTGAGGTGAAGGGTGAAGATGATGATCCCAGCTACCTGTTTGTCTCATGTGTTTATTTGATCATCTACTTTTCTACAGGTAAGTGAGAGCAGGTGAAATGTGAATGGACACGAAGGGTTTTGAAGACCGGAGAGTGTACGTGTAAAATATAAGTAGATAGCCATAGACGGACAAACAGCGAGAAATACGAGGAAAATATAAGTAAATACCCAGACATAGACGGACAAACAAGGAGAAATACGTGGAAAATATTAGTAGATACACAGACATAGACGGACAAACAGGGAGAAATACGTAGGAAATATAAGTAGATACACAGACATTGACGGACAAACAGGGAGAAATACGTGGAAAATATAAGTAGATAGCCAGACATACACGGACGAACAGGGAAAATACGTGGAAAATATAAGTACATAGACGGACAAACAAGGAGAAATACGTGGAAAATATAAGTAGATACACAGACATAGACGGACAAACAGGGAGACATACGTAGGAAATATAAGTAGATACACAGACATTGACGGACAAACAGGGAGAAATACGTGGAAAATATAAGTAGATAACCAGACATTGACGGACAAACAGGGAGAAATACGTGGAAAATATAAGTAGATAACCAAACAGAGCGTTCGTTTGGCTAAGCAGTATAGCACTTGCCTCTCGGGGGCAGACTTAACCAAATTCCTGCATCAAAACCTGGTATGGTCACGCTTCGATCTACCCAGCTGGAAATAGGTACCTGGCTGTGCTCTTGAGTTAGGGAAGGCATAGGAACTGGTCACTCTACTTCACAAAGCTGGGCCTAACCTGGTGAAGTCACTAACGCTTCATTCATCTACGGCAGGGTCTGATGTGAGGTACCTTTATTTTTAGCCATGCATGAAAATGTAACGAGATAGCCAGACAAAGGTGGACAGACAGGGACAAATACGCGTAAAATATAGGTATATCGTCAAATACAGGAAGTCAAATAGAGAGAAATGCATATCAGATAGATGCCAAACAAATGCGGACAGAGAAAAATGCGTGTAAAATATAAGTAGATAGTCAGATAAAGCGAGATTTGACAGAGAAAAATGTGTGTAAGATATATGTAGATAGTAAGATAAAGCGAGATTTGACAGAGAGAAATACATGTAAGATATGAGTAAGACAGTCAGGTAAAGCGATATTTGACAGAGAGAAATACATGTAAGATATAATTAGATTGTCAGATACAGGAAGATTTTAGAAAGAACAATACTTGTCAAATATGAGTAGCTAGTCAGATTAAGCAAGGTTTGACAGAGAAATACATGTAAGATATAAGTAGCTAGTCAGATTAAGCAAGGTTTGACAGAGAGAAATACATGTAAGATATAAGTAGATAGTCAGATGCAGGAAGATTTTAGAAAGAACAAAACTTGTCAAATATGAGTGGCTAGTCAGATTAAGCAAGGTTTGACAGAGAGAAATACATGTAAGATATAAGTACCTAGTCAGATTAAACAAGGTTTGACAGAGAGAAATACACGAAAGATATAAGTAACTAGTCAGATTAAGCAAGGTCTGACAGAGAGAAATACATGTAAGATATAAGTAGATAGTCAGATTAAGCAAGGTTTGACAGAGAGAAATACATGTAAGATATAAGTAGATAGTCAGATTAAGCAAAGTTTGACAGAGAGAAATACATGTAAGATATAAGTAGCTAGTCAGATTAAGCAAGGTTTGACAGAGAGAAATACATGTAAGATATAAGTAGATAGTCAGATTAAGCAAGGTTTGACAGAGAGAAATACATGAAAGATATAAGTAGCTAGTCAGATTAAGCAAGGTTTGACAGAGAGAAATACATGTAAGATATAAGTAGATAGTCAGATGCAAGAAGATTTTAGAAAGAACAAAACTTGTCAAATATGAGTAGCTAGTCAGATTAAGCAAGATTTGACAGAGAGAAATACATGAAAGATATAAGCAGCTAGTCAGATTAAGCAAGGTTTGACAGAGATAAATACATGTAAGATATAAATAGCTAGTCAGATTAAGCAAGGTTTGACAAAGAGAAATACGTGTAAGATATAAGTAGCTAGTCAGATTAAGCAAGGTTTGACAGAGAGAAATACGTGTAAGATATAAGTAGCTAATCAGATTAAGCAAGGTTTGACAGAGAGAAATACATGTAAGATATAAGTAACTAGTCAGATTAAGCAAGGTTTGACAGAGAGAAATACATGAAAGATATAAGTAGCTAGTCAGATTAAGCAAGGTTTGACAGAGAGAAATACATGTAAGATATAAGTAGATAGTCAGATGCAGGAAGATTTTAGAAAGAACAAAACTTGTCAAATATGAGTAGCTAGTCAGATTAAGCAAGGTTTGACAGAGAGAAATACATGTAAGATAAGTAACTAGTCAGATTAAGCAAGGTTTGGCAGAGAGAAATACATGTAAGATATAAGTAGCTAGCCAGATTAAGCAAGGTTTGACAGAGAGAAATACATGTAAGATAGAAGTAGCTAGTCAGATTAAGCAAGATTTGACAGAGAGAAATACATGAAAGATATAAGTAGCTAGTCAGATTAAGCAAGGTTTGACAGAGATAAATACATGTAAGATATAAATAGCTAGTCAGATTAAGCAAGGTTTGACAGAGAGAAATACGTGTAAGATATAAGTAGCTAGTCAGATTAAGCAAGGTTTGACAGAGATAAATACATGTAAGATATAAATAGCTAGTCAGATTAAGCAAGGTTTGACAGAGAGAAATACGTGTAAGATATAAGTAGCTAGTCAGATTAAGCAATGTTTGACAGAGAGAAATACATGTAAAGATATAAGTAGCTAGTCAGATTAAGCAAGGTTTGACAGAGATAAATACATGTAAGATATAAGTAGATAGTCAGATGCAGGAAGATTTTAGAAAGAACAAAACTTGTCAAATATGAGTAGCTGATCAGATTAAGCAAGGTTTGACAGAGAGAAATACGTGTAAGATATAAGTAGCTAGTCAGATTAAGCAAGGTTTGACAGAGAGAAATACATGAAAGATATAAGTAGATAGACAGATTAAGCAAGGTTTGACAGAGAGAAATACATGAAAGATATAAGTAGCTAGTCAGATTAAGCAAGGTTTGACAGAGATAAATACATGTAAGATATAAGTAGATAGACAGATTAAGCAAGGTTTGGCAGAGAGAAATACATGTAAGATATAAGTAGCTAGTCAGATTAAGCAAGGTTTGACAGAGAGAAATACATGTAAAGATATAAGTAGCTAGTCAGATTAAGCAAGGTTTGACAGAGATAAATACATGTAAGATATAAGTAGCTAGTCAGATTAAGCAAGGTTTGACAGAGATAAATACATGTAAGATATAAGTAGCTAGTCAGATTAAGCAAGGTTTGACAGAGAGAAATACATGTAAAGATATAAGTAGCTAGTCAGATTAAGCAAGATTTGACAGAGAGAAATACATGAAAGATATAAGTAGCTAGTCAGATTAAGCAATGTTTGACAGAGAGAAATACATATAAGATATAAGTAACTAGTCAGATTAAACAAGGTTTGACAGAGAGAATTACATGTAAGATATAAGTAGATTGTCAGATACAGGAAGATTTTAGAAAGAACAAAACGTGTCAAATATAAGTAAGCTAGTCATATACAGGAAGGTTTGACAGATAGGAGAAATACGCGTAAAAAGTAGCAGATATAGGCGGACAAAGAGAAGTACCAACGAATATAAAGAGAAGTACCAACGAATATAAAGAGAAGAAGAAACACAGATATATGAGAAAATGATGTTCGAAATATAGACAAAGAATGAAAATAACAAAAAATTGTGGTAACTATCGCGAAAATTAACGTAACACAATATTTGATGTTACACCGCCAAAGGTGGTGAGATAATGAACTAATGTATCCCTTTTCAGCAAGATAGGAATACTTTAGGAAGCAATAAACGGTTCAGACAAGGTTTATACCCGCTGAAAATGCATAAATCAAGAAAATAATGGACGAAATCTTTCCCCCACTGCCAAACGTGGTGTTGGCATTTTGAAATAGAATCGTTAGGACAATGTTAAATGTCGGATCTGAAATGTTCGCTCTGATCCCACGTTTTCTGCTTCCTTTCTTGTACCTGTACGATTTAGCACTTCTCTAGACTCTCTCTTCTCTTCCAGCACCACCTGAGGTTTGGTGCCCTGTGGGGTGAACTTGGACAGTGGCGTAACTACAATGTAAGGCGCTCCCATGCACACATTAAATGGAGCCATCCTTATGTACAGGGCTCAAAAACTATAATCAACATACGGCAAATCTGTATAAAAAAGTACTGTGTCATCATCATCATCATCACCATCAAGATCATAGGCCTTCAACTAATGTGTGCCAGTTCCGTCTGTCCTATTCCATCCGCTCAAGACCTGTCCATGTTTTCTTTATCACTATCCTTTGGGTCTCCGGAAACTGGGACATGCTATTACTTTAACGCAATTAAAAAAGAAGGTACTTTAAAAGGATACATCTAAAGGCGAGGTTCCCTTCCGACCACTAATTCCCAAGGCTACCCGGACCGGGCTATAGTCAATATTAATGTGAATCGACGTCATTGCACTCCGGGAAAACCCATAGGTGCTCAGTCTCCCTCCGCAAATGTCGAAGGGTATGAATGCTAATTGTTCCTGTAGCACACTGGTTGTATACACGCCGGATGCCTCCTCTCATACGTCCATCCCAGCTGGTCTTACGTTTGATGCCAAACTCCAGCAGTCTTAGCCTTGATGATTCATCGATTACAGTGTCATTCTCTAATAGACGAACATGAATTGCCTTCAGTATTTCTCTCTTATCCATGTTCAATTCACATTCGCCATCGTATATCTGGGCGATAGTTACGCCACTGAACCTGGGCATTTCTCTGCCTTGTATATACCCATTTATTATTTACTATTCACGTGCCTCGAGTTTCTATCTTTGTTTCTATGTTCATACATGTATTACCATTATGTATTTGTTGCAAGGTGGTTTGCTCTGAACAATGTTCCATGTGATATGAATAAAACAATTATAAATTTCTGGCCATTGTTTTTTCTTTGATATGTTAGTTTTTTTTCATTCAGTGATAGTGCATCGTGCCTTCGATGGAAGATTAAGCGAATGCGGGGGTGGAAGATTCCGAACAATACTTGAACCTTGGAATACGATTGATTTGATAAGTCATTTCATTGAGTCCATACATTTAATTCACAGTTGTACACACAGGATGATCATTTCAAATAGGAGTAGAGCATAAGTCCATATAAGTCATGCATAAATTAATCAATAACGTAGACTGCTGGTTATGTGTCAATGTCCGTTTAAGGATACAATGCAGTATTGTCGTCAGAACATCACAGCTATATGCGCGAGCAGATAGACATGGCTACCTGCCGACAGTGAGACTGCGAGTCTGAATATTTCATATGAATTTGACGATTATTCTCATCCTTCTGAGGATTCTAGTTAATTACTAACCTCCATAAATTTTCCTCTCATATAGAGTTCTAGGACTGACCCTGATCCATCAAAAAATGCACATAAAAATGGCTATATCATGCCATTGAATTGGAAGGTTAGAAAAACGCAGCTATTCAGCTTGGCGGTCAAGTAACAAAGGGTAGCGTTTCTTAGTTACCGACTGTGACCCAAACAACGCTATACACGTCATAATCGATCGTGTATGGAGCGTTCAATAATTGAAACATCTATCGCAATATATTAAATGCCTTAACCTTTACAATTGCACGTCTGATAACCTTTAGCAGACGGCGTTAATATCATATACCGTAACAATTCCCTGTACACCGGGGAAAAAAAAATCGATAGATTTTTTTTTCAAGATCTATCCGACTTAACAATTTTTCAAAAAAAAATTTAACACAATTGTGACATATGGCCGACGATGTTCTGAGTAGAACCGTGTTGCGGTCATGTCAACTAACTATTTGTCATAGTCATCTAACATTAATCATATTATATATCAATTATACATATTATTATATCAACTAAATAAAATGTCCAATGTTAATAGTGAATGATAGAATTAAATTAAAGTAAGGTCTGTCGTATTAGTATGTCATATAGGAATTAATTTGACTAATTAACATTAAATTAATTAATTAAACTAAGAGTTAAATTATTAAGGTTCTAATGTAACGCGATGTTATGAGAGAAGAAAAGACAAAATAAGTGAGAAGAAATAGAAAGAAATTCGAATATAAGTTTAACTTAATTGTGTGTGTTAAGTGTTAGTGAATAATAACTATCTAATTTAACTAACTAAATAACGTATAGGTACATTAAAAAAAAATATTAATCTAATACTTGTGTGAGATTTATTTTCTCTTTTCATAATTTCTTCTTTTTATATTTCGTTCTCTTTTTTTTTTGTTCTTTCATTTCATTTTTTTTTCTCACATTTCATTTTATTGATAATAATTCAATTAAGAAGTTAAGTTAACTAATTAATTAGTATAGGATATGATGATCCATCCGTAGTCTTGATCCTGATGAATTCTTTTAGGCAAAAATGTTCAAACGTTTACGTTGGAAAGAAATGTCATTTATCCCAGCATCCAAGAATTAAGTGCACATCGGATAATAAGTTCGACTTGTCGTCAGATATTGTTCCATGATTGTTCAACGAATATTCATATATCGTGTATGGACGTTAGACGAAGTTCCAATGTCAACATGTATACCCCGATTGTCTTTTAGTTCAATTCTGTGATGCATACAGTGTTTATAAAGTTTAAATTGAAGGCAAGGTTAGTTCCCTTATAGTTGATATGTTTTAGGAATGTTAATGTTGATTATTCGTCGTCAATAGGATTACGTGACAACGCATCCGCCACAATGTTTTCGTGCCAGGAATATGTTCAATGGAGAATTCAAATGGCTGTAGGATGATTGCATATCTGGCGAGTTTCTGGCTTTTATGGTTAGATCGACGCAAGGATGCTACAGCACGTTGGTCCGTCTGTATGGTGAAGGGAGCACCAAGCAGGAACTTTTCGAGTTTAGTTATTGCCCATATCACAGATAAAAGTTCCTTGTCGACTGTGGAATACTTTGTTTCTGCCGGCTTTAGCTTTCTTGAAATATATAAGGTAGGATGTAGAATGCCATCATGGTTCTGGAGCAGGCATGCACCAATGCCGTAGTTACTAGCATCTGTTCGTAAGAAAAATCTTTTGGAAGCATCGGGAAGTCTTAAAATTGGTTCATGCGAGAACAAATTTATAATTTTGTTGAAAGTTTCATTGCATGTACCAGTCCATGTCACCTTCACCGGCATGTCTTTCTTTAACAATGAAGACAATACAGCCGTGATGGATGACAAGTTTGGTATGAATCTACTGTAATATTGAACAAGTCCTAACAAACTCCTGACCTGTTTTTTCGTCTGAGGAACTGCTATGTTTAGAATTTTGGAGACTGTACTAGGTAACGTTCGGATATATCCCGATCCAATGATATGTCCCAAAAAGGTTATCTCATTACACGCGATTTGCACCTTTGTAGGTTTAGCAGTTAGATGATAATTCCTTAGAGTGTCGAAAACATATCTAAGTCCCGAAACATGTTCCTCAAACGACGAACTAAACAAGCATATGTCGTC
The DNA here is from genome assembly GCA_024509875.1 of Oreohelix idahoensis. Classification (NCBI taxonomy): domain Eukaryota; kingdom Metazoa; phylum Mollusca; class Gastropoda; order Stylommatophora; family Oreohelicidae; genus Oreohelix; species Oreohelix idahoensis. Next base: position 357,534 of record JAMPIV010018970.1, read on the forward strand.
AATATATGTAATAACGTCTGGTCTACCTGATAAAATTTGTCGCATCAGGCGAATGAAGGTAGCTGGCGCATTAACAAGCCCAAAAGGCATCACATTCCACTGGTATAGACCTTGTGGAGTGGAAAATGCGGTGTAGTACTTAGCCTTTTCGGTCAGTGGTATCTGCCAATAACCTTTAGTTAAGTCTATCTTACTAAATATAGTTGCGTTGGATAGACGTGGCAGTAAGTCGTCGATAAGTGGATGTGGTTCGCTGTCAACTATAGTCTTAGCATTTAATTTTCTATAATCAACACATAGTCTGATGTTATTGTCCTTCTTCCGGACAATCACTAATGGAGAAGAGAATGGCGAATTACTAGTCTCAATGATTCCCAGAGACAACATCTGTTCAAGTTCCTTAGTAGTTTTAGCAAGGAAATGTAAAGGAACAGAATAGGGATGTACACGAATAGGTGTATCATCATTGAGAGTAATGTCATGACTGATAGCCGATGTGCGACCCGGGACGTCGGTCAATACATCTGGATAAGATTGTAATAGATTAGCAATCTGTAGACGCTGTTGCGGTGTAACCGTTGAAGAGATGGTTACATCCCGCCAAGATTCAGTAGGTTGAACTACTGGTACCGGTAACGGTAACTGTACCTCAGGAAAAGAAGATTCTTCTTCCTGGATGACAGATAAGTTAGAATAATAACAAGTAGATACTGTGTTGTCATCTAGTTCATGAAAAATTGACTGTAAGTGTTCAGGACGTGTATGAAATTGCTTGAGCATGTTAATATGAAATATCTTTTTGTGTCCCTTGATATCTAAGACGTAATCAACGTCGGAAATTTTATCAATGACTTTGTAAGGACCATTCCAAGATATCAATAATTTTATTGTTATTGTGAGGAAGTAACACATAAGCCTCGTCGCCTGGGAATAATTGGCGTAATCGTCGAGACCTATTTTGTAGAGATCGAGCCTTAGCTTTTGCAGCCTCAGAAGAAGCTGTTGCCAACTGGCAAGACTCAATAATGTTCTTCCGAAGATTAATCACGTACTCGTAAGATGACTGAGTGTCCTGAGTCATCTCCGCGTCAATTAATAAGTCTTTTATTAGTCCCATAGGACCTCTTGGGGGAGCACCAAAAACTAATTCAAAGGGAGAGAAGCCAGTTTGTTCATGCGGTACCTCCCGATAAGCAAATAGAACAGCTGGGAGTGCTCTGTCCCAGTCATGAGGGTGCTTAGCAGTAACCTTATGTAGTAGTTGTTTAAGTGTACGGTTAAGTCTTTCAACCGCACCATTACTCATAGGATGATAAATACTACTTAAATTCCTATCAATGTTCCAAGTTTTCATGACTTCCTTCATGGTGTCAGATATAAACTGTGACCCATGGTCTGATAAAAGTTTTCTAGGAAACCCTATTCTAGAAAAGATGAGATGTAGTGCATCAGCTACATCTGTGGTAGTGGTGGTCTTTAATGGGATAGCTTCTGGCCATCGTGTGCACAAATCAATGCACGTAAGGACGAATCTATGTCCTCTGGCCGATGGTAGCAATGGACCAATAATATCAATTGCCATCTTGTCAAACGGTCTTACTGAGATATCGCAAGCCTGAATAGGCGCCGTGTGAAAAGCTCCACGTGCTTTCACTTCTTGGCATGTAGTACAGGAACGTACATACTGCGAAATATCTCTTGACGCTCCTGGCCAAAAGAATGAAGACAGTACTCGAGATCGTGTTCGAGTATATCCCATATGTCCAGCACAATGTGAGTCATGTGCATGTTGAAGAATGTACCGTCTAAAAGTATACGGGACCATAACTTGTTGTTTCATTTGTGATTTGTCATTAAAACATCTAATCAATATGTCATTTTTAATAACAAAACAATGTTTGTTATTATTACCTGAGGATAGATTGTCAACTTTATCAACCAACTTAAAAAAATTTTTTAAAGATTTATCCTCTTTTTGTTTGGTTGCAAATGTTTCCCTGTCAATAGGTGAATTGACTACAAATTCCTCTTGGTTGTCTGCATCCATTTTATTATCATCAACTTTCTCCATGAGTTGAGTCTGCGCTCTAGTCGTCACGGCGTTTCCAGTGCATAGGTTATTTTTCTCCCATTCTATAATCTCATCTGGAGTACAATCTTTACTGCCGTGTATACGACCAACCATCAGATCAGCTATAGGCTTTTTTAGCATACATACTTTTACGTTCCCTGTGAAAAAAGGTGTGTTAACATGAATAATAGCTGTGGGGTAAAACTCAATAGTTCCCCCAAAAGTCATGCAACGGACATATTCCCCCGTTGCACAGCTAGGATGTACCAGCGACTGTCGTACACCAATCGTTGTGGATCCTGAATCCCTCAGCACTGAGACGACGGATCCATTAACTAATCCCCTGTTAAAAATTAGTAGGCCTGTTCCATCGTTGACTGCAAGACCTACCTCTGGTGTAATATGTCCGCAGTTAAGCACTGTTTCTTTCGCCTTCTGAAAAATAAGATTGCATTGTTGGCAACTATTTGCCACATTATAATTAATAGCAAAACATGCAGCAGAAGACTGTGTTGTATTATTGTCAAGTGGGACCTGAGCTATAGGGGTAGTATTATTTGTAACTGCCGCCCCTGTATTATGGTTGTAATGAGATGATCCCCGAGAATGAGATCGATTCCGAGTATAATTGTTAGAATTATCTCGTCGTCCTCTATAGTAACTATTATCTCGATGTCTCGAGCCATGATTATTACCATTCCAGTTACTATTATTATTTGGAGTATGTGATCGATTATAATTAGTGTTATGTTGACCATTGTGGTAGTTTGTTTGAGGTGAATAATTTCTATCTCGTGATCTACCTCTGTTGAACTCATTTTTATTGTTGAAATCATTATTATGTCCCTTCTGAAAGTTAACATTGTGATTTCTTTGGAACCTGCTTCTGTCTACACTGTGATGTCTTTGTTTGTTATTATGATTATAGGCCATATTAGACGCCACAGGTAGAGGTTCTCTTAATGAGGAGTTAGAAATGGTTGCATTCGGATGTGCCGAACAGTAGTTTAAAGAAATTTTTTCTAACTCGTCCATAGTACCTGGTTTACGCTCCTGCAGATATGCAAAAAATGGCTGGCTAACCGAAGATAATACCTTATCCCGTAGTAGTAAATCAACTAATTTGTCGTATGATTTGTTGACTTCTGCCAGTTCAACCCATCTATTAAACGTATTGCGTATGTTCGCAATGAATCCTGCAAAATCTTTTGGAGATTCAGGTAAAATTCCCTTAAATTTCAACCTACAGTGTTCCTCGTCCAGGTGAAACCTTCGTAAAAGCAAGGACTTAATAGCACCGTAGTTATTTGCTATTGATGGGTCAGCATTTTGAGAAGCCGTCAGTGGTTCTCCAACCAAGAATTCATTTAACTTGAGTACCCATGACTCTTCAGGCAAATGGTTAGTTTTGCAAGTCTGTTCAAAACGTGACAGGAACGATGAAAGGTCGTCCACGTTCAAGTTGAGAGTGGGTAATTTAAAGTTATAGAAATGTTTAGTTTGGCTGGATGATGATCCATTTTGTGCGTTATTATTCTGGTTTGCATCAGCACTTTGTGCTTGTAATCTTGCTGTCTCCAATTTAATACGCGCCAATTCCATTTCTTGTTGTAAAATAATTTCCTCTCGTTTCAATTTATTCTCTTCTTCCTGTCTGGCGATTGCTCTTTGCTCTTCTCTTTCACGTTGAGCAATCTCTCTCAATCTATTTTCCTTGTCAATTTGCTTCATCTCACGTTCTGCTTCCTCTTTCTTTAATGCAGCCTTTTGTTCCTCTTCCTCTTTCTTTAATGCAGCTTTTTTCTCTGCTTTTTTTTCTTTCATGTTTTTCCAGTTCTGACTCAGCAAACTGACGAAGTTCTTGAGATTTATAACCATATTCCCTACCAATCTTAACGAAATGGTCTATAGTAAGCATTTTGACTTTTATCTGTAAGTAATTATTGATAATTACTGATTAAAATAGTCAATAGTAGCTTCAGAGTAATTATTATACTTACTCAACTTAGAAATATTCAATATAAATAATCACAATAGTACTGAACTCTAATGTCTAAGTTCAACCAATAGACAATATTTTGTAACAATATTGTATCTAAGTACTAACTGTATCATAAATAGTTATGATATCTGTTAACTATTATGTAATTACTTCACCCAATTAATCTTAATATCCCATAATATTGGGTATGATTCCTAGTAATTATATTGTTCAATGTACTAAGTCACTCTCTTAGTACCAGAAAAGTATATTAAATAATATACAATGGGTCTATTACCTCAAAGGTAGACTATAAGATTATTTTATTTGGTCAATATATATATAATATATTATTATGCCCTAGGCATCTCTTATAAATTGTAGTGCTACTTTCTTGGACTATCACTGCATAATTATGCAATGTCCCATATTAACCTTAAATATCAGAAAAAATTAATTAAATTAAATTACAAGTGTATTATTGCATATAATATCATATTATTAATGTAGTATTTAATATATATCATGAGGACAAACAAAACAATGATGCAACTAAAGGGTACAAACAATGTTAAGACGCAAACAAGACATTTTCACAATTAAAAATGAATTTATGAACTAAATAAAACAAGCGGAAGTGTCACAAGCCAAATGAAGGGTCAAGGTCTGACCCGAGGTCAACTTAATATTCAAAGTACACAAAAAAAATGACTGCAAAAAATGATGACATCACAGGACTCATAACGGACGAACATTTAACAATCATAAAATAAATTATAGTGAGAGTAGTCTGGACGAAATAGTTAACGAACATGATACAAAACTGAATAAAATGGTTAACTGAGTACGAATAAAATACACCAGTTATCTACGGAACGGTACAGCTAACACAAATCGTCAAACGACAGCAGATTTGGACAGATAGTCCAATGGCAAACCTCAATGGGGCTTCCAAAAGTGCAATCGTTTAACTGCCCTAAGAAACGACCGAAATCAATTCAGGCATCGTGAGAGCCACAGAATCTAATTTCGGTTCATCCTCCCTACCTCCCACGAATTAACAACACATTAAGACAACAAAAAGTACATTAAACATAGGTAAAAACATGCCGATGTAGGCAGAGGGCATGGACTCAGTTAGCACTGTTTGCAATAACAACAGTTAAACACCTAGACTTATCTTTTCCGTTGCTTAGATCAGTGCTAGAGGTCGTCAACAGCTAGGCCTGTGCCTTTGACTGTCTGCTCCTGATGGGCAGGCAACGGTAGTCCATCTTGTGCATCTTGATCAATTTGAAGCGAACTAGAGAGGCGTTGAAAAGATGTCTTCTTCACTGCGACAATGCAACAGTGACGTCATGTTGCTATTCATGATCACGTGCGTCACGTCAGCTTCGTAATGGTCATGTGATCGAAACTTGATCGTAAATATTTCATTCGAAAGTCATGAAAAAAATTTTTGGTTTTTGGTTGTTTTTCGTCCCCACATACCGGGCACCACTGTTGCAAGGTGGTTTGCTCTGAACAATGTTCCATGTGATATGAATAAAACAATTATAAATTTCTGGCCATTGTTTTTTCTTTGATATGTTAGTTTTTTTCATTCAGTGATAGTGCATCGTGCCTTCGATGGAAGATTAAGCGAATGCGGGGGTGGAAGATTCCGAACAATACTTGAACCTTGGAATACGATTGATTTGATAAGTCATTTCATTGAGTCCATACATTTAATTCACAGTTGTACACACAGGATGATCATTTCAAATAGGAGTAGAGCATAAGTCCATATAAGTCATGCATAAATTAATCAATAACGTAGACTGCTGGTTATGTGTCAATGTCCGTTTAAGGATACAATGCAGTATTGTCGTCAGAACATCACAGCTATATGCGCGAGCAGATAGACATGGCTACCTGCCGACAGTGAGACTGCGAGTCTGAATATTTCATATGAATTTGACGATTATTCTCATCCTTCTGAGGATTCTAGTTAATTACTAACCTCCATAAATTTTCCTCTCATATAGAGTTCTAGGACTGACCCTGATCCATCAAAAAAATGCACATAAAAATGGCTATATCATGCCATTGAATTGGAAGGTTAGAAAAACGCAGCTATTCAGCTTGGCGGTCAAGTAACAAAGGGTAGCGTTTCTTAGTTACCGACTGTGACCCAAACAACGCTATACACGTCATAATCGATCGTGTATGGAGCGTTCAATAATTGAAACATCTGTCGCAATATATTAAATGCCTTAACCTTTACAATTGCACGTCTGATAACCTTTAGCAGACGGCGTTAATATCATATACCGTAACAGTATTACCATTATGTATTACCATTATGTATACCATTATGTATTACCATTATGTATTACCATTATGTATTACCATTATGTATACCATTATGTATTACCATTAAACACTACCAACTATTCAGTACTGTTATTATTCCTCTATAATTTACAAGGCACAGAATTAGTCTTGTCTTGTGTTGTCTGGCCTATTCGGGTTGTCACGTGTTGCCTACCCTTTGCTCTCCAGTGATGGTCCAACAATGGCCAAAACCTAGAATATCTAATGTGGGTCTTCAAAGGTATCTATCTTCGCACAAGATTACTCTTGACAGAGATACAGATAGAAGGATGATGATGCTTCTACCCCGAGGGAGTGTCCATAAGATATTTCAGAAGTCAAGAACAATGCTGAATGTGTCTTAGCAATGTTAACTTTTATCTGCCCGCCGCATTTTGTGAAGAGGTATTATATAATTTATTTAGCTCGTACAAACCCCCAACTGAATTAAGAGTACAATTTTCCTTATTATTTGGCCATATAGATATAAATATAGATATATTAAAGATGCTGATTCATCAGTGTGCAATTCTCTCTGAAATAACTAAATCAACTATGAATTTGTAAAAAACAACATAACACAAATTTAATGATCAATTACTTTGGAACAAATGTAAATAAAAATGAACTGGTGATTACTAAAAAAATAGGTTTCCACATTGAAACTGATATCGTCTTCCAATCAACGTGAATTTATATCAGCCTCTAAACTGCTAATCCAATAGCATTCGAAAGTGCATGTTCTGATAACTTTCCTCATGAACTTTTCTACATGAATCATGCGTTTGTAAAATTCAAACGGTCACTCTCCATATATAGAATTGGTATTTCCGTTAATTCTTGATAATGATTACCACTACACCTTCTTACATTTATCTTGCTTATAACAAGCCTGTCCGGAAGTTTATTACCGCATTTCCGACGTCTCAGGTGTGTCTGTAATATGCCACCAAATAGTTGACCGGCACTCCCTATGCAAATAAACACCGGGCGTCATTTCTCGAAAATGACGGGTCGCCAATCTGGGTTGACATGTAACTCATCTCCGCGAGGATCGGCAGGCAAACATGACATGTATGAATGGAAGAAGTGTAAACATTGACACAAACATACCATATATTGTTGGAGGTAGGAAAATTTAATGTGCCAACAATCGAATGTTTTACATATTTAGTACGCACAATAAAGGTAGATCAATACTGCCGGAGAGGAAAGAGAGCGAACAAAATTATGTGACACGGGTAAATAGAATAGTTAGAGAAATTATTGCATCTATAATTAGTTTGGGACGTGTCCCGCTCATATATTCCATGACTGCGTGGAGTGTCGTGAGCACGAAGCACTATTTATTGTGCTGCTGAGTTGGCGGTATGTTTAGTCACGATTCACTGCCCTAGCTAGGAGATGCGCCGTTCGGATGGTCGTTGGTTCGATTTCCCGGTAAGCCTATAAGTTCTGTTACTTTTATGTTGCCTAGCTTTCTACTTCTTTATTTCTTACGAATGCCTGTAAGATACCCCTTTATGTTTATTATTTACCTCTTTGGTAGCTGGTGACAAATATCATGCCAAATGTCAGAACGGGTGACACATTTCATGCCAAATACCAAGAGCTGGTGACACATTTCATGCCAAATATCAGAGCTGGTGACACATTTCATGCCAAATGTCCAGAGCTGGTGACACATTTCATGCCAAAAGTCAAGAGCTGGTTGCACATTTCGTGCCTAATGTCTAGAGCTGGTGACACATTTCACGCCAAGTGTCTAGAGCTGGTGACACATTTTATGTCAAATGTCTAGAGTTGTGATACATTTCGTGCCTAATATCCAGATTTGATCAGCCACGAGTACCATTGCCCAATGGGAGCAGAGTTTATACGAGTGAGAGTTAATTGATTCTCTTCCCGGCTTATCGTCTTTTTACCATCTTGGCGGATGTTGTCTCGGAAGGCTTCGAGTGGTGATCCCGACAATGGGCCCTCCCAGCTCAAGTAATGAGGCAGTGGTTTCGTATCTGTGGCCTTACAGTTGTCTGGTTGATCCTGTATTTTATTTTGCTGTCCGTTCCTCTCTAGTATCTGTAGGAATGGCAAAAACTGTCACGCAAAGCTGTGCTTAGTGCTCCTGGCGACGGGCCGTCCCAGCTCGTATAGCGAGACAGTGACCTTTTGCGAGAACCCCTCTGGTGTAGAAGTCCCCTAACTCTTGGCATTACACAACCAGGTCGTTTAGCGCGTCTGGTATGTTATACCAATGTTGAGCCTGTTGAGCTGGTGAAGCCCTCTAGGTTTGCAAGAAAGCTCTGGAACTCACCCCAAATAAAAAAGGGGATCTTTACAAACAAACAAACAACATCGTCTTTTAGCCCCTATGGGATCACTGCAGCCGATTGACAGAGTAGTCAGAAACGATGGTCTCTCGCGGCAAAGGTTCACGGTATCGACACGCTTCAGTCTGCCCAGCTGTAAATGGGTACCTGACTTTGCACTTGAGTTAGGGAAGGAAAATGCAGCAAGGAAGAGAACTGGTCACCTCACCTCTCGAAGCTGGACCACGTATATTGAAGTCTCTAACACTTCACTCCCCTACGGCAGTATCAACTATGGGACTACCTTTACCTATATAGTATCACTGGCTCTGGTACAATGCTTCTTTGTCTTGAATGTTGGCTAACTGTTACCAGAATTAACCTCTTTAGAACATACTGACCTTTTTGTCCTGACCATTTCCGTTTAATGCTAAAGTACTTCATCTTGGAATAAACCGTTTGGATTATTTATAGGTCAAAAGCCTTTATCATGTTTGGGTGCAGTTTTGACAAGATATTGTTTTAAGACACACGAATCAGTAGAGTAATTGGGTTAAGTAGGGGGAAAAGCCACAAAGTCTTAGCTGTTGTTATGAGAAATCTTTAGTGATAACACATGGACTCATTGAGAGTATTAAAACAAAAATCCTGGACAGAACAGAAAACGGAAGCATTCGTCAACGCTGCAAACATCTGTAGGATCAGACTTAAGAAATCTTTACAACCACTGCTTATCAGTCCAGAAATAAACCTTCTGGATCCACTCTTGAACAGATTATTTGCTCTCTACAAACAGTGGAGTGAGGAAATAACAGATAGCTAGCGGGGTATTTGTTTCAGAGGGTTTTTGATCCAGGTGCTTCAAATTCACTATAAAAATGTTTAAAACAAAACACATTGTTTTCCTTCTGTCGGATTAACTTGCAACTTGGCAAACGCTAGAGCCGCGACATGCAACATAAGATCCGCAACATGGGAGCCGCGACATGCAACATAGAAGCCACGACATGCAACATAGGAGCCGCGACATGCAAAATAGGAGCCGCGACATGCAACATAGGAGCCGCGACATGCAACATAGGAGCCGCGACAAGCAACATAGAAGCCACGACAATCAACATAGGAGCTGCGACATGCAACATAGGAGCCGCGACATGCAACATAGGAGCCGCGACAAGCAACATAGGAGCCACGACAATCAACATAGGAGCCGGGACATGCAACATAGGAGCTGCGACATGCAACATAGGAGCCGCAACATACAACATAGGAGATGCAACATAGGAGCTGCGACATGTAACATAGGAACAGCGAAATGCAACGTGGGAGCAGTGACATGCAACATGGAAGCAGCGACATGCAACATAGAAGCAGCGAAATGCAACATAGAAGCAGCGACATGCAACATAGAAGCAGCGGCATGCAACATTGGAGCAGCGACATGCAATATAGGAGTAGCGACATGCAACATAGAAGCAGCGAAATGCAATATAGGATCAGTGACATGCAATATAGGAGCAGCGACATGCAATATAGGAGCAGCGACATGCAATATAGGAGCAGCGACATGCAATATAGGAGCAGCGACATGCAATATAGGAGCAGCGACATGCAATATAAGAGTAGCGACATGCAACATAGAAGCAGCGAAATGCAATATAGGAGCAGCGACATGCAATATAGGAGCAGCGACACGCAATATAGGAGCAGTGACATGCAATATAGGAGCAGCGACATGCAATATAGGAACCGCGACATGCAATATAGGAGCAGCGACATGCAATATAGGAGCAGCGATATGCAATATAAGAGCAGCGACATGCAACATAGAAGCAGCGAAATGCAATATAGGAGCAGCGACATGCAATATAGGAGCAGCGACACGCAATATAGGAGCAGTGACATGCAATATAGGAGCAGCGACATGCAATATAGGAACCACGACATGCAATATACGAGCGAACAAAAGCTGACCAAGACCCTACGCCACCTTCAAGTGATGGTCCTGGAAACAGGCTGCATCACTTCAGTCTGGCCGAGAGAATAGGGATCAAAGAGGGAGGGAAAACCCGGTCCCCAAAAAAATGCTGTGCGGAAGTCGGATGTGTCGGGCCGAAAGGCGCAGATATCGCAGCTTTGCTGTAAACGCCGACACAACGCAACCAACGTCTTTTTCAGGACGAACGAGAAAGAAGAAGAATAAACAAATTTTCGCAGAAACTATCCCTAAAAAAAGGCACGTGAATGCTTAGTACACGCTTTCTGCAAGTTGACTAGCTGTAATGACGGTTCTATGCTCCGTAAGGAACACACAATAAAACTATGATGAATGTGATGGAAATATGTTTGAAACTGAGTCTTCATCCTCGAAGAACTTGGAGTACAGTTTGATTAACTAGAATCAAAAGGTTGCTTAGAAATGCCATTTTAAATAATCACTCCTTACTTGTCAACAAAGCTCATTAAATCATGATGTTCAGCAGTATACGTCTTTGGCTGTTGCATAAATTGGACGTGTTTTCAGCAAGACCTCCTTCTCCTGATGTTCCTTTTGTTTGACGTCTTGAAAAGAAGTTCTTAAATCACTGACGACACTGTTCATGTTTGTACGAAACGAAACATCCAGGGCAGCTGGGTTGTAACAGAGAAAATATATGACGTTATATTGGTTAGGAATAGTCTCTGGTGAACCGTGAGATGCCTGCCACAGAACACGCATGGTCTGTAATTTAAAACGTGATCTACAGTACTCTGCCAACGACATAGATCTTCTGCAGATGAGCAGGGTTCAACGCCGCAAAGTCGACTTACGATCACTATTCGCGGACAATTATTCCACGCCTGATTAATCGGGATTCAGTTAGCGGAACGCATGGCAGACCCCGGGGCGAGAAAACATGACATGTACGCCTGGTTTAGTCTTAAGTGGCTGTTTTTCTTCATAAAAATACTCCTCTTTTTCCTGGCTCTGAAAAGAACAGCGCAACAGGGTAAACGCGGAAAGACTCTTAATGATGATTTCATTAGATTTGCAGGGGGCGCCACTGACAAAACATAAATCTTAAAGACCGCATAATACCGCGAAACGTCAAACCTTTCGATAAGATTGTGCAATATTTTCTTGTCTCGAACTCAAAGTATGTATTCATTTCTTTTTTTCTTACCCATTTTTATCCTTCACGCCAGGCAGTAATCAGTAAGTTATGATCTACGGCGAGCGAAGCTCTGAGGTGTTGTTTAGGGTAAATTAGGTGGGACGAGTATATATAGAAAGTGGCTTTTGTGATGGGGAATGTCGATAAGTGTGTTGAAACCCAGTGCAGATAATTATTTGTATGTCTTTCAACATTATGAACTTCGGGCTGTCAGGATCGAAAACGCATCCATCATCTGGTCAAGACACGCCTGGTCTTTTGAATAGAAGATTTGGGTAGTCCCATGACAGATACTGCTGTCGAATACAAGATTGGGAAATCAAAATGTTGGAAGCCATTACTGAACGTAGCGTGCATTTAATAATATGACTCATTGATGACAAAATTGTGTATCTTGTAATACAATCTTCGCATGGTTAAACCTTCTCAGGTGTCCTCCAATTATCTTTTACTTTTCTGTTTGTTAATCTTGCGATCGTGGTAACTTTCGATAGAGCTGCTACATTCAACAACATGAAACAAATACTAACATATAAACAAGTGTCTCACAAATTAAAACTGAGAATCCTCAACAGTTATATATATATACTTCATTACATCTTCAAGGACAACGAACAAGTAATTGGAAGAAAGAACTGATGCCCTTGATGTATTGATATGTTGAAATTTGTTGCACATTTCATGGAAAGAGAAGAAAACAAATACAGAGGTCATAGAAAACCTAGGAATTAAAATAGATTTAATGAAAGAGATCAAAATTAAACAGTTAAAATATTTTGGCTATGTAAAAAAGACATAACCCTTTGGGCTATGTAAAAAAGACATAACCCTTTGCTGAAGACTGGAATGGGTGAAAGAGCTGTAGGTAAACGTGCAAGAAGTGGAAAGATAACATCAAGAGATGGACAGGAAAGAATCTACCAGAGTGCACCAACAAGAGATTGGCAGGAAAGAGTCTACCAGAGTGCACCATCAAGAGATGGACAAGAAAGAATCTACCAGAGTGCACCATCAAGAGATGGACAAGAAAGAGTCTAAGAGAGAGCACCATCAAGAGATGAACAGGAAAGAGTCTATACCAGAATGCACCATCAAGAGATGGACATGAAAGAATCTACCAGAGTGCACCATCAAGAGATGGACAGGATAAAGTCTACCAGAGTGCACCATCAAGAGATGGATAAGAAAGAGTCTACCAGAGCGCACCATCAAGAGATGGACATGAAAGAATCTACCAGAGTGCACCATCAAGAGATGGACAAGAAAGAGTCTACCAGAGTGCACCATCAAGAGATGGACAAGAAAGAGTCTACTAGAGTGCACCATCAAGAGATGGACAAGAGTCTACCAGAGTGCACCATCAAGAGATGGACAGGAAAGAGTTTACAAGAGTGCACCATCAAGACAAGAGACAGAAGATGGGGGAATTTATTTAAAAAAAACTATTTCTAGACCATAAGATCATTTATATTTGGACATGCGCCATAATATAACCGACGTAGCTTGTGTCTAGGTTATGACACTGTCTAAATAGTGGAAAAAATAACAATATTTTTCACATTTTGCTGTCATGTGTTGTGGACAAGAATACTCCATTTTACTTAGCCATATTACCCTGCCGTGGCCTTGTCTGTCACAGACAGTTCCTCGCGGGGGGCGCAAACCGCAACTTCCTACACAAATAGTTCCACTGTTTTCTAGTAATAGTAGGCCCATATAAGATATTGCGTAGGGGAGTGGAGTGTTAGAGACTTCACTACACTAGGTCCAGCATAGAGTGGTGGGTTGGCCAGTTCTCTTCCTCGCTGCCTTTTCCTTCTCTAGCAACTGGGTATACTGGAGCGTGACGGCACCGTGTTGCGAACCTGTCACCTTTTGCCGCGAGAGGCCAACTTCTTTTCTCTCCCCATTGGTGCGCAGAGCCACACCTGTAGCCGGCTCCCTCGCAAGAAGGTTGCGTGACAGCATTCATGTGCTTATACAGCAGTAATTTCCGCAGCAATCAGTTTCACATGACGATTATGCTGGACTCTCGCACAACCTTATCTTAGCCGCCTCTCAGGAATTGCCGAGGGAGCTGATATTTCTATTTTTTTCTAGGCTCCAAAGAGTCTTCCTGGGACTACACGGGGGGGGGGGGGGGGGGCGGGGGGGGGGGGGGGGGGGGGGGCGGTGGGGGGGGGTATTGTAGGTATCTGAAGTTTATACCCAGTACGTTAATTATTTAATGCAGACCAGGCAAAGGGGACTATCTTTTTTTTTTAAATAAAATTTTGCCTCGTTTTGGCGAGGCGCGGCCCGTTCAACCTAGTCGGTTATACTAGGGCGCATGTCCAAATATAAAAGACCTTTAGGACTGGATGATGATTCGATCAGCTGTAGTGGCCCATACTCCAAAGTGTGCTCGAAGGGAAGTGGTTGAATGATGATGATTATCAATACCAGTTTCAGATTAAACATAATTCAACTTGGTTTTTCGGCCTTTTTTTCACAGAAAATATTACTACATCTTCATCAGGTGCCATCTTCACATCGAAGGTCGGCTGTACTAGATCTCCAACGTCTTCTGTCTCTTGTCTTGGTGGTGCACTCTGATAGACTTTTTCCTGTCCATCTCTTGATGTTATCTTCCCACTTATATCGCTGTCTTTCTCTTGCACGTTTGCTTTCAACTTCAGTGATGTGTTGTGTGTTTGTACATGGCTAAAATATTTTAGTTGTCTAATTGTTATCACAGAACCGCGGTAGCAGAGTGGTTAGTGCACTGGCTTTCTAGCTCTGTGGTCCATGGTTCGATCCCCACTTGAGGTGGGTTTTTTTTAGACCGCAAACAGCTCTGGGGTCAACCCAGACTCACGAATTGAGTACCAGAGTAACTCTGGGAAGGTTAAGGCGGCGTGCGGGCGTGATGTTAACCAAATCACCCCTAGTATGCCGTTTGGTCAAGAAAATATGGGCCTTACACTATATTCCCAACATGCCTCAATGGACGTGTAACGGGATCCTTTACCTCCTAAGTTTAATATCCTTCATTAATTCTCTATTCATTCTTAGGTTTTCTGGGAAATCTTTATTTGTTTTCTTCTCTTTCCATGATAGGAAACTCTTTACAGAGCGAAACAACAGGAAGCAATCTGATCATCAGAAGTTGTCCCCCCGTCCGACAAGTGTTTCGGCCCGATATACTCCTTTACACTCTAAGGGGGGCGGGCCCACTTGGGTCATGACTCCCAAGCGTCTCAGCCTCCTGTTGTCTTGTATCGAAAATGATAGGAAACTCTTTACAGAGCGATACAACAGGAAGCAATCTGATCATCAGAAGATGAGAATATTAGTACAAGTACACACACATACAATAAAGATATACATGCACGATTTAGTTGCGTCTTAAACAGTTTGTCTCATCATCATCATGATTCTATTCCTTTGTGACCTTTACAGAGAATGGAGCAACTACTGCAACCTTCTTCTCATTCATGAAGTCTGCACCCTGTAGTCACGTACTCTTGTACTGGTGTTTCCTGAAGCAATTTTTCATTTTGGTGACGAAGGTTTCAGCCCATGCCCAACCTCATGTTAGTTGCCTTATACGACATGCATGAAGAAACAGTGGGCTAATTCTTTCTTTAGTCTCATCAGAGACCCCCGGGGCTATACCAGGCCCGGGGTATGCTTTAAAAAAGGTAGTCTCATTGCAGATACTGCCGTAGGGGTGTGAAGTGTTAGAGACTTCACCATACTAGGTCCAGCATCGAGAGGTGTGGTGACTAATTCCCTTCCTCGCTGCCTTTTCCGTCCCTAGCTCAAAGCCAGGTACCCATTTACAGTTTGTATTTAGTGGCTGGCTAACGGGAGAAATAAATTAAACAAACACATTAAAGAAACAGACAAGGAGAGAATTTCATAAAAGGGCTTTAGCGATTACTTTTAATGTTGTTGTAAATACATATTTAAAGAAGGGAGAGAGAGAACGAACGAACTAACTTTATTTGAGAGAGAGAGAGAGAGAGAGAGAGAGAGAGAGAGAGAGAGAGAGAGAGAGAGAGAGAGAGAGAGAGAGAGAGAGAGAGAGAGAGAGAGAGAGAGAGAGAGAGAGAGAATGAAAACAACTGGTTGAGGGGAAGGGACAGGCATCGGAAAATTATTCAAATCATGAAATTTGAAACTGGGACCCGATACAATATCCAAAATGTTAAAACGGGGCAGGCGATCTGGCGCGATAGGTCGGCCTTTTGTCGCTGAGCGATTTTGGAAGCCGCTGCCAAGTCGAAAGTGAGCGCTATTGATCGGAAAATGTGTAAAGGGCGACAAATGTGTTTCTCGTCACCGCTGTCGGTATCTTTCGAATCAGAATCGGCATGGATTTTTTATCCCCCTTAGTTTTATTGTTTTGTTTTTCATTCTGTGGCGGCTTAAAAAAAAAATTAACATAGGACCACTTCCTTGCAGCGTTTGAAAGTCACTCGAGCGTGACAAGAACGTAATGGTGTGGAAAATTTTAAGCTAACTAGCAGCTGAGGACAATGTCCTGTTCACAGATCCGTGATTTTAATTCGACCAAGAGCTGCCGAAGTTAAGGCCCCTTGTCCTAACTTTTCATTCAGTTTATAAGTGTTGTTGGTTTTTTCCAGGTTTTTGTAGCGGGAAAATTTCAAGTAATGGGTGCCATATTGTGACATCTGCGCTGATCACTTTAATTCTCGTTCCTCCACCCCTTCCCTCTACCGGTTATTCTGTTAAGCCCTGGTTTTTATTGTTGCTGTTCTTACCATGCGTCGTTGTTCTAAAGCGGGTGAGTGTTACGGTTGTAAAAATAAATGGTAATGATAAACTAAAGATAACATCGCATCAGTTAAACAGTAGCAGTTCATCTTTACTGTATCCATGTGTGACGGACATATTGCACAATAATACAAAATCATGAATAACAATAACATCATTAATAATAATAAACTTGCTTTCCGCTTTTCTAATCTTGCTTTCTAATACAATTAATACGCTTTAGCTCCCCCTTGAGCATAGGCCTTAAACACACACGTCCTCATGCCATCAGCTCTAGTTCTTTCTAGGTCTTTGTAGGTCTTTCTAGGTCTTTCTGGGTCTTCCTCAACATTTTCATTTGTCTCCAGTTATCGTCTTCTTGTGTATGTATGTGTGTGTGTGTGTGTGTGTGTGAGTGAGTTAGTGAGTTAGTTAGTGAGTTAGTGAGTGAGTGAGTTAGTTAGTTAGTTAGTTAGTTAGTTAGTTAGTTAGTTAGTTAGTTAGTTAGTTAGTTAGTTAGTTAGTTAGTTAGTTAGTTAGTTAGTTAGTTAGTTAGTTAGTTAGTTAGTTAGTTAGTTAGTTAGTTAGTTAGTTAGTTAGTTAGTTATCTACCTCTGCCTCTCTTACCCTGGAGATTTCAGAAAGAGCACTGCATCGAAATGCTGTCAAGAGATGTCCTCAGTCTGTGTTCTATCCATCTCCAGCGTCTTCTTCTCATCTCTTGTTCCACTGGCGCTTGTCTGGTTCTTGTCATCAGTTCCACATAAGTGATCTTATCATACAATTTCCATCTTCTATTCTACGCAAGCACCCATTTATGAAAGTCTGAAGCTTTTAGGTTGTCCTTGTTGTTTTTGTCTTTATATTGTTCTCCATGTTTCAGACCCATACAATAGGACTGGCGTGATCGTATTTGAATTGAAGATTCTTATTTTTGTGTTGGGCTTCATTTCTGTTGATCTCCATAACTTTTCCAGTGCAATGAAAACTCCTCTAGCCTTGTGTATTCTTATTTTTAATACCATTGTCTGTGTCTCCAATTTTGTCTGTATTGCTGCCAATATATATATATATATATAAAATATCTGTGTGTGTTTCCACATTTTGTTCATGTGGTTCTTCAAGTGCAATCGTGTTATCAAGGACAGCGGCCTTATGGCCTACTCATTGGTTAATTAGTTTTGCATGTGGTTATGGTTATGGGACAGAAGAACCACATCGCTGGTAAAATTTAGATTCTTGTTGATGCTGTTGTAAAACAGCACTAGTATAATAGACATTCAAATATTGTTTAATTTTAGACTTCGAAAAAAAAAAAGATGAAAATACTTCGAAATGAAGCTTCTCAAAGCACTCGTTACCGTAATAAATTACAAACAATAAGATATCACAGTTACCGGTAATACATGCTAAAATAAGAGGGGTTTCAGCTCTATAAATGAACACAGTACACTTAGACCTCAGATGAGAAAGAATGATTGAACCATATAGATTACTTCAGAGAACCGAACAGCGGACATTTTCGGCCATGTAACAAAAACGAGAACAATGTATGAAAAAAAAAAATCGAAAAAAAACGTGATTCTTCTTACATGGACAAAAGACAAAGAAAATAGCCAACGTTGCGGCCATAAGGCCTTCGTCAGGGAAACGAAAGAAAGTGAGAGCTAGATAGGACACATACGAATCTAAATAAATATAAAAATAAAACCAGGGTACTCCACTAAAGGCAGTTAAGGCCTAGCACGCCTGGCGAAGGGAGAGTGCGTCACCAGAAAAGGAAATGACTGCCACTTCTGGATGTAAACAGTACATACTAAGAAGCTAAAAAACGAAACTGAAGAAGAAACTACCCAAACGTATAACAGGAGAACATATTGAGCCAATAGGTCAAATGAAGAACCTTGAAAAGATATTGTCCTTACCACAGTAACCGAATGTAAATGTTGCTATATCCTTTATGTCACGTGGGGCATTGATGTCATCACCTTTCAACTCACCAAGGAGCATAGGCAATCAACAAACTTATGTCAAGGCCTCTTGTCCCGCGGCCTTCACCTTCAAGTCTTTCTATATCTTCCTCATCATATGTGTCTCCAGTTGTCTTGTTCATGTGTTTTTTTGGTCTACCTCTTCATCTTGTACCCGGGAGATTAAAGATCCAGTACTTCCTTGTAATGCTATCAACAGCAATGTGTGCCTTATTCATCGCCATCGTCTTCCTCTCGTCTCTTGCTCCACTGGGTCTTGTCATCATTCTTGTCATCATTCTTGTCATCATTCTTGTCAGTCATCATTCTTGTCATCATTCTTGTCATCATTCTTGTCAGTCATCATTCTTGTCATCATTCTTGTCAGTCATCATTCTTGTCATCATTCTTGTCAGTCATCATTCTTGTCATCATTCTTGTCATCATTCTTGTCAGTCATCATTCTTGTCATCATTCTTGTCAGTCATCATTCTTGTCATCATTCTTGTCATCATTCTTGTCAGTCATCATTCTTGTCATCATTCTTGTCAGTCATCATTCTTGTCATCATTCTTGTCATCATTCTTGTCATCATTCTTGTCATCATTCTTGTCGGTCATCATTCTTGTCATCATTCTTGTCAGTCATCATTCTTGTCATCATTCTTGTCATCATTCTTGTCAGTCATCATTCTTGTCAGTCATCATTCTTGTCAGTCATCATTCTTGTCATCATTCTTGTCATCATTCTTGTCATCATTCTTGTCATCATTCTTGTCAGTCATCATTCTTGTCATCATTCTTGTCATCATTCTTGTCATCATTCTTGTCAGTCATCATTCTTGTCATCATTCTTGTCATCATTCTTGTCAGTCATCATTCTTGTCATCATTCTTGTCATCATTCTTGTCAGTCATCATTCTTGTCATCATTCTTGTCATCATTCTTGTCAGTCATCATTCTTGTCATCATTCTTGTCAGTCATCATTCTTGTCATCATTCTTGTCATCATTCTTGTCATCATTCTTGTCATCATTCTTGTCGGTCATCATTCTTGTCATCATTCTTGTCAGTCATCATTCTTGTCATCATTCTTGTCATCATTCTTGTCAGTCATCATTCTTGTCAGTCATCATTCTTGTCAGTCATCATTCTTGTCATCATTCTTGTCATCATTCTTGTCATCATTCTTGTCATCATTCTTGTCAGTCATCATTCTTGTCATCATTCTTGTCATCATTCTTGTCATCATTCTTGTCAGTCATCATTCTTGTCATCATTCTTGTCATCATTCTTGTCAGTCATCATTCTTGTCATCATTCTTGTCATCATTCTTGTCATCATTCTTGTCAGTCATCATTCTTGTCATCATTCTTGTCATCATTCTTCATTAGTGATCATGTCATACCACGTCAATTCTTCAATTATAATATTATGTTGTTCGTCCATCACGGGTGATGAAGACCACTCTGTTCATCCAATTATTGTTAGTATAGTCTATGAGTACGAAGGTGACTGATGAGTCCGATGCGGGCCTGGAAAGATCTTGGACAGTGTGGGCAGGGAATGTTTGCTTCATGTGAAGGTTTTATTATACGGTCCTTTCTAGCTTGTCTCCGCTGTTCCGCTGCTGCTCTTCTGGAAGATTCGCATGCCGCTGCACCTTTACGAAGAGATGTGCGCCAAGCAGTTCGGTCTTGCGCAGCAGCTTCCCATGTGTCTGGGTTTATGTCAAAGGTTTTTAATGAAGCCTTAAGCGTGTCTTTGAAGCGCTTTTTTTGGCCACCATGGGAGCGTCTACCCTTCTGCATCTCACCATAAAAGAGTATCTTTGGCAGTCGATGGTCTGGCATGCGGACTACATGACCTGCCCAGCGAATCTGTGACTGCATCAGAATAGTATCAATACTAGGGATACCAGCTCAGTCAAGAACGGCGGTATCTGGGATCTTGTCTTGCCATTTGATGTTCATTACCTTTCTGAGACAGACTGTATGGAAGTGGTTGAGCTTCTTTTTTTATAATATTATAAGAAGAGAAGAGACGCAAGACGTTTTGGAGATGATATGTCGCACACTGAGGAAATCTCTTGATAGCATTTCAAGGCAAACCTCTTTCTGAAATCCACAGGGTAAGTAGAGCCAGAGGTACTCCAACCACATATTTACGAAAGTCTGTATTTTTTTTTATTATTGTTTTTGTTGTTCTCCATGCGGTTGCTTTGATACGTGGTAGCAGAAACTGAAAAGCGGGATTATAAGGTATAAAGTGCCACAGATCATTTTTAAGCAATTATTACCCCTATTGTTAATTTAAACAGTCAGCGTGAAGTAAAAAATTATATTAAAAAGTTAAAAAAATAAGGGATCTACGATCGTCCCCACTTTAAAATGCAACCTAAGGTGCTTTTGTTTGTAAAATAGAAACAGAAAGAACTGGTTCAAGAGAGCATTGCCTGCTCTCCTGCTGAAGTGTCGGCAACATTTGATTACGAAACGGTTTTAATAGAAAATCGATAACGAATTGGACAGTCTGAAAAGACTTCCCATTGACACGTCTCATTGTAAAGGTTTAATGTCATACCGCCCCATCCCTCGCCCAGTTGCTAAGTTTTGCGTGGCAGAAAAATCGGAGTATTTCGAGAGGTCCAAATGATTGGGTTTTCCGCATCTGAGAATAATGCGGTCTCAGTTTTATGTAAGTGAATGTGGGAAGTCCAACGGTTTGAAATTAGACCGGCGTTGCTTTTTTCAGAGGCGGCAGAATTGATTTGCATGCTCCAGCGGTGCTGAAGATTGTCCTGTACGTTAGAAAAAGTTAGATATTCACATAATGTAATGGATAGATCTGTTGTTCGTCTCTCATTCATTCATTCTTTCATTCATTCGTTCGTTCGTTCATTAATTCATTCGTTCATTCATTCATTCGTTCATTCACTCGTTCGTTTATACATTCGTTCCTTCATTCATTCGTTCATTGTTCATTCAATAATTCTTTCGTTTATTCATCATTCACTTATTCATTTATTCACTCATTCATTTATTCATTTGTTCTTTAGTTCATTCATTCGTTCTTTCAATCATTCATTCGTTCCTTCATTCATTCTTTCGTTCCTGAACTCATTCATTCATTTGTTTCTTAATTCATCCATTCGTTCATTCATTCGTTCCTTCATTCATTCATTCGTTTCTTCATTCGTTCCTTCATTCATTCGTTTGTTCGTTCCTTAATTCATTCGTTCATTCAGTCATTCGTTCACTCATTCATCCACTCATTCATTTATTCGTTCCTTAATTCATCCATTCATTCATTCATTACACCACAGCTCACCAAGGCACAAAGGCCTTAAAACAAATTCATGCCAAGTCCTTCTTTCCTGTGTCATCCGCTCAATGCCGTTCATATATTGTTTATCAGTCTCCATCTCTCTTCCCCAGGGCGTTCCTCAGTGTTCTATTTTTTCCCCCTCTAACCAGTGGCACTCGAGCTTTCCAGCTCTTATGGCCCAATGACATTTCATTGCGAGGCTGGGGAGCCACTGGACTTTCCTTCCAACCCGGTCAGGAGCTTCGCTCCTTCCCATCCACAGAGGGTTTATCTGCAGGAGCCGTTCAGGTTATTCAGTCAAATTCCCGGTCGATGGCACTCCTACAAATGCCGGCGCCCGGGCTTGAACCTTGAAAACCTGGTCGCTAGCGCAACGTCTTAACCATTACACTAGCGCGGCTCCCCTCAGGGTTCTATACTTGGTCCTCTACTCTTTACCATGTACATTAACAACCTTCCTCTTCACATCAAACACTCATCTTGTGATCTGTTTGCGGACGACTGTACTGTTTACAAGAGTGATAAAAGTTGTAAAACACTCGAACTATCGTTACAAAAGGATACAGATAATCTGATTAAGTGGAGCAACGGTAATCGCATGCTAACAAATATCATTAAAACAAAATGCATGTTAACATCAACTAGACAAAAATTACAAAATTCAGAGAAAACAACACTTCAGATCTACATTGGTACCTCACTAATTGAAAACATTAATGAACATAAAACTCTAGGCATAATCGTTGACCAGCATCTAAATTGGAACTCACATGTATATGCACTGACCAAGCAAACGGCACAGAAAGTTTACCAGTTAGCTAAAATCAAACATTTCCTAGATGAAGACGCACGAAAATTGTTCTATATATCTCACATACAAGCAAACCTTGACTATTGCTCCACATTCTGGGATGGTTGCTCAATGTCCAACACAAAGAGACTCCGTTCACTACAAAAGCGTGCAGTGCGTCTAGTCAAAGCTAAATTTGTTCACAAAATCCTGTCACACAATGCTCCAGCATATCTGTGGCCAATGTTCAAATACAATGAAAGACGCAGTCAACGCTTTAACAGATTGCAAGTGCCCAAACCTAGACTTGACTTATTCAAGAAAAGCTTAGCGTACTCTGCTGCTCATCTTTGGAATTGTCTTCCACATAACCTAAGAAACAACCTCAGTCCCTATTCATACAATCATAGACTTTTTGAATACTTTCTGAATTCTGATTACATGCCCCCCTAATCGGATTATCTTTTCTTATAACATCAACTGTAGGTTTTTATGACGATGTTTGTACTTTTCAACATATGTTATGTCATGCTTATAAGTAATTAATGTTAATATGAGTGTGCTATATTATTATTGTACTTTACAACGTTGAATTCCTTGAAATTGATATGTAACATGCATATGAGAATAAATGAATTCAGTATGAAAGGTGAGCGAAAGGAAGGGCAGAATGTTAGACGGGCCTGTGTGCCCAATTCTCAACCCTTTGAAAATAAAGTTCGTTCGTTCGTTCCCCAATTGTTTTATGGTCTCTCTTGGAGTATATTTCAAAACTATTATGTTTTTGACTGACATTCACACAATCAATATTTATACACTCATCATCTTCATCATTATCATCATCACCATCGCCTTCGGTTCCTCAAGGAGAATAGGCCCTCAACACACTGTTGCCAAGGTTTCCTGTCTCGTGCCATCAGCTCAAGGTCTTTCCATGTTTTCTTCATCCCCATCATATCTGTTCTCAAGGTCTCTTCCCCATATGTTTTTCGGTCTATACTTTTGGCATGCTGAGTGTTAACACAAACGGGGTCATCTGAACGGAACCCCGTTCTAAATCGAAGCTAGACTATACATACACATCATACATACGCTATTATTGCAATACGCAGACATACATACATACTTTCATACGTGCATACATATATTAATTCATACTTAAATGCATGCAAGCGTATATTACGTGTATACGAAAATAACGCACACTACATACAGACATGGATACATCGTACGTGAATTAGGTCACGAGAAAGGCATTTTGGGGCCAGACACCAGGAGATCTTGATGGCGTCCATCACTAAACTATTCCCTTACCGCCACCCCTGACACATTTTTAAAGAAAGTGCAGTGCTTATCATATCAGTCTTTGAATCAAACCAGGTCAGGGAAGGGACAAAGAATTGCTGTTTTTAGCGCATGTGTACAGGTTGATTTGAAGCTGTGCTAAAGAGAAAAATAGATATAAATACGTAGTGAAGTGTGTTGTTAAAATCATTACTTGTTAGCTCCGTAGGGAGGGAGCATAGCCCTTCATTAAATCCATGCCAAGTTTTCCTATCTGGTGCCATCCGTTCCTGGTCTTTTCGTGTACATCGTGTACAGTTAATTTACTGTCATTTCTATCCATCCATAGAACACGTTAAGAATACGTTGGCGATAGAACACGTTAAGTACACGCTGGCGATGGATAACACACACATTGAGGAGGAGCCTGTTGATAGTATTACAATACAGTCCCTTGTTCTGGCCCCCCCCCCCCCCCCCCAGGGTAACAGAGGGAGGGAGACCGAAGAACACACGAAAATAGAACTAGAGACATAAATTAAAGGAATGATAAAGGCTTGGAAAGACCTTGACCTATTAGCACGTGACAGCAGGACTTGGCTTGAATTAATTGAAAGCCTATCATCCTTTGACTGAATAGAATCTAGAGTGACTGAATAGAATCTAGACGAATTATAATGCAGAGATGACGACAAAAGAACAAACAAACAAATCCAGGAATATCGTGTACGGTAACACGAACACATTAGGTTACCCCTACGATTACATCTTAGCCCGTTGTGCAGGCCACCCAGTGTCAGCCGACAACAGCTTAAAATCGCTTCTGAAATATCCGTGTCCGCATACCAGAAATTAATTATGCATATATATATATATTATGGCTGAGATTAGTTTTAAAAATCTTAATCGATGAATCCATTTAGTAATCGTTAAAGATCCCGGCCCTAATATATAAGCATATATATGTTTTGTTTTATTGAGTGTTAGTACGCTTATTGTAATTGATTTCTGTATTAGAAATATATTTTGGGGGTAGAGGACCTTAACTTTTGACATACCAGAGATATTGAGCAGTCTTTACAACAACAACAACAAAATAAATAATATTATTAATAATAATAATAAAATAGATATGTTTCATGCAATACTCACCTTTTGGACTAGCTTGGAAGAAATACTAAGGTCGACGTCTCGCCTTTGTCGGGTCGGTCAGTTGGTACTGAGAGACAAAAAAAACAGGAAAGATTTAAAATGGTTAATGAGTTTTGATGACAAATACAGCCGGTTTTGTGTAATGTTTTTATGCGTTGCGCATTTAACTGCAAAATTTATGTAATGTTTTTGTGCGTGGCGAGTTAACTGTAACTGCGGATTTTGTGTAATGTTTTTATGCGTGATGCATTTAACTACGGATGTTCCGTAATGTTTATATTGCTTGGTACATTTGACTGTCGATTTTGTGTAATGTTTTATATGTGGCGCATTTAACTGCTCATGTAGTGTAATCTTTTTATATGGGTAGCATTTAACTGCTCATGTATTGTAGTGTTTTTATATGTGGCGGATTTAACTGCTCAGTTTGTGTAATGTTTTTATATGTGGCGCATTCAACTGCTGCTCAGTTTGTGTAATGTTTTTTATATGTGGCGCATTTAACTGCTCATTTAATGTAATGTTTTTGTATGTTGCGCACTTAACTGCGGATTTAGTGGAATGTTATACGTGGCGCTTTAACTACGGATTATGTTTAATGTTTTTGTGAATGGTGGCTTTTGCATATTTTTTTTTTCATGTGTGGCGCATTTAAGGGCACATTTTGTGTAATGTTTTTTAGTGAATGACGCATTCAACTGTCAAGTTTGTGTAATTTGTTTTTAGACTGGGCGGTTGTGAATGATGCATTTAACTGACGTATGATCTACTTGTTTTTTTTAATGGGGCAGGCAACCTTATCATGTCATACAATTTACTAAAGAAACCACTACTTCAAGAACACATGAGTAGCTTGGAGCATATGAGGCCTGCTGAAGTGGTAGTTGCATACTCAATAGAAAGTGAAAAGAGAAAGGAACGAACTAATTAATTAAATCAATCAATCAATCAATACCGTTAGCTCCCCGAGCAGCATATGCCTTCAACAAACACATGCCAAGTCTTCCTGTCCTGTGCTATCCGCTCAAGTTCTTTCCATGTTTTCCTCATCATTTTCACCTCTGTTTCCAGTTCTCTTCTCCATGTGTTTTTTGGTCTACCTCTGCTTCTCTTTCCCTGTGGATTCCACAACAAGGACTGCCTTGTAACGCTATCAACAGGTCTCCTCAATGTGTGTCCTATCCATCGCCAGCGTCTTCTTCTCAACTCTTGTTCAACTGGCACTTGTCTGGTTCTTGTCATCAATTCCACATTTGTGACTTTGTTATACCATAACTAATTCATTACTCTATCGTTATATCTATACTTTTGTCCATTGAGTAATCCGTCATATCTATACGTCTACCTTTCCTTGTGCATCAGCACGAAAAATAACCATGTGTAATTCATTGCTGAGGGGGTGGGGGGGGGGGGGGGGGGGGGGGGGGGGGGGGGCTGAAGAGAGAAAGAAAAAATAGGATTACTGCACACTCCAGCGTGTCGTACAAGGCGACTAACGTGAGGTTGTGCATGGGTTTTGGCAACCTCATCATGTAAGACAAATTGCCATAGAAACCACCTTGCTTGGTGCCGGCTTCTTGCTAGGAGACCAGCTGCAGGGGTGTTTCTATGCTCCGTAGGAAGCGCAAAAAGAAAATGGTGCTGACCAATAAAATACTCTCATATGTAAATGCGAATCCAAAGACAATGCTTGTGTTTTAATTTATCGAGCTTTTAAATAAAAAAAATAAGCAATATTAACAACAGCAACAACAACCGAATTTCAGTGTTTTTCTATTACAAAAACATTATTCACGCAACATATTAGAGAGACGTTGCCGAACTCGTGGGGCTAGGGTGTTCATGTAAAGGATTTTACAATATTATTTGTTTATTGTCCCCCCTGGAAGTGTGTCATGGGATTGTCTCCCCTGCTGTGCATCGGTGGTCCAAAAATGGCTATTCTAAAAATGAGGGTCTTCAAAGGTATCATCCCTCGCTCAATATTGCTCTTAGCAGAAATACAAACAGAAGAATGATACTTCTTTTGCTGGGAGCGTCACAGGAATTTTAAGAAAGCAAGCAAAACAACTGAGATCATGTAAGCTGTCTTGAACTTTTTATCTTCCCACCCCTATTTAAACGTGTTTGAATATTCACATAAACTTATTAAAATACTAATATAATAAATATCTACACCATGATGTCATCATCATTCTCTCCCTGCTCCACATGGAGTCTAGGGCTACCTCTGCTTTTGGGTTCCGTGTGAGGAAACCGCACGAAGCAGTCACCAGCCCCTGCAATGGTGGTTCTTCAATCAAATCATTTTACATGCTGAGGGTGCCAGCATCGTATGAACCTGTACACCTACAATCAATGTATGGCACTGTTAAATGCAAAAATATAAAATGTGCTTAGTACAACGTACCCCGATTATCGGGGTTGAAATTACAGACTCCTTGCACAGGAAAACTTCCGTATAGTGTCGGGTCTCTGGTTTTCAGAGGCCGTCTTACAGGTGATCGGATATTACTTTAATTATAATCCAACTGTTATTCTGTATGTAGGTTCCTTGGACTCATGGTTTCCAGTACAATAGTCGAGTATTGTTTCTGTCTAATATCGGATGATCCCCTAATACTTGGTCCTGTCCTTATGTTAGAATCCTGTTTCTATTCGTTATCTGGCTGTCTGAAAAGTCTTTTTGACGAGAAAAACATATTATAAGGGACATTTTTTGCCCACACATCCATGTGGTTTTCTTAGAAAAAGCTCCACTAAGAAGTGGTTCATTTTAGCACTTCCATGCCAACCCAACTACGAATTAGTGTCTGATATAGATAGGGGTTTTTTTTTCTCCCAGTACTTTCGTTTATAGAACATTATGCATGCCACACGATATATTTTCTTTACATTTCATTTATCAATTTCATCAGCCTGTCTTTCATGACCATATAAGGTCTTGCTTCTTCTGTTTCACCTGTCCTGTTTACAAACTCACTACTTCGCAGACCTAACATTGTAATCTCTTCCCAAATGTTATGTCCTTGTAATTGCTTTTCACAGCTAAGTCCATCTGCTGGAAGTATTACATCACTGGACGTGTCTTAATCTTCAGCAAGATGGTCATTTCCTACATCCCAGTGAGATCTGCTGTGTATTTTATCATGTCATGTTTGCGAGCTCGCATCTTATCATATGGCAACATAGTAGCGTGTATCTTCCCAGACAAGAAATCGGAGTTAACAATAGGAGTGTCGCTCAGTGTAGACTCTTACATCGTTTAGAGCTAGCGGTAAGCGAAAAATCAATGTGGCAAGTCCACTCCTGCGCTACGCGTCACCGACAACAAATGAGAAAATAACCAGGAGAGAGGTGGGTGAGAGGTGTGACAGGATATGATAAGAAAACCTTGAGCAAGGAAAGCGAATCAACGATAAGGAGCAGGTGAGAAAAAAAACAAGGAAGGACACAGTAGAGAAAATGAAGGTCACAGAAAAATGTAACGATCGAAGATTAGACTTGTCACAAAGTGGTGCATATCATAGATCAGGGTTAAACTACGAACTATAATTCGACACAAGCGATTTGAAGCAAATAGCGCTATGGATGTTCCCGGATTTTCCTTTCTTTATTGTCATTTTTTCTCTTTGTGAATTTAGACTTGTCTTTATCCTGACGGTAACATATTTGAATTAAAAACAAACACACACACACACAAACAATACCAGCAAGACTTACAATATAACACGCATATAAACGACAGTGAGACGTGTATGTAAAAGACAGTACAAAAGAATATAAATAATAGCTCAACATGCATATAGACGATCTTCCAGCACGGAAATAACAGATAGTGCAGCCACTATATAAATACGCAAAAAAATGCAAACAATAATTTCTACGCAGCTTTATATATTTTTGTGTGAAAGATATGAGGAATTACTGATTAATGATAACTGGCGTTCCATATTTATTCTATGGAATAACAAGTATGGAACATTTAATTTCTGTGTGTAGTGTACTTGGTAATAATGGTAAAAGTGGTTCCCTGAAATTATTTTTTTGTCCTCTACTTGTTTTCCTCCTGGCTCCCGCCATACAGCTTGGCTGTGGAGGCGCTCTCCATGTCTAGCTTTCTCCCGCACGTCTCCTGCCATTGACTTTTTTTTTGGAGTATAGGGGGTATATATTGCCTTCAACATAACTTGTACCGGGCACACTTTCTTCTACCTATCTCTCTCTCTCCCTCTTTCATCCACCCCTCCCCCATAAACGATTTTGATTTCCTGTATATTAACCTCCATGTTTCCCCTCCATACGATATGTAGACTACAGATTACGCAATCTGTTCTGTTAACCTCTCTTCACTTACATACACCACACCCCAAGGTCGTTTATATCTACACATGCGTCCTAATATAATCGACGGACTGTGTTTCATTGTCAAACGGGGCAAAACTCCTATTTACAAAAAAAAAAACCTTATACCGCTACTACCTCAATGTATATTTATGCCTGTATATTTGCACCTTTATTCCTCTAATCTTCCACTTTTTTTCCACTCACTGCTTTAAGCACTAGAACGTCAGACAATTATTTTTATTTCCTTTCCCAGGATCCTCATTGCTCACTCCAGCAATATCCGCCTGTGAGCCTCTCGTCAGCTAATGATCCACTATAGTTCTCCTCCCCCTGCCTAATCGGATTGTCTCCATTCTCAGCTTTCGCGATACCGGACGGCCAGGTGTTGGCTCAGAAAGTCTTAACTTTCTCAAGTGTCACTAACTTACAGCCAGTGCTGGTAACCCGGCTGTCGAGATCGCTTTGAATCGTTCTATTGTTTCATCCCCATCTTCTCAGATTATCATCTAGCAGCCGTGATACTTTCTGTCACTTGACGGTTTTTCTTTCTTTCTCTCTTTCTTCTTTTTTTTTTTTTTTTTTTTGTTTTTTGTTTATCAGCTCTTCTTGAGCAGCCGCGGTAATTCCAGTTCCAACAGCATATATCAAAGTTGTTGCAGTTTTAAAAGCTCGAAGCCGAGCTCACGCAACTGGGCGGATTCTGTGCCCGACCAAAAAAATCGTTCGCTTTCGGTCTACACCAGTGTAAATAAAAGTACCAACATATGACAACTAATGCTATAATTACATGCTCAGAGATTTTAATTTTAATATGAGGTTTTGATGAGCTGACAACCATCAAGTAAAACTAATTGCCACAGAAGCCACTGTTGTAGGTAGCACGCATATGCCCGGTGAAGGTTTCCTAGAGACAATGCTGGAATATTGACTTCATGCTCCGAAAGGAGCACACAAATTAATGCAGGCTCTCCGGGAATGGCTCCATGATCCACCGTTAGGAACGACAAGAAGACAGTAGGAGTGTGTTCCTACATTACCAACCCTTTTCTGTCCTGGTGCCCCCTTTGCTTGTAGTGAAGCTTCCCGTACGTCCCTTGGCTTTCAATAAATCTTCCCGTACCCCCTTGGCTTCTAGCAAACTTTCCTGTGCCCCTTTGGCTTTTAGTAAACCTTCCCATACCCCTTGGCTTGAAGTGGACCTTCCTATACCCTCTTCCCTTGCAGTAAGCATTATCGTACTCTACTCTTTTTGCTTGCAGTATACCTTATCATACCCCCTTTTGCTTGTAATAAAGCTTCACGTACCCTGTTTGCTTGTAATGTACCTTCCCGTACCCCCTTGGCTTATAGTAAGCCTTCTCGTATCCTCTTTGGTTGTAGTACACTTTACAGTACCCCCTTGGCTTGTAGTGAACCTTTCCGTTCCCCCTATTCAGTATGAAAGAATATATATGCAAATGAAAAGGCAGATACATTACCAAAAAAAAGAGACGAAATCACAATTTTCAGACTAAGAACCGGCCATTGCAGACTCAAATACCATCTGGGACCCCAAGATGCAGCAATAGTGAATGCAGTCAGCGACCCATAGCTGTACTGCTTGCATCAGGACCAGCGAACCAGAGCTGGTCAAGACCGCACTCCACCTCCACGTGGTGGTCCTGGAAACAGTCTGCAGCAGTGCAGTCTGGCTAAGCGAGTGCGGATCGCAATGGGAAGGCAAACCCGGTCTCTAAAAAATGCCGTGCTGAAGTCGGATGTGTCGACCGAAAGATGCAGATATCACAGCTTAGGCGTAAACAGACACAACGCAACCACCGTCCTTTTCAGGACGAACGAGGAAGAAGAAGAAGAAGAAATACCATCTGGTCAACAAACTGAAAATCGGACAAACGCGGACAAACAAACAAACAAACAGTAGAACACGTGCTTCAAAACTGTCGGATCCACGAGAGGAGCATGGTGGCAGCTCGGTCTTGTCCAACCCAGTTGAGGGTCAAACTGTAGGGTGACGAGACAAGCATGAGTCCGGACAGCCAGCTTTATAAAAGAGATAAGTGTGGTTGTTTGAGAGCGAACGACGCAGCGTGAAAGGTTAGAGTTTGTCATGCATAGGCTCATATTAAAATAAAGAAATAAAAATGAAATTTTTCACAGAGAAAACTTTATTCGGTAAAACAGCATTTTAAGTGTTATAAAGTTTTTAAATGTTTATCAGAACGCAGTCAAATAAATTAAAGAGACCTTTGACTGTGTTTCTTGTCAACCTACAGTTTTATTTGGGTAAGGTGTTGGTTGGAAAGCGATTCTTCATATCATGTTCATCCTCCATCGTTTCCTACTTTGTTATGAATAAGAACTCGACTCGCCGTTCTGTCTCCAATCCACAGCTGTATTCACTAACAATATGGTACTACGTTTGGAACATTTCAATAAGATAATATTCTTCTTCTTTATTGGATCCTTAACTGCCGACTGTCACAGCAGTCAATGATTGTCACGCCTGGTGGCATCTTGTAGGGCAGCAACAAAACTACCTCAACTTTGCTCCGTCGGCAATCATCCTTCTTGCAGTGCCCCATCTCTGGTGTATGCTTTCCATCTCCGGCCTCCACAGTTCTCCGCCAAGTTGTTTTGGTCGGCCTTTTTTTCGTCTGCCTTCTGGGGTCCATAGCGTAGAAGTTCTTGTGATGGCATCGGGGTCTCTTCTGAGGACGTGGTCAACCCAGCACCAGCGTCTGCCAGTTATAATGGTGCGCATGTCTTCTTGGTGGTCTGCACCTTACAGGAGCACATAATGTATGCAACTCTCACAAGCTTTTCGAACCCCTTGGGGGGTAAATGTGCCCAACATTAGGATTCCGTGTTCTAGAGGTTGGTTATCATTCAATTGTTCCTAGTCTCCTTCGTTTCAGTGCTTGTGTTTCATTTGTCCTTCTTTTGTGGTTCATCTTCTTTTCGTCTCTATTGCTTATCTTCTACTCCATCATTATCATCATAACCAATTTTTGTTGCTCCAGCTGAAGCATGGAGCCATCACTGCGTCTGACCTCCCTTGCAGGAAGTCTACATTAAAGCAGTCATAAACTCTTGCAGCAGCGGTTTTTGTAGTAATTAGTCGTACACGATTAGATGGTTACCAACATGCGGAGCCTCAAATTAATAGCCTCTTACGATCATCGATATAATTCCGCTTGTTTCTTTTGATGTTTCTTCTTATGTTTGTGTTTACTTCTATGAATAATTCGTGGGCAATAGAACTTTAAGTCTCGCTACTGTTTAGATCTGGGAAATCGAAACAAATCAAATCCAATAAAACAATCAGAATATTCAACTGAAATGTCAAGTCAGTCCTACTGTATGGCTTTGAGGCATGGAGAGAAATGAAAGAAGTTACATAGTTTCATAAATGGGCAGTTCCGTAAACTACAACGATTGAAATGGTACGACAAGATCACTCATGTGGAACTAATGATGTACTGGTCACAATAGGTTGAGGTACAATCTATATCACAAGTACAGGATTGGTCCAACAGATCTCTGCTCCTGTGGCACCAGCCCCATGACAGCCGAACACCTACTCCAGTCCTGAAAGTACTGAAAATTTAAACACACTCACACACATTACATTACTTTCATGTGGCAATTTACAGCCGGGAACGGAGTGGCATATGGCAACAACCCACTTCTCTCCACGAAAAACTGTCTGGAGATGTCAGGAACCTTGAGCTGACTACTGCTATTTTTAGAGTCGTTAATGTGGAAGTCTGATGGCGAACGAGATGTCAGGAACCTTGAGCTGACTACTGCCTTTTTTAGAGACATTAATGTAGAAGTCTGATGGCGAACGAGATGTCAGGAACCTTGAGCTGACTACTGCCTTTTTTAGAGACATTAATGTAGAAGTCTGATGGCGAACGAGATGTCAGGAACCTTGAGCTGACTACTGCCTTTTTTAGAGACATTAATGTAGAAGTCTGATGGCGAACGAGATGTCAGGAACCTTGAGCTGACTACTGCCTTTATTAGAGTCATTAATGTAGAAGTCTGATGGCGAACGAGATGTCAGGAACCTTGAGCTGACTACTGCCTTTATTAGAGTCATTAATGTGGAAGTCTGATGGCGAACGAGATGTCAGGAACCTTGAGCTGACTACTGCCTTTTTTAGAGACATTAATGTAGAAGTCTGATGGCGAACGAGATGTCAGGAACCTTGAGCTGACTACTGCCTTTATTAGAGTCATTAATGTAGAAGTCTGATGGCGAACGAGATGTCAGGAACCTTGAGCTGACTACTGCCTTTTTTAGAGACATTAATGTAGAAGTCTGATGGCGAACGAGATGTCAGGAACCTTGAGCTGACTACTGCCTTTATTAGAGTCATTAATGTAGAAGTCTGATGGCGAACGAGATGTCAGGAACCTTGAGCTGACTACTGCCTTTTTTAGAGACATTAATGTAGAAGTCTGATGGCGAACGAGATGTCAGGAACCTTGAGCTGACTACTGCCTTTTTTAGAGACATTAATGTAGAAGTCTGATGGCGAACGAGATGTCAGGAACCTTGAGCTGACTACTGCCTTTTTAGAGACATTAATGTAGAAGTCTGATGGCGAACGAGATGTCAGGAACCTTGAGCTGACTACTGCCTTTTTTAGAGACATTAATGTAGAAGTCTGATGGCGAACGAGATGTCAGGAACCTTGAGCTGACTACTGCCTTTATTAGAGTCATTAATGTGGAAGTCTGATGGCGAACGAAGAAGAAGAAAAACTAATGACGAAAACCAGACAAATGCCAATGGAAGAACAGACGAGAGGAAGACACAGGTGACCAAAAGGACACATGTTGAGGACATCCGCTGATAGCTTTACAAGGCAGTCTTTGTTGTGGGATTTTACAGTAAGAAGCGTCAAGGTAGACGACTGAAAAACACACGGAGGAGAGAACTGGAGACAGAGATTAACGGATAAAAGAAGAAATTGAATGGATGGCACCGGGCAAGATGACGTGATATGAGTTTGTTGAATGCATCTCCTCCTGTAGGAGCTGAAGAGTGATTTTTTTTTCCGGCACTTGGGCTTCAGCCCTTCGGCCCAATGACATGAAACAAATTTCATGACATTGCGAGGCTGGGGAGGCTGTGGACTTTCCTTCCAACCCGGATTTTTTCAACCACAGAGGGTTTATCTCAGGAGCCGTTCAGATAATTCAGTCAAAATCCCGGTCGATGACACTTCTTCAAATGCCCACGCAAGGGCTTGAACCTGGGACACCTGACCGCCAGCGCAATGTGGTAACCATTAAACCAGCGCGGCTCCCTGCTGAAGAGTGATAAATGAATGAGTTATGAATATTCCTCCATTGCCATCCTACTGTCGTCTCAGTTTTATTTCGTGTCTCCAACCGTTGTCTTCCTTATTCAGCTTCTCACAGGTGTGTACTCATCTCACTTGTCTCAAACTCCCCCTCCTTACTCTTTGACTTCATTCTCAACTTTTTGCACATCAGTTTCCATTTTAGACAATTTCCATCTTAGACAATTTCCATCTTAGACAAAATGGAAATACTCGATGAGAGGTTACAACAAGTGGGTCACACAACAAATAGGTCGCACAACAAGTGGCTCACACAACAAGTGGCTCACATAACAAGTGGGTCACATAACAAGTGGGATGAAGATGCACAGGGAAAAGACAAAGATGATGACAATAAATGCAAGAAATGATAACAAGATTGAACTTGAAGAAACACCAATACAAGATGTGGAATTGTACACATATCTTGGCAGCATATGGACAAAGTCGGACGGACAGACAGTCATATCAAAATAAGAATAGGAGCTTTCATTGCATTGGAAAATATACAGAGATCAAGAGAAATCAAGTCCAAATCAAACATAAGAATCTTCAACTGAAATGTCAAGTCAGTCCTATTGTATGGCTATGAAACATGGAGAACAACAAAGACAACAACCAAAAAGCTACAGACTTTCATGAACGGGTGCTTGCGTAGATTAGAAGGATTAAAATGGTATGACAAGATCACTAATGTGGAACTGATGACAAGAACCAGACAAGTGCCAGTGGAACAAGAGTTGAGAAGAAGACGCTGGCGATGGATAGGACACACATTGAAGAAACCTGTTGATAGCATTACAAGGCAGTCCTTGTTCTGGAACCCACAGGGTAAGAGAGGCAGAGGTAGACCAAGAAACACATGGAGAAGAGAATGAAAGTCAGAAGTGAACATGATGAGGAAAGAGCTTGAGAGGATGGCACGGGACAGGAAGACTAGGCATGTGTTTGTTGAAGGCCTATGCTCCTCGGGGAGCTAAAGTGCATTGATTTCATCTTAGACTTCTTCTTTCCCTCATTCTCGTTCATTAGCTGTTCTCTTTCCTCCTTTTTTGATTCCTTATTGCTCTGTCCTGTCTTTAACTCTATTTTTTTTCAAATGTGCATGACATATAAACATTTCTCTGTTTCTGTCTTCCATCTTCAGTTCCTCATCCGCACTAGTGGTCCTGTCTACTCCTGCATACTTTTCAGTATTACTGGGTCGGGAAACTTTGCATGACAAAGAGCCAAATATTTAATATTGTCTCCATTTTTAAAAAAAAATCGAAGAGCCGCACGAAATATAAAAATCTCATTCAATAATATATATATTGTATATAATTGAAATAGTAAACACAATTTTTCAAGAGCCGTACGAGATGGCTCAAAGAGCCGCATGCGGCTCGCGAGCCGCGGATTCCCGACCCCAGTCCTAATGCGACAGTTCACACGAGTACCGTACATAGTTTCCCACCAATGAAAAGCTCCCGTTTCTCACATTAAAAACAAAAAGGAAAATCCCATTTCACTGACACCAGGTACTTGATAAGTGGGCGGCCAAAATCAAGAAGAGGCCTTTGAAAATAATTATGGAAGCAAAGGGGCAGTTCATCAGCTATCCATCAACTCAGTTTTTGTTGTTGTTTTTTATGAAGTTCTGACGGTACTGAACATCTAGATGTCAAAAATGTTGCTGTCCTTCCATTGTCTTCCATGTTTGGTGTGTTATTTTATTAGTTTTCTTCTTCTTCTTCTTCTTCTTATTATTATTATTTTTTTTTTTTTTTTTGGAAGCGGGAACAAAGCGTGATTACCAGAACTTGAAGAAGACTTCTCAGCGAGAGACAATTCTGGAGCTTTCGTCTCCAGTTTCTGTCTTTCTCCTGTCAATCATCGTCACTGCGAGCCTGGACTTGACACGACATTGGTCCAATAGAACGCGATTTAGAGTGGCGAGAAAAATCGCGAATCCACGTGATGGTTTTGTTTCGTTGTTTTCCGGGCATTGTAATTTTTACATTGTGCCAGGCCATTTTAAAAAATTAACATAAAAAAACAGGAATTGAAGTAAAATGAACCCGCCCGTGTTTATATTTGGATGTAGCTGAAATTGTGACCTGGAGGCAGACTTGAAGGGGTGGGCAGACGTGTAGGGTGGGCAGACTTGAAGGGTGGGTTTTTACAAATAATAACGATAATGAAACAGATAAGGTCGCTCCACAGCACATACTCACGTAGAGGAATGAAGTGTTAGATAATTCACTATATTAGGTCCAGCATCGAGAGGTGGGGGAAGGGGGGGGGAGGAGGAGAGAGAGAAATTTCCCTTCCTTGCTGCCTTTTCCTTCCCTAACTCACGTCAGGTACCCATTTACAGTTGGGTAGACTAGAGGGTGATGATACCATGAATCGAACCCAGTACCTTTGCTGCGAGAGACCAGTGCTCTAACCACTCCGTCAACCGGACGCTGTAATGAAATAAGGTAATCGTATTAGGACAAAAGACAAAGAGCATTGTGGCCACAAGGCCTTCTTCAGAGACGGAACAGAAAGCGAGAGCTTTTTGGGCAATTTTCTGTGTCTTTTATCCTAGTAAGTCGCATTACCTGTTTCAATATTATTATTATTATAGTTGAAGTAACAAGAAGAGACATGGTCCGCAACCAGACGATACGTCAAGGCCTAAAATCCCACCCCCTGCAGACCCAAGTAGAACAGTCCCAACTAAGATGGTTTGGCCATGTCTGCAGAATGGGAGAAGATCGGCTACCACGTTAAGCATGGGAAACAAAGAGCCAGGGATCCAGACCCCCAGGACGACCCAGAGTCCGCTGGGAGGACAACATTAGACAGTCTTTGAAGGACCGAGGACTAGAATGGAACCAGGCCAGGAGGAAGACAGCCGATAGGATAGTCTGGCGCTCTCTCTTCCAAACCTCTACACCTCACGGTAGAAGAGGAACGACTAAGTAAGTATTATTATTATTACAAACACAGCCTTCACCACGTTTTACAGAAGTCCCTCTCGTCTTCTTAGAGATAGACTTGACAGGGATACAAGACGATAGACTTGACAGGGATAAAAGGCGATGAAAAGACACCGATAGGATGGAACAGGACAAAAGAAGCTTGGCATGAATTTGGTGAAGGCCCTTGCTCTTTGCTGAGCTGAAAGTAATGAATGAACGAACGAACAAATGAACGAACGAACAAATGAATGAACGAACAAATGAATGAATGAACAAATGAATGAATGAACAAATGAATGAATGAACAAATGAACGAACGAACAAATGAACGAACGAACAAATGAATGGGGGGGGGGGGGGGGGGGGGGGGGGGGGGGGGGAATGGTGTCTAAAATGTTTAATCTAGGAAAATTTCCGACTAGTCTTCACCCCACGGCATTTGATAGCGCGGTGTTTCTCAGGTTTAAGGGTTCTGTCACCGCATTCCCAGTGAAAACCCCGCAAGTTAGCTGACTAAACTTCACTGTATTCGTAAACTGTATAGGACAGAAAACAATCTTTTCTTTGCAGTGAAGTAAACATTTTATTTTAATAATAAACGTGTGTCCTGTTTTGGTGAGGCGGGGCCCGTTCACACTAGATACAGGGTCCGTTGGTTATACTGGGACGCATGTCCAAATAGGAAAGACCTTGCGGCCTGTTTTAATGTGCAATATTGAAGTAAACATGCCGTAAATATATTTGCTTTTAATTTTCCACCGCTTCTTTAAGAGACTCCAAGAAGCTGATCGCGCGGCAGAAACAACAGTTACAAATAGGATGAACTTTTTTTCCCTCCAAATTTCAGATTCTCTGAAACCTAAATACAGATATGAGTTTATCAAGGTGAATCTTTACAGAGCTCAATGTTTCTAGAGTGGAGCCACGCAGCTCCTGGGTTACCTACCGCTAGTCTAAAGTGATAAGTTATCATAGATAAAAATGTTTAAAAAAGCTGTATCTTACCTAAGTTGTGACTTTATAGTTTTGTCTTCTTTCTTTCAGCGTCCACCATCACAAAGTTTAAACTTTAGCCAGCAGGATGACACGCAGTCCTCGCTGTCAGGTGATACTTCTGTCCCAGCTAGTCATATTAACACCAACTCCACTCACAACGCAGAGAATAACAGCGAATCAGGTGAGACTTCTTTTCATTTCGTTAATCCTCTTATATCTTGCCAAATACGTTTTTCTTATTCCTGCCTAACTCACCAAAACGTTTTTTTCTTAACCCTGCCTAACTCAACAATACGTTTTTTCTTAATCCTGCCTAACTCGCCAATACGTTTTTTCTCATTCCTGCCAAACTCACCAATACGTTTTTCTTATTCATGCCTACCTCACCAATCATCATCATCAGTTGCCATCTCCACAACGAAGGTTGGCTGTAATGGATCTCCAACGTCTTCTGTCTCTTGTCTTGGTGGTGCACTCTGATAGACTCTTTCCTGTCCATATCTTGATGTTATCTTCCCACTTATAGCGCTGTCTTCCCCTTGCACGTTTGCCTTCAACTCTCCCTTCTGTTATGGTCTTCTGCAAGGTATTATGCCTTTTTATGTGGCCAAAGTATTTTAGCTGCCGAACTTTGACCTCCCTCATTAGTTCTCTTTTCATACCTAGATTTTCTAGGACCTCCTTATTTGTTTTCATCTCTTTCCATGAGATACGCCCCATTCTTCTATATATCCACATTTCAAGAACCTCAATTCTTTCTTCCAAATGCTTATTCATCGTCCATGTTTCTGCACCATACAGAAATGCAGAATATATATAACACTTTATGATTCTCTGTTTTAATTTGTGAGATAACTGTTTGGATGTCAGTATATGTTTTATGTTGTTGAATGTAGCTTTAGCCATTCCTATTCTCTTCTTGATTTCTGTCTCACATCTGCCATCTTCTGTTATTATATGACCAAGATATACGTAGCTCTTGACTTGTTCCAGGATTTTCCCATTTACGCTTATCTTTAATGTGGGTTTATCGTCTGTTTTGCTAATTATCATAGTTTTTGTTTTCTCAATATTAATGTCGAGTCCATATTCATGACTTATACTGTTCACTTGCTTCACTAGTTCTTGTAACTCCTGTTCGCTTTCAGCTAACAACACGGTATCATCTGCACATCTAAGGTTGTTTATTGACCTTCCACTGATGTTCAGTCCTGGTATTTCCTGTATCTGTTTGAAAATTTTTTCGGTGTATAAATTAAATAGGCAGGGGGACAGCAGACAACCTTGTCTGACACCTCTTTTTATGTCTATGTATGGTGAATAATTCACCAATACCAATACGTTCTTCTTATTCCTGCCTACCTCACCAATACGTTCTTCTTATTCCTGCCTACCTCACCAATACGTTCTTCTTATTCCTGCCTACCTCACCAATACGTTCTTCTTATTCCTGCCTACCTCACCAAAATGTTTTTTCTTATTCCTGCCTACCTCACCAAGACGTTTCTTAATGTTCATGTCTGTTGCCAAATACGTGTCTTATTGTTTCTGTTTAACTTTTCAAATACGTTTTTTTGTGTTATATTTCTGTCTACCTTACCAAATAGTTTATTCATATTTATGTCAACTTTATCAGATACGTTTCTTAATATTTCTGTCATCCTTACCGAATACGTATTGTTCATATTTCTGTCTGCGTGGCCTAATCCATTATGTACATATTTCTGTCAACCGTGCCTAGTCCGTTATGTATATATTTCTGTCTCTACCTGGCCTAATCCGTTATGTATATATTTCTGTCTCTACCTGGCCTAATCCGTTATGTACATATTTCTGTCTACCTGGCCTAATCCGTTACGTACATATTTCTGTCTACCATGCCTAGTCTGTTATGTACATATTTCTGTCTGCCTGGCCAAATTCCTTTTGTTTATATTTCTATCTACCTTACCAAACAGTTTATTCATATTTCTGTCTACTTTACCAAATAGTTTACTCCTATTTCTGTCTACCTTACCAAATACATTTTGTAAATATTTCCGTCTGCCTGGCCAAATAAGTTTTTTTCATATTTGTCTACCGGGCCAAATACGTGTCTTAATATGTTTGTCTACCTTACCAAAAACATTTTGTTCATATTTCTGTCTACCTTACCAAATACGTTTTGTTCATATTTCTGTCCACCTTACCAAATACGTTTTGTTCATATTTGTGTCTACCTTACCAAATACGTTTCTTCATATTTCTGTCTACCTTACCAAATACGTTTGGTCATATTTCTATCTACCTGGCCAAATACGCTTTTTTCATATTTATATCTACCTTACAAAATACGTTTTGTTCATATTTCTGTCTACCTGGCCAAATACGCTTTTTTCATATTTATATCTACCTTACAAAATACATTTTGTTCATATTTCTGTCTACCTGGCCAAATACGCTTTTTTCATATTTATATCTACCTTACAAAATACGTTTTGTTCATATTTCTGTCTAACTTACGAAAATACGTTTCTTCATATTTATATCTACATTACCAAAATACGTTTCTTCACATTTCTGTTTACTTTACCAAAAACTGATGTTTGCTTTATGCATGGGATACCCGGCTCAACCCCATGTGGATTATAGATGGTGTTCTTGATTCTAAATAGCATATTACATTGGTTAATTTTCTTGTGTTGGTTCCTTCGGGCTACAATCTCTCTGCCGTTTGTTGTTACGTTGCCTCATGTCTGTTATGTTTATGATGTATCCTCTTCCGTGTTATGAGGTTTATCTCTCTTAACTTTGTTTTGTTCTGAAGGGTTTAAAGATCTATTTTTATTGCAATCGAAGTTATATAAAATGTTATTATGTTACGTAATGTTTACAATGACGTGACAGAAATCTGGATAAATGGTATTCTCTTTAAATTAGTTCGTTGCAATTCGTTTTTCTCTTTATTTCTTTTTACACTCGTGAATAATAGAAAGACTAAAGTGGTACATAATGCGTCATGTACCTCTATACCAGAGGACTTTCTTATGTCTTGGATGACTGAATTGAATTATTGCCATTAGTTGGTTTGTCCATATCGCTTTGTTGACGTCTTTTGTGGCTTAAATTATTCTACAATATGGGCTAACTGGTGGTGGATTGGACACACATTGAGGACACCTGTTGATAGCATTACCAGACAGTCCTTGCTCCGGAATCCACATGGTAAAAGAAGTAGAGGCATACAGAAGAACACACGGAGAAGAGAACAGGGGAGAGAAATAAAAATTATAAAAAATACGTGGAAAGGCCTTGACCAGATGGCATGCGACAGGAGGACCTGAAGGCCTATGTTCCTTGTGGAAATAAAGGCTATTGGTTGTTTACTTACAATGGTACGATGAGTTCACCAATGTGAACTTGATGACAAGAACCACTAACGCGCCTGTGGAATAAGACATGAGAAGATTACGCTAGCTACGTATAGGACGAACGAACGAATGAATGAACGAACGAACGAAATCTCTATTTCATCAGGGTAAAGAAATATGCATGATAGCCTTTTTACATTTCTGCCCTGCAATACAATTCTCAATGTTTTAAAATTAAAATATTAACTTCAATCACAATTAATCAAGATTATCGTCACATTCAGTAACTGAGCACCCACAAGTACATTTACTCAGTCATTCACGCACATAGAGAAGAGAGAGTGGGATAGAGATACAGAGAGAGAGAGGGAGAGAGAGAGGTCAAGCAATAAAGTTACTTTATATTTAAAGT
The DNA here is from genome assembly GCA_024509875.1 of Oreohelix idahoensis. Classification (NCBI taxonomy): domain Eukaryota; kingdom Metazoa; phylum Mollusca; class Gastropoda; order Stylommatophora; family Oreohelicidae; genus Oreohelix; species Oreohelix idahoensis. Next base: position 400,101 of record JAMPIV010018970.1, read on the forward strand.
TCAAATAAAAATTGAACATATAACATTGACAAGTAAATAAATGCTCATGGGAACGTTGAAATAAAGACATGAAAAAGTTTGATGGCACAAGAAGACTTGGCAAGCATGTATTGAAGACATGTGCTTCTTGTGGCGCTGAAATGTAGTGCACGACTTTTAAATATCTTTGGTAAAGACAGGTTGAGACAAACAGAAAGCACAAGACAATTCCACACGAACCTGGTTTGCCGCCACGTTCCTCATCATAAAACAGACAATGTTAAAAAAAAACCTTCATAGAATTATACAAACATGTTACAAAGGCGTTAAAAACACACAACACAAAGAATTCAAGCGAAAATGTAGCTTCTGCGGGGGCTCAAATTACACTCGAGGCGCCTGCATTCTCTCAAGAAAAATCTGCCCCGGCGTGCCAGCAGTGATGGACAAATTCCCGCTTTAAATCATTCCAAATACAATCTCTGTTCTCTCAAGTCCCAAGTTATTTCTGCAGCATAGAAAATATTCCAACGATTTTGTCCTCTATCTGGACAGGGCGTGATCTTCGCTTATTTTTAATTAACACCCGAAGAAGGCGGTAAATTATTCTACGGAGATACAGAGCTGAGAATTTTAATTTAAAGAGGAGAATATTAACTAAAAGACTGACCGAAAATTTTCAAGAAAATATTCTTTTCAGAGCTCATCATCATCATCATCATGCAGTGCAGCGCCGGTTGGCTTAAGTGATCATGTTTCTCCATAGTTTCTGGGGAAGGAAAACGCAAACAGAAGACATGGCTACACATAAAGAGATAAAAGCAATAGTCAGAAATAACCAAGGACAAATGGCATAAGGAACACCCACACTCCGATACGGCAGAACAATACTATTCGCTAGCAAGAAGAGACCAAGTGATAACTTTCAGATTAAGAGACTTAAATTCCAGACTTACAGACTTAAATACTATCTGTACAACAAACTGAACATCGGACAGTCAGATATGTGCTTATGTCGGGAGGACAAACACACAGTAGGAGTACATGCACTCCAAAACTCAGCTATCATGTTTATTATTATCTACGCGCTTGTTGAGTACCAGTGCAACGATAGATAAGAAGGAGACGCTGGCGCTGTATGCGACAACTAATAAGGGCACCTGTTGGTAGCATTACAAGGCAGACCTTGTTCTGGAATCCTCATGGTAACAGAGATAGATGGAGACCAAAGAACACATTGAGTAGAGACCCGGAGACAAGACATGAAGGGGATGGAGAAGACACAGAAAGACCTTGAGCGGATGACACGTGACAAGAAAACTTGGCATAAGTTTGTTGAATTCCTATGCTCCCTAGGGAACTCATGATATGCGTGTCGCAACAGTTAGTTCGAAATGCGAGATCAGTCAACACCTTTCATTTTTCGTGTAGCACATGTCTTCAACAAAAGTGTGCCAGAACTTCTTGTCCTGTGCCATCCTTTTAAGTTCTTTAATGTCTGTTCTATCTCTTTCATGCCTATCACCAGTTATCTTTTCCATGGGCTATTTTGTCTATCTCTACTTCTCTACGTCATGCTAAAAAGAATCAACAACAGTAAACGTTTTTTGAATACGAATACGTATAGTCTCCTGTCGATACCACCCGTGCCCTTTGATTACTTCACATTTTGGTTTTCGTCACAGATATCAGTCGGTATCGACACTGAACATTTAAAAAAAGCAAGATTCGTTTTTGCTCATCGTTCACATGCGAAACTAGAATCTATGCTGTTAACATTGATTGCTCGCGCCGTTCGCTCACGTGATCTGTTGATATCCGTCTGAGCTGATTGTATTTGTTCATTCAGCGATGCTCTTTAGGCGAGACCACGTGATTAGTGTGATGAGAACCATAAACTAAATGACATCACACCCAATGACGACATCCATCAATTATGTCAGTCCATAAACCGAGATTTGTTGGCATTGAACCATCAGTCAATCAATAAATTATGAAATCAATCGGTGCCATTGATTCATTTGAATGCATGTCATGTACCAAAAACACTGAAACAAATATAGAGGGTCAGATTATTTGGCAAGCAGGTGATCAGCCCACTGTGCGAAGTTTTTGCGGGATGGGGTAAACAGCCCCATGCCCATACCCTCCTTAGTCGCCTTTTACGACATGCGTGGTAGGGTGCAGTGTTACTATTCTTTGCTCCCCTTTCGGGCCCCGGTAACACACGGGTGGCTTGCGTAGAATAGAGGGATTAAAATGGTATGACAAGGTTACCAACGTGGAACTGATGACAAGAACTAGACAAGTGCCAGTGGAACAAGAGATGAGAAGAAGATGATGGCGATGGATAGGACACACACTGAGGAAACCTGTTGATAGCATTACAAGGCAGTCCTTGTTCTGGAACCTCCAGGGCAAGAGAGGCAGAGGTAGACCAAGAAGCACATGGAGAAGAGAGCTGGAAACAGAGGTGAAAATGATGAGGAGAACGTGGAAAGAACTTGAGATGATGGTATGTAACAGGAGGACTTGGCATGTGTTTGTTGAAGGCCTATGCTCCTTTGGGAGTGGAGGGTTATGATGAATTTATTTATTTACCAAAAACACTGGATTACACACATTTTTGTGTGCATATTTTCACATGTAACATATTCCTGCCAGTGTATCTTCCACTCTTAATTTCTTAGTGACTCTGTCCCTCAGTGCAAATCTAACACATCTTCATTGTGTTGTTGCCCCTTGTTGACCTCTAGTCCTGTCTTATAATAATAATATTTATTTAAACAAAAGCTATGGTATTTTTTTGTCACGTGAATTATCATTATCACCTTTCTGTTCCCCAAGGAGCATAGGCCTTCAGCAAGCTTATAAAGTGTACCTGTCCCATGCCATTGGATCAATGGCTTTCCATGTCTTCTTCGTCCCATACATGTCTGTCTGCAGTATTCTTCTCCATGTGTTCTTTGATCTTCCCCTGCTTCTCCTACCTGGTGGATTCCTGAGTGTCGCGAGAGGGTTGAGATGTTATTAAAATATAAGATATCCTGGACAAAAAGTTGTATCAGGTGATACCAGGATAGTGCCAGATAAGATTCTGGTCTTATAAGTAATACCCCCTTTTCTGAAAAGAGTAAGGGTGTATGGATATCAAAGGTAGGGTCAAGCTGTATAAGTTTCCAGGTATGATGTTATTGTATTATCCTGGTTCCCTATGGGCTCCCTCTCAAGATCCTCCCTTGATTATTATATTATTATTATTGTTGGCTCTGCTAGGGGATATTAACAAAATTATTTCCAACAAGAACATAAACTCAACTTTAATAAGTAATTACAAGTCTGCTTGTAAATATTTACAATTTATTTAGCCTATACCGTTTCTCTTTTCGGTGTGGAAAGTTTGAAATGAAATCAAATTTATTTACAACAATAAATCAATAAACATTGAAAATAATTAACAATCTTAAAAAGTCATTCACTTGTTGAAGGTTATCAACTGGATTAATTATCTCCTTTTAAAGAACATTGATATGATACTAATGAGTTTTGTCACTATTTCTTGACTGTGAAGCTAGTAATGGGTAAATTTATGTCCACGCTTTTCATCATTCACTGTATGTTTATTTGCATCTTGTCTTTTAGTATAGGAGTATAATCTGGATACGCTTAGTTAGATCCATCTGTCCATGATCCGCCTCCATACAATGATTTGGTCTAGTATAAAATACTAAGTAATAAATTGATCCATACATTAAAACAATTTCTGTCCTTCTTTCTTATATTCCAGGCATGTGTCCCATTTCCTCAAGAAATATTTCTTTAAGAGCTTTTCCAACCCTACAGACATAATTCTGCTATCATTCTCAATTTAATTTGAATGTACACAGGCGGGTAAGTCCTTCAGAAATTATACAATAGTTGCAGAAACATGTCTACACACTTACTAACACACTGTAGTGAATCAATAGCAAATCATATAATTATATATATATATATATATATATATATATATATATATATAATATATATATATATATATATATATATATATATATATATATATATATATCTTACCCCCAGGCACACACAGACAAGCTGTTAATGGCAAACTTGATCTGCTCTCAGGTACAACTGGCAAAGGCAGTCTTCATTTAAAAGTTACCGCTTCTTTCTGCTCGCTGTGTTTTTCAAATCTTATGGCCTCAATTTAGCAAGGGCAAGGTCTATTTATACTAGCACATCCGGCGTATCGGAAAGCAGGGGGCTAACAGGGTATTGCGAATCGCAAAATGAGGCATATTTTGTCTCTCTGTTCAATTATGAAAAACTAGTTTTCCCCTTATCTTATTTCTGGAGCGATTTTATGCATCTAAGGCTTAAATTATACCCTGAATTAATCTTTATCTTCCTAGCTAACAATCTCTTAGTCTCCTAAGTGCATTTTATTCTATGCATATTTTAAATACTGTTACGGTATATGATATTAACGCCGTCTGCTAAAGGTTACCAGACGTGCAATTATAAAGGTTAAGACATTTAATATATTGCGATAGATGTTTCAATTAATGAACGCTTTATACACGATCGATTATGACGTATATAGCGTTGTTTAGGACACAGTCGGTAACTAAGAAACGCTACCCTTTTCACATTGACCGTCAAGCTGTTAAGACGCGTCTGACTCTCCTTCCAATGTTGGGCATGGTATTGCCATACAGATATATTTTATGCAAGTACGGACATGGGTCAGTCCATTGCTATTACGAAGATTTGAAATGATTAAAGGTCAGTACGAAAGTGAAAATTAAGGAAGGATGAATTACAGTTCATAGTATTTGATTTTGCCAGACTCATAGACTCACTGTCGGCCGTTGGAAAACCCCAACCGCGCGTGCATACAGCTATGACAATCTGCATACAGTAATTTGATTATTGGACAAGGACTGATAGGATATCTACATATCTATGCCATATATTTTCAAGTTATAATATGTACCTTTGTGATCAACATGCATGAATCGTTTTGACGTGTAAACTGTATTAAATGTTGGTGGACTCAATGGAACCGACTTGTCACATCAATCGTATTCCAAGTCATTCAATTATTGTTCAGAATCTTCCACCCCTGCATTCGCGTAATCTTACATAGAAGGCACGATACACGATCACTCAAGAATATCAAGAAGATAAAACAATGGCCAGACATTTATAACTGTTTTATTAATATCACATGGAACATTATTCAGAGCTAACCAAACCACGCCTTGCAACAGACCACTTCCACTTGCAACAGTGGTGTCCGGTGTCTGGGGATCGACAAAAAAAAAAAAATTTCTGAATGACTTTCGAATGAAATGTTTACGATCAAGTTACGATCACATGATGTGCTGAATTATGACCTATGACGCAGTACTCAGTCTAATGCCTAACAACGCGACGTCACTGAAATTCGTGTAGGTGAAACTATCGGAGAAAAACTGAAGTCGTTCTTTTAAGCCTAACCAAGGGAAAAATAAGTCATTTGAAGCAGACACAAGAAATGGACTACAGGAGCAGGCAGTCAAGGGCATTAGCCTAGCTGTTGACGACCTATAGCACTGACCGAAGCAACGGGAAAGATAAGTCTAGCTGTTTAAATTGTCGTCATTGCAAAACCGTAATACTGAGTCCATTTCGCTTTGATTAGGCATGTCTATGTATTTTCATGTATATATGTTAAATTTGTTTTCCATCGTATGTATTTGTTGTTAATTCGTGGGCCGGTTGGAGAGGGAACTGAAATCTCTGGGAATGTCGCGAACAGCTGACCACCTAGATTTCAGTCGTTCTTAGGGAACTTAAACGATCGCACTTTTGGAAGCCCATTGAGGTTGCCATTGGACAGTCTGTCCAAATTTGCTACCGTTTGACAATTTGCGTTAGCTGTACTGTCCCGTAGATAATTGGTGTATTTTATTCGTATTCAGTTAATAATTTTATTCAGTTCTGTACCATGTTCGTCACTATTTCGTCCATTCTCCTCTGTCTATCATTTATTTTATGATTATTAATTTTTCGTCCGTTATGAGTCCTGTGACGTCATCATTTTTCGCAGTCATTTTTATTTTTTGTGTACTTTGAATATTAAGTTGACCTCGGGTCAGACCATGACCTTTCATTTGGTCTGTGACATTTCCGCTTATTTTATTTAGTTCATAAATTCATTTTTAATTGTGAAAATGTCTTGTTTGCGTCTTGACATTGTTTGTACCCTTTAGTTGCATCATTGCTTGTCTGTCCTCATGATATATATTTATATTACATTAATAATATGCTATTATATGCAATAATACACTTGTAATCTAATTTAATTAATTTTTTCTGAAATTTAAGGGTAATATGGGACATTGCATAATTATGCAGTGATAGTCCAAGAAAGTAGCACTACAATTTATCATAGATGCCTAGGGCATAATAATATAATATATATATTGACAAAATAAATAATCTTATAGCTACCTTTGAGGTAATAGACCCATTGTATATTATTTAATATACTGAGTGACTTAGTACATTGAACAATATCATTACTAGGAATTATACCCAACATTATTGGACATTGAAATTAATTGTGTGATATAATTACATTATATTTAACAGATATCATAACTATTTATGATATAGTATTATTTAGATACAATATTGTTACAAAATATTGTCTATTAGTTGAACTTAGACATTAAGTTCAGTACTATTGTGATTATCTATATTGAATATTCCTAAGTTGAGTAAGTATAATAATTACTCTGAAGCTACTATTGACTAATTTAATCAGTAATTATCAATAATTACTTACAGATAAAAGTCAAAATGCTTACTATAGACCATTTCGTTAAGATTGGTCGTGAATATGGTTATAAATCTCAAGAACTTCGTCAGTTTGCTGAATCAGAACTCGAAAAAATATGAAAGAAAGGAAGAAGAGAAAAAGGCTGCATTAAAGAAAGAGGAAGAGGAACAAAAGGCAGCATTAAAGAAAGAGGAAGCAGAACTTGAGATGAAGCAAATTGCCAAGGAAAATAGGTTGAGAGAGATTGCTCAACGTGAAAGAGAAGAGCAAAGAACAATCGCCAAACAGGAAGAAGAGAATAAATTGAAACGAGAGGAAATTATTTTACAACAAGAAATGGAATTGGCGCGTATTAAATTGGAGACAGCAAGATTACAAGCACAAAATGCTGATGCAAACCAGAATAATAACGCACAAAATGGATCATCATCCAGCCAGCCTAAACACTTCTACAACTTTAAACTACCCATTTTCAACTTGAACGTCGACGACCTTTCATCGTTCCTGGCACGTTTTGAACAGACTTGCAAAACAAACCATTTGCCTGAAGAGTCATGGGTACTCAAGTTAAATGAATTCTTGGTTGGAGAACCACTGACAGCTTCTCAAAATGCTGACCCATCAATAGCTAATAACTACGGTGCTATTAAGTCCTTGCTTCTACGAAGATTTCACCTGGACGAGGAACACTGTAGGTTGAAATTTAAGGGAATTCTACCTGAATCTCCAAGGGATTTTGCTGGATTCATTGCGAATATACGCAATACATTTAATAGATGGGTTAAACTGGCAGAAGTCAACAAATCATACGACAAATTAGTTGATTTACTACTGCGGGATAAGGTATTATCTTCAGTTAGCCAGCCATTTTTTGCATATTTGCAGGAGCGTAAACCCGGTACTATGGATGAGTTAGAAAAAATTTCTTTAAACTACTGTTCGGCACATCCGAATGCAACCATTTCTAACTCCTCATTAAGAGAACCTCTACCTGTGGCGTCTAATATGGCCTACAATCATAATAGCAAACAAAGACATCACAGTGTAGACAGAAGCAGGTTCCAAAGAAATCACAATGTTAACTTTCAGAAGGGACATAATAATGATTTCAACAATAAAAATGAGTTCAACAGAGGTAGATCACGAGATAGAAATTATTCACCTCAAACAAACTACCACAATGGTCAACATAACACTCATTATAATCGATCACATACTCCCAATGATAATAGTAACTGGAAGGGTAATAATCATGGCTCGAGACATCGAGATAATAGTTACTATAGAGGACGACGAGATAATTCTAACAATTATACTCGGAATCGATCTCATTCTCGGGGATCATCTCATTACAACCATAATACAGGGGCGGCAGTTACAAATAATACTACCCCTATAGCTCAGGTTCCACTTGACAATAATACAACACAGTCTTCTGCTGCATGTTTTGCTATTAATTATAATGTGGCAAATAGTTGCCAGCAATGCAATCTTATTTTTCAGAAGGCGAAAGAAACAGTGCTTAACTGCGGACATATTATACCACAGGTAGGTCTTGCAGTCAACGATGGAACAGGCCTACTAATTTTTAACAGGGGATTAGTTAATGGATCCGTCGTCTCAGTATTGAGGGATTCGGGATCCACAACGATTGGTGTACGACAGTCGCTGGTACATCCCAGCTGTGCAACGGGGGAATATGTTCGTTGCATGACGTTTGGTGGAACAATAGAGTTTTACCCCACAGCTATTATTCATGTTAACACTCCTTTTTTCACAGGGAATGTAAAAGTATGTATGCTAAAAAAGCCTATAGCTGATTTGATGGTCGGTCGTATACACGGCAGTAAAGATTGTACTCCAGATGAGATTATAGAATGGGAGAAACATAACCTATGCACTGGAAACGCCGTGACAACTAGAGCGCAGACTCAACTCATGGAGAAAGTTGATGATAATAAAATGGATGCAGACAACCAAGAGGAATTTGTAGTCAATTCACCTATTGATAGGGAAACATTTGCAACCAAACAAAAAGAGGATAAATCTTTAAAAAAATTTTTTTAAGCTGGTTGATAAGGTTGACAATCTATCCTCAGGTAATAATAACAAACATTGTTTTGTTATTAAAAATGGCATATTGATTAGATGTTTTAATGACAAATCACAAATGAAACAACAAGTTATGGTCCCATATACTTTTAGACGGTACATTCTTCAACACGCACATGATTCACATTGTGCTGGACATATGGGATATACTCGAACACGATCTCGAGTACTGTCTTCATTCTTTTGGCCAGGGGTGTCAAGAGATATTTCGCAGTATGTACGTTCCTGTACTACATGCCAAGAAGTGAAAGCACGTGGAGCTTTTCACACGGCGCCTATTCAGGCTTGCGATATCTCAGTGAGACCTTTTGACAAGATGGCAATAGACATTATTGGTCCATTGCTACCATCGGCCAGAGGACATAGATTCGTCCTTACGTGCATTGATTTGTGCACACGATGGCCAGAAGCTATCCCATTAAAGACCACCACTACCACAGATGTAGCTGATGCACTACATCTCATCTTTTCTAGAATAGGGTTTCCTAGAAAACTTTTATCAGACCATGGGTCACAGTTTATATCTGACACCATGAAGGAAGTCATGAAAACTTGGGACATTGATAGAAATTAAGTAGTATTTATCATCCGATGAGTAATGGTGCGGTTGAAAGACTTAACCGTACACTTAAACAACTACTACATAAGGTTACTGCTAAGCACCCTCATGACTGGGACAGAGCACTCCCAGCTGTTCTATTTGCTTATCGGGAGGTACCGCATGAACAAACTGGCTTCTCTCCCTTTGAATTAGTTTTTGGTGCTCCCCCAAGAGGTCCTATGGGACTAATAAAAGACTTATTAATTGACGACGAGATGACTCAGGACACTCAGTCATCTTACGAGTACGTGATTAATCTTCGGAAGAACATTATTGAGTCTTGCCAGTTGGCAACAGCTTCTTCTGAGGCTGCAAAAGCTAAGGCTCGATCTCTACAAAATAAGTCTCGACGATTACGCCAATTATTCCCAGGCGACGAGGCTTATGTGTTACTTCCTCACAATAACAATAAATTATTGATATCTTGGAATGGTCCTTACAAAGTCATTGATAAAATTTCCGACGTCGATTACGTCTTAGATATCAAGGGACACAAAAAGATATTTCATATTAACATGCTCAAGCAATTTCATACACGTCCTGAACACTTACAGTCAATTTTTCATGAACTAGATGACAACACAGTATCCACTTGTCATTATACTAACTTATCTGTCATCCAGGAAGAAGAATCTTCTTTTCCTGAGGTACAGTTACCGTTACCTGTACCAGTAGTTCAACCTACTGAATCTTGGCGGGATGTAACCATCTCTTCAACGGTTACACCGCAACAGCGTCTACAGATTGCTAATCTATTACAATCTTATCCAGATGTGTTGACCGACGTTCCGGGTCGCACATCGGCTATCAGTCATGACATTACTCTCAATGACGATACACCTATTCGTGTACATCCCTATTCTGTTCCTTTACATTTCCTTGCTAAAACTACTAAGGAACTTGAACAGATGTTGTCTCTCGGAATCATTGAGACTAGTAATTCGCCATTCTCTTCTCCATTAGTGATTGTCCGGAAGAAGGACAATAACATTAGACTATGTGTTGATTATAGAAAATTAAATGCTAAGACTATAGTTGACAGCGAACCACATCCACTTATCGACGACTTACTACCACGTCTATCCAACGCAACTATATTTAGTAAGATAGACTTAACTAAAGGTTATTGGCAGATACCACTGACCGAAAAGGCTAAGTACTACACCGCATTTTCCACGCCACAAGGTCTATACCAGTGGAACGTGATGCCTTTTGGGCTTGTTAATGCGCCAGCTACCTTCATTCGCCTGATGCGACAAATTTTATCAGGTAGACCAGACGTTATTACATATATTGACGACATATGCTTGTTTAGTTCGTCGTTTGAGGAACATGTTTTTGGACTTAGATATGTTTTTGACACTCTAAGGAATTATCATCTAACTGCTAAACCTACAAAGGTGCAAATCGCGTGTAATGAGATAACCTTTTTGGGACATATCATTGGATCGGGATATATCCGAACGTTACCTAGTACAGTCTCAAAAATTCTAAACATAGCAGTTCCTCAGACGAAGAAACAGGTCAGGAGTTTGTTAGGACTTGTTCAATATTACAGTAGATTCATACCAAACTTGTCATCCATCACGGCTGTATTGTCTTCATTGTTAAAAAAAGATATGCCGGTGAAGGTGACATGGACTGGTACATGCAATGAAACTTTCAACAAAATTATAAATTTGTTCTCACATGAACCAATTTTAAGACTTCCCGATGCTTCCAAAAGATTTTTCTTACGAACAGATGCTAGTAACTACGGCATTGGTGCATGCCTGCTCCAGAACCATGACGGCATTCTACACCCCACCTTATATATATCAAGAAAGCTGAAGCCGGCTGAAACAAAGTATTCCACAGTCGACAAGGAACTTTTGTCTGTGATCTGGGCAATAACGAAGCTGGAGAAATTCTTACTCGGTGCCCCCTTTACCATACAGACGGACCAACGTGCGGTCGCATCCTTGCGTCGATCCAACCACAAAAGCCAAAAACTTGCCAGATATTCAATCATCCTACAGCCATTCGAGTTCTCCATTGAACACATACCTGGCACTGAAAATTGTGTGGCAGATGCGTTGTCACGTAATCCTATTGACGACGAATAATCAACATTGACACTCTTAAACTACATCAATCAGAACTACATTGGATTGAACGAAGTATCAACTATAAAGGAACTAACCTTGCCTTCAATTCAAACTTTATAAACACTATATGCATCACAGAATTGAACGACAAGACAATCAAGGTATATATACTTACATTCGAACTTCGTATAATATCCATACACGATATACGAATATCATTGAACAATCATGGAATAATATCTGACGACAAGTCGAACTTATTATCCTATGGACTCTTAATTCTTCGATGCAGTTATAAATGACATTTCTTCCGACGTGGACATTTGAACACTTTTGCCTAAAAGAATTCATCAGGATCAAGACTACGGATGGATCATCATATCCTATACTAATTAATTAGTTAACTTAACTTCTTAATTGAATTATTATCAATAAAATGAAAGGTGAGAAAAAAAAAATGAAATGAAAGAACAAAAAAAAAAAGAGAACGAAATACTAAAAAGAAGAAATTATGAAAAGAGAAAATAAATCTCACACAAGTATTAGATTAATAATTTTTTTTTAATGTACCTATACAGTATTTAGTTAGTTAAGTTAGTTAGTTATTATTCACTAACACTTAACACACACAATTAAGTTAAAACTTATATTCGAATTTCTTTCTATTTCTTCTTACTTAGTTTGTCTTTTCTTCTCTCATAACATCGCGTGAAATTAGAATCTTAATAATTTAACTCTTAGTTTAATTAATTAATTTAATTTTAATTAGTCAAATTAATTCCTATATGACATACTAATACGACAGACCTTACTTTAATTTAATTCTATCATTCACTATTAACATTGGACATTTATTTAGTTGATATAATAATATGTATAATATTGATATATAACGTTAGATGACTATGACAAATAGTTAGTTGACACGACCGCAACAGTTCTACTCAGAACATCGTCGGCCATATGTCACAATTGTGTTAAATTTTTTTGAAAAATTGTTAAGTCGGATAGATATTGAAAAAAAATCTATCGATTTTTTTTTCCCCGGTGTACAGGGAATTGTTACGGTATATGATATTAACGCCGTCTGCTAAAGGTTACCAGACGTGCAATTGTAAAAGGTTAAGGCATTTAATATATTGCGATAGAGGTTTCAATTTTGAACGCTTTAGACACGATCGATTATGACGTGTATAGAGTTGTTTAGGACACAGTCGGTAACTAAGAAACGCTACCCTTTTCACATTGACCGTCAAGCTGTTAAGACGCGTATGACTTTCCTTCCAATGTTGGGCATGGTATTGCCATACAGATATATTTTATGCAAGTACGGACATGGGTCAGTCCATTGCTATTACGAAGATTTGAAATGATTAAAGGTCAGTACGAAGTGAAAATTAAGGAAGGATGAATTACAGTCCATAGTATTTGATTTTGCCAGACTCATAGACTCACTGTCGGCCGTTGGAAACCCCAACCGCGCGTGCATACAGCTATGACAATCTGCATACAGTAATTTGATTATTGGACAAGGACTGATAGGATATCTACATATCTATGCCATATATTTTCAAGTTATAATATGTACCTTTGTGATCAACATGCATGAATCGTCTTGACGTGTAATCTGTATTAAATAATTGTGGACTCAATGGAACCGACTTGTCACATCAATCGTATTCCAAGGTTCAATTATTGTTCAGAATCTTCCACCCCTGCATTCGCGTAATCTTACATAGAAGGCACGATACACGATCACTCAAGAATATCAAGAAGATAAAACAATGGCCAGAATTTATAACTACTTTATTGACATTACATGGAACATTGTTCAGAGCTAACCAAACCACTCCTTGCAACAGACCACTTGCAACAGTCTTGTCATCTCTTGTTCCACTGACACTTGTCTGGTTCTTGTCATCTCTTGTTCCACTGACACTTGTCTGGTTCTTGTCATCTCTTGTTCCACTGACACGTGTCTGGTTCGTGTCATCTCTTGTTCCACTGGCACTTGTCTGGTTCTTGTCATCTCTTGTTCCACTGGCGCTTGTCTGGTTCTTGTCATCTCTTGTTCCACTGGCGCTTGTCTGGTTCTTGTCATCTCTTGTTCCACTGACACTTGTCTGGTTCTTGTCATCTCTTGTTCCACTGACACTTGTCTGGTTCTTGTCATCTCTTGTTCCACTGACACTTGTCTGGTTCTTGTCATCTCTTGTTCCACTGACACTTGTCTGGTTCTTGTCATCTCTTGATCCACTGGCGCTTGTCTGGTTCTTGTCATCTCTTGTTCCACTGACACTTGTCTGGTTCTTGTCATCTCTTGTTCCACTGACACTTGTCTGGTTCTTGTCATCTCTTGATCCACTGGCGCTTGTCTGGTTCTTGTCATCTCTTGTTCCACTGACACTTGTCTGGTTCTTGTCATCTCTTGATCCACTGGCGCTTGTCTGGTTCTTGTCATCTCTTGTTCCACTGGCGCTTGTCTGGTTCTTGTCATCAGTTCCGCGTTAGTGATCTTGTCATACCACTTCAATCTTTCTATTCTACGCAAGCACCTATTTATGAAAGTAATAAATCAAGACCGCAAGGTATTTTAATATTTGGACATGCGCCCCAATATAACCATCTAGGTTGTGTCTAGGTTGAAGGGAGCGCCTCGCCAAACGAGGCAATATTTTATTTTTCTTTAAAATTTATGAAAGGGCGTAGCTTCTTGGCTATTTATTTGGTTGTTTTCCATGCTTCAGGCCCATACATTAGGACTGACGACATTTGAATTGGATATTCGAATTTTTTTATATTGGGCTTGATTTATTGTGATCTCTGTCGCATGAAAATATAATTAATAGTAGGTACGCTTGACAGCTGTATAGGCGTGATGGACAATAGTGCACACGGACGTGTGATAGTGGTGCACAAGAGAGATAGGCAGAAGGCACAGGCTGAGTCAGTGAGTTCTTCACTAAGAAAACCACACACACAGCTCTTCTTGTTTACTCTGGCCACTGTCGTAGATTTCCGATAGGAGAATTAAGACTAGGTTTGGTCCCTTCTGAATAGGTTTGAATAGGTGATAGACTCAGTGAGAGTTAGTGAAAGTTAATAGAATTTCCACACACGTGAGATGATAGGTTTGATATAGTGGCTGTCTCTGAAAGCGAAAAGAATTCTTCTCTCTCTCACCTATCTTCTACAACAGTTGTTACAGCGTCAGACAGACTACACCAATATACATATTACGTATATTTCTATCACTCACAGGCACGCACATACACGTGACGACAGGTAAACACACAGACGTGGGAAAACTATAACAATGATATATATATTATCTAGAACGAGCTGACCAAACACGATTATTTAGTTCAAGAGCGATTTTAATATCAGGAAAAATCGGCTCACAACATCAAAGAAAGTACATCAAGGAAAATACATATACACATAGTCATAAAAAATCAAGGAAATGTTGCAAGGATGATAGCCCCGTTATAGTGTTAACTCTAGGTTTAGCCCGGCCCCGTTAAGAGAACAGATGATGGCGCCCGAGTCACAGATACATAGGGTTTGAGTCTAAGAGTTGTCTTTGTTTTATCTCGTAATTATATGCACAGAGTTTGAAAAAAAATAATCTGATTTAACCTAAGACAAAACACAAGAACTCTAGCCTTAGCAACAAATTATGCAGATTGGAAAAAAAAATTAGGACAGCGACAGGGTGTCAAAGATATAATAGTGAAAATATCACTCAGACCAGTGTACACTCATTCATTCCGCCATGGCTTCTCATTCTTGTACTCACGACTTTGCTTGCTGCCTCTTGGAACACATTGATTTTAGATTTTCACACAGACTCAAAAAAAAATGCAGTCTTCTGCCAAGAAGTCCCCAGTTCCAAAAGACGTATTTAACTTGGAGTCTCCGGGAACGACTACTTGGGTATGCAAATTTGTTCAAATGTCTGATTAAGTCACCTAACAATTATTCCAAGCGCGGGGAGTTAGCAGAGCACAGTGTCAATAGCGTAGGTTTCTAAAAAATGATGAATGTCAGGTCGGTGCCTTCCCTCAGTATAGGAATCACTTTAGTCACACCACAGATTTGTCCACAAGATATAATCTAGTCGGGAAATGATTGTTAATATTCACGCCACCAGGCAGCAAATTATATAGAGTTTCTAGAAGAAATTAAGTGCTGGCTCCAAGGTCCAGTATTTATCATTACAGTCTTTGAAAACCCGTTATAGGGATATTAGTATTTCTGTCTAACTTGCACCGTCAGATCAGTGTTACTTGAGAAAACCCACGTGGTTCAAAATAGGACTGTCTATTTCTTCACAAGTATGGAAACTACTACTAGGTGCTGGTAAAGTTAGGGTCACCCCAAAACTTTCACTGTGTGGAGGAAAAATAACACATATAATATAATAAACAGAATCTGTACTGGTTAAAACTTACATTTAAACTTGCAAGCAGAGAGCTTTGCTTATCATTTAAACTTCCCGTGACGTAAGTTATATTTAAAAATCAGCATTCCTCATAAATTAGGAACACGTGCGTATCCCGTCATCATTCCTGAGGCTGGATTCTAGAGTTTATACGTTAGTTTAGAAAAATACACTCGACTGAGTATTAGCAGTTAAATTAAATTCATAAATAGCTACAATTGCCGTTATAAGCTAGAAATTAAATTTTTAGTCTGCTTTCCACTGAATGCTTCCCTAGAAAATATAATAGCCTACCACTTTATTTCTCTTCTGCGCTAAAGAAATAGATTAAAATGAATTAAGCGATTTAACACTTTAACACTCACAAAATCTATATATCTATCATATTAATTACCTCAACCACAGAATTACAGGTAGTCGCACAACTTAAGAAAAAAATGCTGAAAATATTTCTGGAAGTCTAGAAGTTCGACAAATTGCCGAAACAAACTGAGATCTTCTCTAACAGCTATTCTGTTTTCGAGCGACCTATCTACTGTGGAGTCTATGAGCGAGAATGAAATTAAAGTTTCAAACTTGGCCAATATCTTAAAATCAGACAAAGGGCCCAAACTATTTCGCCACGCGAAATTATCTCCCCTACTCCCAACATTTACGTCCGCTTAACGCGTGTCGTAACTGTCACCTACTGACCACGATGTACGCGTGTCAGTTTCAAATCCCAGACAGCCTGACTCCATGGCAGGGCAGTTTTCACACTACAGCTGACCATGGCCCAAGTGAGCGCCGTGTCAGTTTGGGATTTTCCAGCCAAATGTCTGGATACTGACCGGTGCAGATGTAAAGTATCACACCTCACCGGGACTTATGCCGAGAAGAAGCTCGCGCGCTCGGTGAGAATGTAGACGATTTGCTACGTCCTGTGTTCAGCGAACCGACTTATCACGCCTTCTGACGCCCTGCAGCCCTGACATCTACGTAATATCGTCCTAGCGCGATTCTCAGTTTAAGAGAAAGGAAAACAGGTAAAGTTTGCGAATTATATGAAAATAATATACGCAAAACGAATGGATGAAAAATATACAGGAAAAAATGAAATACAGAGATAATAAAAGAGAGAATTTATGTGAAAGAATAGGAAGAAGATGTAGGAAATTAAATGACTATAAACCCTACGTGACAGAGCCTCCCCCCTTTAAGATATGGAAGCACTCCATGTCTACGTTATGGAGTTTAATTTCCTATAACCGTAGCTTCGGGGTGTCTGTCTTCTTCCCTCTCCATCTTCCCCCTCCATCTCTGTCCAATTCCTACTCAAGTCCACTCCTCAAAGTTTCCTTCCCCTGGAATGTCTCCCATGCGCGCTTGAAAGAGCGTCGCCGCTTCTGACATTTTTGAAAGATTTCCTGTGATAGCGGTGGAATATCCCTGCCACTATCATCATCTTCGTCAGTTTTGGCGATCGTCAGGAGATGGTCGGAGGTTGGCACTGGTTTTTCCAAGTATCTCTTTAAGAGATTTAAATGGAAAACCTTCTCCTTTCCTTCAATAGAGATCTGGTAGTTAGCCTTAGAAATCTTTTTCAGGACGGTAAACGGCCCTTGCCATCCGATCTTCAGTTGGTTGTTCTCGGTAGGGAGCAACACCAAAACTTTCTCTCCTGCTTCCAGTTCTCTCTCTTCCGCGACTTTCCTGTATCGGTTAGCGTGCTTGGTGCGTGCTCGCTTAAAGTTAGTCGTTGCTAGGTCCCACCCTAGTTTCAACCGTTCCTTTAAAACCGACACATATTTACTGGCTGAGACGACTGTCTCATCCGCCTTCTCGTCTGTCAGAGACTGAAGTAAGGCTTCAAGCGGGCCCTTAATGGGTCTGCCAAATAAGAGTGTAGCTGGCGGAAATCCTGTGGAAGTATGAGGAGATTCTCTGTAGCCAAATAATGCTGCAGGAATACAGAGATCCCAATCTTCAGGTTTCACTTGTGCCAGCTTACTTAGCATCATGGTGAGGTTTCCATTAGCACGTTCCACGAGCCCATTTCCCGCCGGAGTATATGGCTTAGTGTGGATGTGTTGGGTCCTCAAGATCTTAACGATCTCATCCATCAACAGGTTTCGGTATGGAGATCCATTATCCGTCAACACTTGCTGAGGGAATCCCAACCGAGTGAAAATCTGCACGAGGGCTTCTGCGACATGCTTGGCATCTGCGCATGTTAGCGGGATAGCTTCTGCCCATAAAGTGCATGTATCGACTAAGGTCAGGATGAACCTGTTCCTTCTTTTAGTCCTTTCGAAAGGCCCTAAAATGTCGATCACAACCCGTTCGAATGGTGTACCCACTATTGGCATTTCACCCATGTGGACTGGGGGGGTCCGTTGCTTGGGTGGTACCCGTTGGCACTGGGCACAGGATTTGACGTACCTGATAATATCAGTGTTTACTCCTGGCCACCAATAATGAGTGGTTATACGTTGGTTTGTGGCGTTCTGTCCCATATGTCCGCTAAAGGGAAGAGAGTGCCCCATTTCTAGGATTTGGCTTCTGTACTGTTTCGGTACTAGGAGCTGGTTGTAACCTTGGTCAGGCTTGCCCGTTCTCCGATAAAGTACGCCATCCTCAGAAAAAATGTCCCCGTGCTGTTTGGGTTCCTTAGCCATGGGCAGTTTCCTAAAGCAGGGTGCCAAAGTAGGGTCCTTGTATTGCGCTTCTTTAAGTTCCATAGGTAACAAATTTGGCGCAGGCTCCCGTTCCTTCTTGGTTTGCCCTCTTGTAGTTACTGCTGCCACAATCGGCTCTTCCGGTTTCCCAATACACACGTATCTCCCGCCAAGTATGACTGGGTAGATGGGATCATCCATAACAGCCGCTTTGATCACACCTCTGACAAAGTCAGAGTGTATCTCCACCAATGCGATGGGAAGCGCTGTAGGTGCCTCACTCTTACGAACTCCACAAAGTTGGACGGTCTCTGCTGTCTCTTGACCGGGTTTGACCAGGTTTCTGGCAACAATGCAATCGTAAGAAAGCCCCGTGTCAAATAAGCAAGAAGTTTGAGAACCGTTCAAAGTAACAGTACCTCGCGTTGAGGGTCTATCCCCAACAGGTTGGGAATCACTGTCAATAATTCCGCCTTGCGAGACTGTCAATAAGCATCCGATGCGTTTAGGCTCGGTGTGCTCGGTCTGATCATATGTCCCGTGCTCGGGGGTTCTCCCTTTGCCACCTTGTCCTTTCTGGCTACGCTGCCATGTAGGGCGGTCGGGTTGATCAGACTGTTTGGGGTGGTTGGGGGTACTTGTTCTTGTAGAACTTGGATTTTTCAGGAGGGGGGTTTTGAGGTCCAGTTTCTCTGTGGTTGTTTTGGTTAGAAGCCTGAGAAGATTGCTCTAGGTTATGTTTTCGAAAATGCTCCTCTGTCGGTTTCCGCTTTGTGGCCGGTAGTTCAGCCAGCGCATTGTGATAACGCTCAGACTTTTCCAAAATGTCTTCAAGTTTTTCTGCCCCCTGCTCAGCGAGAAATCTCCGGGTATCAGCAGACAAAGTGTTCTTTATTTGTTCAGTTAGAACAAGTTCCTCAAGACCTTCATAGGTAGAGGGGAGCTGCGAAAGCTCAAGGCACTTTGTTAGATATCCCTTAAGACGAGATGAGAACTGGTGAAAAGTTTCAGAATTCTCTTTCCGGCTGTTGCGAAACAGTTGCAAAAACTTGCGAGCGTTCATTTCAAAGCGCTCCAGTAACGCTTTCTTCAACACATCGTAGTCGTCTTGTTGGCTACTTTCCAGCTTAGAATAAACATCATAAGCAGAACCTTTTAGGGCCTGGGAAAGTTTCATATTCCAACGCGACCTCTCTAAACCGTACAGAGTTGCAATTTTCTCAAATTTTTCTAACCAAGTGTCAATCTTCTCATTTGAACCAGGGAAAGACTCAAGAGTGAAAGACATAGCATTTAGTTGAAGAGATTGAGTGTTAGCAGGATCAGTTAAGGAAGAATGAGGAGAAGACTCTCCATTGCTGGAGGTAGAGGCAGCGCCAAGACTTTGGAATTCTAGAGTTTTAAGAGCCAACTCATGCTGTCGTCGTTGCTCATTTTCTCTTTCCTCATGCTGTCTCTCCTCCCTCTCCTTCTCATGCTGTCTCTCCTTCTCTTTTTCCTCATGCTGCATCCTGCGAATTTCCATTTCCTCATCCATCTTCTTCTGCTGTAAAGCTTCGGCTGCTTCTTCTTTCCTCCTAGCTTCTTCTTTTTCCTCTTTAGCTTCAGCTGCTTTTCTCTCCGCGTCATATCTCTCCAGTTCGTCCCTGACAAAAGCTTTCGCTTCCTCTCCTTCCAGTCCCTCCTCTCTCGCTTCGTCCCTGAGGAGTTGTCTAAGCTTTGCCCTCTCGGCCATATTATGTCAGTGACTGAGACACGTGGAGATAGAAAATAGGAAAAAGAATAACCTGGTTCCTACCACTTACGAGAAAAAAAAATCAAAAATTCAAAAGATGATATCCTTAACCCTGGGATACCTCCTCCAAAATAAAATCTAACTATCGCTGCTATTATCGGCAATAAAGCACTCAATGCAAAACACGACTACGCCAAATAAATGGTAGTTAAGATTACAACTGAAAAATAAGTTGCTACAGTGGAAAAGCAAAAGAATATTGCAAAAATTAAAGAGAAAAATAATCCCTTAATTTTTAAAAAAATCCACTATAAGTTCGCACCTGAAGTCAGATCGGGTAAGGGAGGGAATTAATCTGGACAAAAAAGTCCGAAACACACTCCTTAACTTAGTTCAAACGCCGTTCTGCCTCAGTACCCAGTGAATGTTATACACTCACCACTTTACCAGCATTTAGTATTACAATCAGCAGTTAACATATATCCCGACAAAATCAACCTGTAACCAAAATGTATATTATTCAAAGATGCTGTGGAAAAAAAAACTTATTAGTTTGTGTGGTCAGCACGCCCGTAAACAGATCGCTAGTCTAGGGGGTAATTTTTTTTTCTAAAAAGATACACAACTCACAAGACATCACACTCTTACTCTATTACAGAATAAGAATCTTAAATTCAAAATCCAGATAGACGAGTCCACGTTTGTCGTACTCGTCTTCCTATTCTAAGTTCAAAGACCGGAAACGAGCCCTCATTTGTCGTACTCGTCTTCCTATTCTAAATTCAAAGACCGGAAACGAGCCCTCATTTGTCGTAGATTTCCGATAGGAGAATTAAGACTAGGTTTGGTCCCTTCTGAATAGGTTTGAATAGGTGATAGACTCAGTGAGAGTTAGTGAAAGGTAATAGAATTTCCACACACGTGAGATGATAGGTTTGATATAGTGGCTGTCTCTGAAAGCGAAAAGAATTCTTCTCTCTCTCACCTATCTTCTACAACAGTTGTTACAGCGTCAGACAGACTACACCAATATACATATTACGTATATTTCTATCACTCACAGGCACGCACATACACGTGACGACAGGTAAACACACAGACGTGGGAAAACTATAACAATGATATATATATTATCTAGAACGAGCTGACCAAACACGATTATTAAGTTCAAGAGCGATTTTAATATCAGGAAAAATCGGCTCACAACATCAAAGAAAGTACATCAAGGAAAATACATATACACATAGTCATAAAAAATCAAGGAAATGTTGCAAGGATGATAGCCCCGTTATAGTGTTAACTCTAGGTTTAGCCCGGCCCCGTTAAGAGAACAGATGATGGCGCCCGAGTCACAGATACATAGGGTTTGAGTCTAAGAGTTTTTTCTTTGTTTTATCTCGTAATTATATGCACAGAGTTTGAAAAAAAAAAATCTGATTTAACCTAAGACAAAACACAAGAACTCTAGCCTTAGCAACAAATTATGCAGATTGAAAAAAAAAAATTAGGACAGCAACAGGGTGTCAAAGATATAATAGTGAAAATATCACTCAGACCAGTGTACACTCATTCATTCCGCCATGGCTTCTCATTCAGGTACTCACGACTTTGCTTGCTGCCTCTTGGAACACATTGATTTTAGATTTTCACACAGACTCAAAAAAAATGCAGTCTTCTGCCAAGAAGTCCCCAGTTCCAAAAGACGTATTTAACTTGGAGTCTCCGGGAACGACTACTTGGGTATGCAAATTTGTTCAAATGTCTGATTAAGTCACCTAACAATTATTCCAGGCGCGGGAGTTAGCAGAGCACAGTGTCAATAGCGTAGGTTTCTAAAAAATGATGAATGTCAGGTCGGTGCCTTCCCTCAGTATAGGAATCACTTTAGTCACACCACAGATTTGTCCACAAGATATAATCTAGTCGGGAAATGATTGTTAATATTCACGCCACCAGGCAGCAAATTATATAGAGTTTCTAGAAGAAATTAAGTGCTGGCTCCAAGGTCCAGTATTTATCATTACAGTCTTTGAAAACCCGTTATAGGGATATTAGTATTTCTGTCTAACTTGCACCGTCAGATCAGTGTTACTTGAGAAAACCCACGTGGTTCAAAATAAGGACTGTCTATTTCTTCACAAGTATGGAAACTACTACTAGGTGCTGGTAAAGTTAGGGTCACCCCAAAACTTTTCACTGTGTGGAGGAAAAATAACACATATAATATAATAAACAGAATCTGTACTGGTTAAAACTTACATTTAAACTTGCAAGCAGAGAGCTTTGCTTATCATTTAAACTTCCCGTGACGTAAGTTATATTTAAAAATCAGCATTCCTCATAAATTAGGAACACGTGCGTATCCCGTCATCATTCCTGAGGCTGGATTCTAGAGTTTATACGTTAGTTTAGAAAAATACACTCGACTGAGTATTAGCAGTTAAATTAAATTCATAAATAGCTACAATTGCCGTTATAAGCTAGAAATTAAATTTTTAGTCTGCTTTCCACTGAATGCTTCCCTAAAAAATATAATAGCCTACCCCTTTATTTCTCTTCTGCGCTAAAGAAATAGATTAAAATGAATTAAGCGATTTAACACTTTAACACTCACAAAATCTATATATCTATCATATTAATTACCTCAACCACAGAATTACAGGTAGTCGCACAACTTAAGAAAAAAAATGCTGAAAATATTTCTGGAAGTCTAGAAGTTCGACAAATTGCCGAAACAAACTGAGATCTTCGCTAACAGCTATTCTGTTTTCGAGCGACCTATCTACTGTGGAGTCTATGAGCGAGAATGAAATTAAAGTTTCAAACTTGGCCAATATCTTAAAATCAGACAAAGGGCCCAAACTATTTCGCCACGCGAAATTATCTCCCCTACTCCCAACATTTACGTCCGCTTAACGCGTGTCGTAACTGTCACCTACTGACCACGATGTACGCGTGTCAGTTTCAAATCCCAGACAGCCTGACTCCATGGCAGGGCAGTTTTCACACTACAGCTGACCATGGCCCAAGTGAGCGCCGTGTCAGTTTGGGATTTTCCAGCCAAATGTCTGGATACTGACCGGTGCAGATGTAAAGTATCACACCTCACCCGGGACTTATGCCGAGAAGAAGCTCGCGCGCTCGGTGAGAATGTAGACGATTTGCTACGTCCTGTGTTCAGCGAACCGACTTATCACGCCTTCTGACGCCCTGCAGCCCTGACATCTACGTAATATCGTCCTAGCGCGATTCTCAGTTTAAGAGAAAGGAAAACAGGTAAAGTTTGCGAATTATATGAAAATAATATACGCAAAACGAATGGATGAAAAATATACAGGAAAAAATGAAATACAGAGATAATAAAAGAGAGAATTTATGTGAAAGAATAGGAAGAAGATGTAGGAAATTAAATGACTATAAACCCTACGTGACAGCCACAATATTACTCTTTTGCACACACTGTGTCACTCACAAATAGTAGGGTAAAGAAGCAAAGTTAGATTGAGGATTTGGTAGTCTGAACTGAACGAACAATCCTATCGAGGTTAACTCAATTTATTTCAATTTAGAAATGTAAATAAATCAATAAGGATTTTACAGCAAATAATAATAAAGATTATCACGAGAAAACAAACTCACAACAATTTGATGATTTTAAAGAAGAAAAAAATTATTACACAAATAGTGAAAACAAGGATTATAAATGAATTTTGTTAGTAAAGTTCCCGGCAGGCCTGATAGGCTTTTGCTGGAAAATATGTGAAATACTGATTGTGTGAAAATGAATGTTTGTTCCTTTGTTCCTTTGGTGTGATGGTTGGAAACAACTTATATCCTGGGGTTCTCTTGGAAAAATATAACGTAATCCAATGCTTGAAATTAACTTCACTGTTCGAATAAGGTATCCACAAAGGGCACAGAATCTGAACACGATTTTATAAATCCAAGATTGGTGTAACGACTTCACTGTTCGAATAAGGTATCCACAAAGGGCACATAATCTGAACACGATTTTTATAAATCCAAGAAAGGTGTAACGTATCCACAGTTGATGCGATATCCACAGATAACGAATTTGCTTCCAAAGGTGGGATGGAGGGTTAAAATGGGTGGAGTATGGTAGGGGTGAGGTTTGGAGTTGAGAATGTTTGAAATACTTGAAATAATTGAAGGGAATTATTGTGACTGGTGGAGACGAGGACTATATGGCCACTGGCCCACGGTAACCTCTTTTCAGCAATAAGAGACAAGACTTGCACTGCATAAATCCGCTCCGGAATTTTATATTCTGTAAGTTAAACTAGAGGGCACTTTGTTTATTTAACTCAAGTCTCCCTATGCACAGTTTTACTTTACAAGAAAGTGCGTCTTTCTCTTACAGTATGCTTATCACCAAGTGAAGTCTAAAAAAACTAGTTTCTTAAAGAAAGAATTAACTCTGCGACAATCTCCATATATTTAGCAGTGCAAGGAAAGCTGCTGTTAGCTTTTGTAGTCTTATTATTATCACAATATCTGTCTACCCATTTGTGTCCGTATTACTGCTAAGGTATATGTACGTTTCTACGTCGTGTACGTGGCAATGAAAGAGCTGACAGACTAGCTTCAAAAGCAACCCATAGATGGTGCATTGGCCATGGATAAGGAAGAAATACTGAGGGCGATTCATGTTCGTCTATTAGAGAATAACAATGCAATCGATGAATCATCAAGGCTAAAATTGCTGGAATTTGGCATCAAACGTAAGGCCAGCAGGGATGGACGTATGAGAGGACGCTTCCTTTGTTTATACAACCAGTGCGCAACAGGAACAATTAGCATTCATACTCTTCGACATTTGCTGCGGGAGACTGAACACCTATGGGTTTGCCCGGAGTGCAATGACGTCGATTCTGATTAACAATAACAATACGTCTGGTAGTGGTGTTTCTTCCAGTACAATCTTTGTTATCGTTTCCTACATCTATTCTCATTATCACTGTGGGAGAAAACAAAGATAATTTTATGAGAATGCGAGTAACACAAAAATAAAATAAAAATGTGATTCACTATCGTTAGCATTATCTTATTCTGATACGATAACCTAAAGCCAATGAGATCTCTTTTGTTGAGAAGAAAGATTCATTTGATCTAGACATTCAATGACTCTTCGACAGTAACCTGTCAATATGAAGTTTTGCCTTTCTGCCACTTGAGTTGACAGCTTGTCGATTCAATTACTTTATCGGCAGATAAGGAGTCCAATTCCTTGGTCTTCCCGGGATCAAGTAATAACAATGAACTGTGTTGAAGATGGTTTAGGCGATTGCAAGCCAGCCTTTTCTCTCTCTCTCTCTCTCTCTCTCTCTCTCTCTCTCTCTCTCTCTCTCTCTCTCTCTCTCTCTCTCTCTCTCTCTCTCTCTCTCTCTCTCTCTCTCTCTCTCTCTCTCTCTCTCTCTCTCGCAGCCTCTCTCTCGTGGCCTCTCTCTATCCCTGTCTCTCTCTCTCTCTATCTTTATAGTGGTAGTTTGTCTTTATTTCCGTATATTAAAAGGGGCTGAAATGTAAAAAGGCAATAATGCGTCAGTTCAATAATGCGTTTGTTCGTCTGTTCTCGTGTGTCATTCTCTCTTTAATTTATTATCTGTTTTGAATTTAGAGCAAGTCAATGCAATCTCAACTTCTTCGTCTTCTTCTCCTCTTCCTTCTCCTTCTTCTCCTCCTCCTCTCCTTCTCCTCCTCCGCCTCCTCGTTTCACAGTCTCTTCTTCCTCGTTTTTTTTTTATCGTTCGTTTTGTCATCGTGATAATGAAAACTTAAACACACACACATTACATTACTTTCATACTTTGACGTTCTTAACCCACCACCCTCTGCCGTTATATGCATCCAGCGTGTGACATTTAGCCACATATTTGCTGCATATTCCACTGTCCTGCCATATTCCGTTCGGTTGTTTTCGATGTACTGAATTTCAAAATGCCACGTGTCCGATCAAGTTACCACCATTTTAGGATAGTTCCTTTCATGAAGATGATGAGCATTTAGTTCAAGCAATCTTATGGAATCGCAAAAAAACTTTATTTTATAGATCACAATCTGATTGTAATATCATTTTTAACGTATTACATACTGGTAGTCCTGTGTAGTCAAAGTCGTGCACTAGTGTGAGGTCAGGTGAGAGAGTTTGAACGAGTTACACTTAAAACTGATAACAATGATTTTTTAAATTTTTTTTTTTAAAGACGAAGAATGCGCATTACTGACGTTTGGCTAACCCCTTTTTCTTGGTTTCATTTCCTTGTCTATGTTTTTGTGCGGTCGGTAAAGTTTTTCCAAGACCATCGCTGGTGTTCTTCATTGGTTACACTTTTTGATTTCCTACTTTGAGAACGATTGGTAACACGGCCGGTTTGTTTGAAACGGCTTATTTAGTATAATAATAATAATAATAATAGCCCCTTCAGTCATAACTGACTATGGGAATGCGCCCCTGAGGTGACAGCCCTCAGCTGCTTATTTTCCTGGTGCTCCTTTCGACGTTTTCTCCTCACCTCTGCTTCTTGTGTGAGCCTCTCTTCGCCCAATCTGAGGTGGCGCCGTAAATAGCATCGCCACTTAGTGCGATCGGCAGCTTCATCCTCCCATGTTGCTGGATCCATGTCCAGTGCCCTCATATCTCTCTTGCACACATCTTTGAACCTCAGCTGTGGTCGCCCAACTGTTCTCTTGCCATCTGCTAATTGTCCGTAGAAGATATCTTTTGGGATGCGACCATCTTCCATGCGGCGAACATGGCCAAGCCAGCGAAGTCTGCGCTGTCTAAGCAGCGTATACATACTTTGAAGGCCAGCACGTGACAACACCTCAACATTTGTCACTTTATCTTTCCACGAGATGCCGAGGATGCGGCGTAGACACCGCAAATGGAAGGTATTGAGCCTTCTTTCTTGCTTAGCATAGGTCGTCCAGGTCTCGCTGCCATATAGGAGTGTGCTGGTGACGCAGGCATTATATACCGCAGCTTTGGTCTTCATTGTGAGTTTAGAGTTTCCCCAAACACGCGAAGTGAGGCGGGCAAAGGTAGCTGCAGCTTTGCCAATGCGGCTGTCGATTTATGTATCCAGTGAGAGTTTGTCATTGATGGTAGACCCTAGGTATGTGAAGTGGTGCACCACTGCCAATTCATAGTTATCGATAGTGATAACTGGTGCAGCACCCACATCCTGACTCAGCACATTCGTTTTCTTTAGACTTATTGTGAGGCCAAAGTCCTTGCATGCTTTAGTGAAGCGATTCATCAAGCTCTGAAGCTCCTGTTGGCTTTGAGTGACGACTGCAGCATCATCAGCGAACAACAAGTCTCTTATAGTGACCCTTCTGATTTTTGTCTTTGCCTTCAGCCTTGAAAGAAAGGCAAAGAAGATTCCGAAGAGGGTCGGAGCCAGAACACAGCCTTGTTTAACTGCCACTTTCGAAACTGTTCCCTTAACATGGAATGACTTTAAGTTTTATTTTGTTTCCAGAAATAAAATGTAATGAAATAAAATATTAAATGGCAAATACACTGAATTTACAATAGAGTCCAAGAATAGCTGCCCGCTATGTATGTGATCACGCGGTGAGCAAGCCAGACCTGACGTTGAGCTGTAAAAAAAAAATATATTATGTTAGCTTTTTTGTTTCTTCATATACACGCATTTGATAAATGTAAAGAAATAAAAATTTTAAAATAGGGAATGACTTTTTTTAGCCACCCTGTAGCTTCGAGATATAGATTTGTATTAATTTATACTATGGTGTTCGACTTGTGCATGCGCGCAACTGATTTCTACTCACCCATAATATATATAAATAAAATATAGCATATATTATATATATTATATAATAATATATGTTAGTACAAATAATATTATATATAAAATATATATTACCTACATTATATATATATATTTATGAAAATAATAGCAACACCGGAAATTTATATAGTTTTATATATATAAAATATGAAAATATATATTAATGGCAAATATATATATATATAATATATTTAATACACGCGTGTGAGCAAGCCAGTGCGACTATATATATATATAAATATATATTATTTATATATACGCATTTGATATAATAAAGAATATAAACATATTTACATATACATATTACATATACATATACATATTAATAATACTATATATATATATATATATATATATATATATATATATATATATATATATATATATATATATATATATATATATATAGGTAGGTAGGTGGATGGAATGGAATAGGATATAATTAGACAGACAGATAGATAGATAAACAGACAGAGAGACAGACAGAAAGACATAAAGGTAGATAGACAGACAGACAGACAGACGAACGATACGATACGATAGATAGACTGACAGACATAGAGATAGAAAGATGTTAAGACAGAACAAACGAACGAACGAACGAACTTTATTTTCAAAGGGTTTAGATTTGGGCACCCAGGCCCGTCTAACATTCTGCCCTTCCTTTCTCTCGTCTTCCATACTGAATCCATTTATTCTCACATGTATCTTAAATCTTACTTAAATAGACAGAGAGATAGATAGATAGATAGATAGATAGATAGATAGATAGATAGATAGATAGATAGATAGATAGATATATAGATAGATAGATAGATAGATAGATAGATAGATAGATAGATAGATAGATAGATAGATAGATAGATAGATAGATAGATAGATAGATAGATAGATAGATAGATAGATAGATAGATAGATAGATAGGATGGATGGATGGATGGATGAATGGATGGATGAATGAATGAATGGATGGATGAATGAATGGATGGATGGATGGATGAATGGATGAATGAATGAATGGATGGATGGATGGATGAATGAATGAATGGATGAATGGATGGATTAATGAATGGATTAATGAATGGATGAATGAATGAATGGATGAATGAATGGATGAATGAATGAATGAATGGATGAATGGATGGATGGATAATGGATGAATGGATGGATAATGGATGGATGAATGAATGGATGAATGAATGAATGAATGAATGGATGAATGAATGAATGAATGAATGGATGAATGAATGGATGGATGAATGAATGAATGGATGGATGAATGGATGAATGAATGGATGAATGAATGGATGAATGGATGAATCATTTTCCTCTTTTGCTCCATGTGGAGATATATATTATATACAGGAGAAACGTGCACAGTTTGAATTACTCAATGCTGATTCTAGAATCTCTTAAATGTCGTCTGCAAATTTGTGTTTTAAATTAAATGTTACGACCTGTACCCTGCTGTATCCAGTCAACTTCGGCCACATTTTCTTTGTGAAAAGTTCAGCTCGAGATGAAGAGCGCCTGTCAACAGCTCTGGTCTGCTGAATAACAGATGTTCAGCAGACGCCGATCTGGAGCAAACGTGCTAATTTCGCTTTCCCGCTTAGGTTCAACAATACGGATACTGGTCTAGCACCTTAAGACAGCATCGCTCGTGCGTAGGATGTTTTTAAATAAAGCATGGTTCCAGCGCGGAACCCATGCCACTTTCCCATGATTCCTTTCAGTTTTCTAGTAGTTCTCGACGCGGTCTGTTTGTTGTCTGTACCAAACACTGATTGATAGATCCGAGAGGACTGCGCTACGATCTATGTCAGTTACTGAGAGTCATAGACGTTTTCTGACTCTTTGACACTTCGCACCTGGTCTAAGATGGGTACAATGTTAAATGCCAGTGCTTATGTATGTACGTCAGGGGCGATTTAAGTAATAAACTCACTTCTTCGGGTGTCATTGTAGCATTCTAGTCTGTATTTCTTTATACATCAAGGGCCTGTCACTGGTTACACAGATGTTACCCCGAGTTTGAGATGGTGCTTTTTAGAAATTATGTCTTTGGACTAGCTCATTAGAGATATATGTATTCTAGCCGGCAGACCAGATATAAGTAACTTTGTGTTAACGATATAGATTCTTGTCTCCCAGCAAGCAATGGGTTTTTTAAAACCACTTTCTATTTAAGATCGCCTGAGTTCCGTATATTTGTTTCGTTTCACATCTTTGACACTCAAAATTTCTATGTTCCACTCATCGTAGAGAGCTGAAACGTTACATGTAGCTCCATTCTTGGTACATTTGAATAATTCAAGTTTTGACCGGCCGATTTTATATAATTACTAAAGCAGTGTAAAATAGGGGGAAACAACTCCAAGGAATAGTTGCATAGTAAGGGAAATAATGAATATAAATATAGATTGTGTTTCGTATCTAAAGCGGCGGACGTCGGATGGTGAGTGGTGATATGCTATTAAACCAGCATATTTATTCAAAAACTTAGAACGGCGAGTTTTATGTTTTAAACACAGCTCTAATGGTTTAGAAGTCAGCCACAAAATGTTCCGACTTTGACTTGTAAAATTTTAAACGTTCGACTTCAACTCTCGACTCTGGCTACAGTTTCCTCTAGTCATAAGGCATAACATTCAGTCGGAACCCAGACAATTTTTTTCCGATTCCGACTTCACAAAAAACGGCCGACTCTACTACTCCGAACCCGACTTCACAGCCCTGGCTCTCGTAATGACCAACTTTTTAACTGAGCTAACATTAGGTTTTTTAACGTAATAAATTGAATTTTACTAGACGGAGGTCACAATAGTTCCGACAAATTAATATGCAATTATACTGCGTACAGCAAGTGAAAGGTAAAGGCAGGCAGTCCCATAGCAGATACTGCCGTAAGGGAATGAAGCGTTAGAGACTTCCCTATACAGGGCCCAGTATCGAGAGGTGGGGTGACCAGTTCCCGTCCTCGCTGTCTTTTCCTTCCCTTACTCAAGAGCAAAGTCAGGTACCCATTTACAGCTTGGAGCTTGTCGATACTGTGAATCGAACCAGGCTCCTTTACCGCGAGAGAACAGCGCTATAGCCAATCTGTCAAACTTTTATTTCCAAATACACTAGAAGACAGACAATAAATACTCCATACATTCTACTGCATAAAATAAACGTGAACAGCCAGTTATCATTAATAAGTAATTCATCATATAACTTATGTTCTCAAATGTGTATTTTTTGTTATGGTCTTTAATGTTTTTATGGGTATTGCCTTCACTATCCAACGCCAAAGAGCCACCACTGTATATACGTAAGTTCTCGACTTACGACAGATTTCCGTTCCGATCACCCCGTGGTAAACTGAAATGGTCGTAACTCAGAAATCAGTATTTACTATATGCACCAAAAGGTTTGGTTCGGTTAAGTTTTCAGGACTATCTTCATGGCACACGGACAACTCCATAAGTGCTCCGATCTCCTCCTTTAGATCTGTGGCCGTGTACGGACTTGTCTACTATTCTCTACTTATGCTTTTGTTAATCGTAAAGGGTTCGCATCACTGCCCTATCAGTAGACGGCTTGTATTTTACGTTCATAACATGCTTGCTGACGCCCACTCTAAGACATTTTGTAAGACGTCAAACGGTAGTCTTTTTTTTGTAATGATGAACGAGGTGACTTTATTTACACATTTGATCTTAGTGCAGCTTGTATCGTGAAAATAGCAATTTTACATCAAAATTTCAGCCTTCAATATATATATATATATATATATATATATATATATATATATATATATATATATATATATATATATATATATATATATATATATATATATATATATATATATATATATATATATATATTAGCGACGTTCAATCATAAACCTCTCAGTTTCTTTCATCCGTCTAGTTAACTGTTCTAGTGGCTACTGGTTCTATAAGTTGAGAACCACTATTGCTAGTTCTTTATTTCCACTGTATTCATTATTCTAAACGTCTATCTCAATTTGTTTTCATATGGTTATCTGCAGCTATTCTTGGCATATCTGGATAAGGAAACTGGCCTAACCGCCAGGGATGTGCATTTACCAAGTTATACTGCTCACTAGACTGTCAGCTTGTTTATTGTACTCACTATAGTTATAAAACTCATAATGTTCAACGTACCTGATCTTTCGAACACAACACATTTCTCAGAATACCTAACACTGTCCTACACACACGTGGCAAATATCGAGATAGACGTCTGGATGATAGTTCATCTTTTCTGCCACCACAAAAATCAACCAATATATAATGGCTTATCACCCCATGGAACTTCTACTCGTTACCACATCTAGAAGCTAACTCTATCACAGCTGGGAGCAAACTGATTTAATCTAAAAAGTCGATTTACAACGACGACTATTTTCGAACACTCCAGAACACTTTGTCTGACAAACAACTCACAAGAACATAAATTCCACGTGCATAGTTCCCCTCGCTCACCTTGCCAAAACCAGACAAAAACAAAACACAACAATCCTCAACCAAGGGATGTTAGCACAATTTTTGAGCCCCTCTCTTCCTTCTATCGATTATTCCCCTTGGACTACTAATTAAAAGTCAGCTAATCTCATAAAATAACAGAATTTTTTTCCTCTTAACCAGCCTAACGGTTACAGATCACACAAGGAGGATCTCAGCATAGTACACGAACTCAGTAGCACGGGCGAGAATTCCAATGTGTGTATATAGGAATCACACATTCTATAAATGTTTTTGTGGTGGGTAGGTTTCTAATTTTTGTAGTTTTGCCAGGGCAGCGGCCTTATGACCTACTCTTAACGATTTTAAGCTGCCGTGGGATATTTTAACCAAAAGGACATGTTAACAACTAAAACGCCCGAATTTTAAAATGTGTAGGTCCGTTTTGTTATAGTTTTTTTAAAACAAATGTTTGTTTATAGTAAAACTAGCAATAACCCGTCAACATTGACAGGTTATTAATTATAGTGTGTTGTTTCTGTTACATGTATTACAGACGGTACTCTCACTACTGTGGTCATTTCATTGCAGGGGACCGTCATTAGATATCTGTAGTGAAAATTATATGGATGTATTAAATATGAAGACATGGAGTAACCTTACCTAAATGACATGTGGAGCAGTGATAATGATCTAATGGATCGTAAATTGACTAAATAACTAACATTTCTTTTATGACAATATGTCTCGTATAATTGTTCGTGCATCTTTTAAAATCTTGCCCTGGTCGACTTACTGCCTCTGAGAAGCCATGGTCGACTTACTGCCTCTGAGAACATCGTTTGAAGTTTGACGAAACTCCAGGTCATGTACTGTTTATCAATTGTGTTGTTGGCTTCTTTTCATAATCGATCTGTTCATGCACACCGTCATTTTGCGCACTTTTTCTATTTTCGGGAGAATACATATAAGAGGAAGCAATACAATTATTGTCTAACTTTCAACCACAGTTGCACCCCATTAGCTGTGGTTGAAAGTTAATGTACTCTCTAGAAAATAGAAAAAGTGCGCAAATGACGGTGTGCAAAATGTGACCGACCGACCGACCGAAGTACTTACGGCAGGAATTATGGTATTGAATAATATAATGCGCAAATTATAACATTAAATTTCAGTACTGTAAGGTATTGTACTGTAAGGTATTGTACTGTACTGTGAAGTACTGTACTGTAAGGTACTGTACTGTACAGTAAGGTACTGTATTGTAAGGTTCTCTACTGTAAGGTACTGTACTGTAAAGTGCTGTGATGTAAGGTACTCTACTGTAAAGTGCTGTGATGTAAGGTACTCTACTGTAAGATACTCTACTGTAAGGTACTGTTTTGTAAGGTACTGTAATGTAACTTACTGTAATGTAAGGTACTGTAATGCAAGATAATGTACTGTACTGTAATGTACTGTATTGTAATGTACAGTAAGGTACTGTACTGTAAGGTGCTCCACTGTAAGGTGCTCTACTGTAAGGTACTGTACTGTAAGGTGCTGTACTGTAAAGTGCTGTACTGTAAGATACTCTACTGTAATAAATTATGAAGAAAAATATAAATTTACAATCGAACTTCGGGAGACGAAAATAATAGGATTAATGGGACGACCGTCGTAAGTACGAGTGGTCGCATACGTCGTTAAGTCTTAGACAGTCTATATATATATATATATATATTTATATACTGGGCGTGCCTCGATCCAGAAAATGGTGACACGATGTCAGATCTAATAAACAATACGTTATGAAAGTCGAAACATTGAAAAGTAGTTGATATTTGTATCTAACCAGCTGTACTTTGCGTATCGTGTTTGCTAGATAACTGGACAGATAACTGTTTCTGAAACTGTTATTCTCAAAACATATTTGGAATTTTGTGCTTGAAATAGACGAGGGTGTGTTGTGGAGGTGTGAGATTTACGACGAGCGATTGTGAGGGTAGGCAGATCTCTGATAAACCTTTGACCCCCACTGAATGACATCCCGTGTACAGTTGATGTGAACAGCGGGTCCCATTGGATTTGGTACTAAGGTTTAAATCTTTTGTGTTTGATTCACGAATAAAACTTGATATCTTGGCGTAGCGCGCACATTATGCTACAAGAGGGTTTTTTTATTATTATTTTATTTTATTTTAAGAAGTGAGGTCTTATAACCATTTGTTACTCTTATTGTTTATTTTATTTTCGTCGTTGTATTTGTTTTTTCACTCTGTTCGTGTTCAGTAATGCATTCTTCTGTTCCACTTCTTACATACCTTCTCCTGCTTTTCTTCTCACCCTCTCTCTCGTGCATCTATTTTCACCCTCCAATAAATAAAATCTCTCTATCCGCGACTCACACTGTTTATTCTCCAGCTTGTCCTCCCTCCGTCCTTCTCATCCCGCCTTTCTTCTCACCTTTCTCTTCTCCTTACTTTCCTTCTTCTGCTTCTTATCCTATCAATTATCTTGAAAACATACCTTTATGTTTGTCTGATATTTATTTACTGTTTACAGGCCTCGGGTTTCCCTTCCTTATGTGTTATAAATGTTTATACAATACCAAAAACCTACCCTCTGTCCTGTACTTACTGTTCTTAGTCTACTATCATTTACTAGACACAGTATTAAGGTCTTTGTCTTGTGTGGACTGACCTATACTGTATAATAGGGGAACAACAGAAGTGATTGCGTCATTAATAGGCTGGACTGCCCATGGTAAATTTCCGGTGTTATGTCTTGCGGTTCGCACTAATGACCCGTCATCGAAGCATCATTTTTTGGTGATGCCTAGATGGCAGGGAGGATAGTGTGATTCGCTTGCATAGCTAGGCGGGGTTGTCGCACGGAAGGTCCTGGGTTCGAGTCCTGGGTAAGCCACTCACGTCTGTTGTTTTTCTGTTGTCTAAGTGTTCTACTTCTTTATTTCTTACGAGTGCCTGAAAACATACCTTTATGTTTGTCTAATATTTATTTACTGACAATTGTATTGCAGGGCAGAAATGTAAAAAGGCAATTATGCCTATTTCTTTACCCTGATGAAATAAAGATTTCGTTCGTTCGTTCGTTCCCTTATCCTGCTTCTCCTTCTCCTCCTCTAACCCTCTTACCTTTCTTGCTTTTTCCTTTTTCTCCTCATCCACATGCTCACTCTTCTTCTCCTCCTGGTAAATGGGTATCTTACTTGTGTATAAATTATGGAAGGCAAAGGCAGAAAGGAAGGGACCGGTCACACCTCATGAAACAGAAATCTAGTATTGTTAACTCTCTAAGACCCATTCTGATTGGCGGTCTCTTATTTGGAAGAAGTTTCTTCATTGCGTTGTCTGACACACTCCAAACAATTATTCTCAAACAATCCTCACTCTAGTTCCCGCAGCTTGATCTGCGAGTTATTGCTCTGGAATAAATAAAAAAATATCTTCATTTCTGTGTTGTCGATACCTTCGTGTATTCCCGAGCAAAAAGGATCCCGTTACACGCCCATTGAGGCATATTGGGAATATGGTGTTAGGCCCATATTTTCTTGACCATCGGCACACTAGAGGTGATGTGGTCAGCATCACGCCGGCCGCCTTAACCTTCCCAGAGTTGCTCTGGTACCCAGTTGGGGCTGGGCCGACCCAGGAGCCGTTTGCGGCCTAAAAAAATCCCACCTCATCTGGGGATCGAACCATAGACAACTGAGCTAGGAAGCCAGCATCCCCAAGCAATCTTTATTTGAATGTTACCTGGATTACCAACGGGCTATTGTTCTAGAACAATTGTCATTTCTTTGTGGTCGATACCCTTATGAATATCCAAACAGTCCTTACTTTGGTTGTCTCACGTGTAAGTCTCTAAGACTTCAATCGTTACGACTATTTCGCCTTTGTTATTGTAAGCTAAATGATATACAAACGTATTAAAAGTAAATAATAACATAAAACCTCTTACCTGCGGTGGGCGATTCTTTAAAATATGCTATACTAGTCTATGCACTTACCTTTATCAACCACTGGAAGGAAGCAGCACTGGCGATAACTTATCCTCCCCTCCCCCAACTTTATAATTAACGAAAACAACAGTCTTAAAAAAAAAAGCCATGGCGAATTTTATCTTATTTTCCCCCCCCCTTGGTGTCAACCCCCCCCCCCCCCCCCCCCCCGCCCCTCTTTCCCCCCCTCACCCCCCCCCCCCCCTCCCCCCCCCCAACTACCCCTCCCCCCCCCCCCCCCCCCCCCCCCCCCACCCCCCCCCCCCATTAAACTGCAGTGTACCCGTCTTCCGTGCGTATATTAACGTTCCTAAAGTGCAGGGACGAGATTATTAAAAACGTCAAAAGATCTGACAAGTCCCCTGACCCATTCACGCGTCAATATTGCTTATAACTGCCTTAGTTATTTTTAAAAAGAAATGCTTGACGTGTTCTGTCTTGAACAGGGTTTCTTAACCTGTTTTTGTTCCATTGACCCCTTTGATTGACCGATGAAGACTATGGACCCCTTTGATTGTCTTATGAAGGCAGTGGAGACCTTCTTGGGGGAAACAAATGTACGTAAAAACATAATTTGAAACTTTACATTTTTAAATTGTAGGTTATGTACAAGAACTCCCTAGAATCCATTCACCGACCCTCAAGGGGTTCATGGACTACAGGTTAAAACAACCCTAGTCTATAAGAAGTTTGCTTAACCAACTGGTAGGTCGTCGATTTGTCTGTCATCACCACCCTTTGGTTCCATTTCAACATAAGAAGTAATGCTTAACCAACTGGAATGTGATGGGTAGGTTGAATTCTTGAATTGATGGGTAAATTGATTTGTCTGTATAAAAGACGGGAGAAAGGAAGGGCAGAATGTCAGACGGGCCTGCGTGCCCAATTCTCAACCCTTTGAAAATAAAGTTCGTTCGTTCGTTCGTTCGTTCGTTCCCCATGGATCATTTAAAAAAAAGGATCCCGTTACACGCCCATTGAGGCATATTGGGAATATGGTGTTAGGCCCATATTGTCTCGACCGTAGGCACACTAGGAGTGATGTAGTCAGCATCACGCCGGCCACCTTAACCTTCCCAGAGTTGCTCTGGTACCCATTTGGGGCTGGGTGGACCCAGGAGCCGTTTGCAGCCTAAAAAAAAATCCCACCTCATCTGGGGATCGAACCATAGACCACTGAGCTAGGAAGCCAAGGATCATAGGTCTTCAAAAAACGTATTCCAAGTCTTCCTGTTCTTTGGCTTCAGCTCCAGGTCTTTCGACGTCTTCTTTTTTCTCTTAATGTTTGTCTCCAGTTCTCATCTTCATTTTTTTCTTTGACCCAAATGTTTGACCCTGGGTGTTCAAGACTGAGGACTTTCTTATAATGCTATTAACAGTTTTCTTCAGTGTGTGTTTTATTCATGGACATAGTCGTCTTTTCATCTTTTGTTCCACTGGCACTTGAAGATGGTCCAGTGTTGTTTCCAGTTGGATTTGAAAATTCTAGTTTTAAAATCTGTCTTTTAACTCTTGAAGGACGAAACGCCAGTATTCGGGGCCGACCGTTCCAGACACTCATGACGAGGCCAGTTTTCAGAGCGCGTATTTTTTAACTGTTTTGTTTTGTCATAATTCTACATTTTATTAATCCTAATTCAATTTCCTTTAGAACTGTATACAACATTGTTACACTTTATAAAAACTTATCTTGACACGTTCAAACTATAAGAAAACTCAAAGTGCCAGAAAAGTTATTGCGTCAAACTTGAGAAAACTACCAACGTGCTTTAAGAGTTAATTAAATGTTTAAATTTTGTAACGTTATACAAGAAAGTTTCCTTTACATTTTTTTTTTTTTTTTTTGGTTTGCTTCACAACTGTCAAAAGCAGGGAATTTTTATTTATTAATTTTTTTTTTCAATCCGCAAAAAAAATTCTTTTCTTATTTTTCCCCGTTTACATTATTTGTATTAAAATGACACATAATGAACATTAAACTTATAAAGGCCAAACATTGTAAAGATAACCAAACATTTACAAGAACAACATAAAATGATGTGGTTAAAGAGCTGTTATGTAATTAGTCAAATTCCACTCCGTTTATTTATGTACAGCACAAGCTGACAGTATAAGGTGTTGGCTTTAATTCTTCTACTCTCGTCATTGTTTTGACTGATATACGCGCTCATGTAAGAATAATTTGGTCACTAGAATTTACCACAGTGAAAATAACAGCTGGGAAACTTATTCAGGCCATAAATCGAGGATTCTTCAGCAAAAGAGAGATTGGCAAGAAGAAGATTGCTGTATATCTCTCCACCTATGTCCCAGTCTTGACGTGTGGATGCGAGTCATGGGCAATGACTACAACACACAAAAGCCAGATCCAAACCTCAGAAATGAGGTATCTGAGGAAGGTGGTTGAAGTAACAAGAAGAGATATGGTCCGCAACCAGACCATACGTCAAGGCCTAAAAACCCAATCCTTGCAGACCCAAGTAGAACAGTCCCAACTAAGATGGTTTGGCCATGTCTGCAGAATGGGAGAAGATCGGCTACTGTCGTAGATTTCCGATAGGAGAATTAAGACTAGGTTTGGTCCCTTCTGAATAGGTTTGAATAGGTGATAGACTCAGTGAGAGTTAGTGAAAGGTAATAGAATTTCCACACACGTGAGATGATAGATTTTGATATAGTGGCTGTCTCTGAAAGCGAAAAGAATTCTTCTCTCTCTCACCTATCTTCTACAACAGTTGTTACAGCGTCAGACAGACTACACCAATATACATATTACGTATATTTCTATCACTCACAGGCACGCACATACACGTGACGACAGGTAAACACACAGACGTGGGAAAACTATAACAATGATATATATATTATCTAGAACGAGCTGACCAAACACGATTATTAAGTTCAAGAGCGATTTTATTATCAGGAAAAATCGGCTCACAACATCAAAGAAAGTACATCAAGGAAAATACATATACACATAGTCATAAAAAATCAAGGAAATGTTGCAAGGATGATAGCCCCGTTATGGTGTTAACTCTAGGTTTAGCCCGGCCCCGTTAAGAGAACAGATGATGGCACCAGAGTCACAGATACATAGGGTTTGAGTCTAAGAGTTTTTCTTTGTTTTATCTCGTAATTATATGCACAGAGTTTGAAAAAAAATCTGATTTAACCTAAGACAAAAACACAAGAACTCTAGCCTTAGCAACAAATTATGCAGATTGGAAAAAAAAAATTAGGACAGCAACAGGGTGTCAAAGATATAATAGTGAAAATATCACTCAGACCAGCGTACACTCATTCATTCCGCCATGGCTTCTCATTCTTGTACTCACGACTTTGCTTGCTGCCTTTTTAGATTTTCACACAGACTCTAAAAAAAATGCAGTCTTCTGCCAAGAAGTCCCCAGTTCCAAAAGACGTATTTAACTTGGAGTCTCCGGGAACGACTACTTGGGTATGCAAATTTGTTTCAAATGTCTGATTAAGTCACCTAACAATTATTCCAGGCGCGGGAGTTAGCAGAGCACAGTGTCAATAGCGTAGGTTTCTAAAAAAATGATGAATGTCAGGTCGGTGCCTTCCCTCAGTATAGGATTCACTTTAGTCACACCACAGATTTGTCCACAAGATATAATCTAGTCGGGAAATGATTGTTAATATTCACGCCACCAGGCAGCAAATTATGTAGAGTTTCTAGAAGAAATTAAGTGCTGGCTCCAAGGTCCAGTATTTATCATTACAGTCTTTGAAAACCCGTTATAGGGATATTAGTATTTCTGTCTAACTTGCACCGTCAGATCAGTGTTACTTGAGAAAACCCACGTGGTTCAAAATAAGGACTGTCTATTTCTTCACAAGTATGGAAACTACTACTAGGTGCTGGTAAAGTTAGGGTCACCCCAAAACTTTCACTGTGTGGAGGAAAAATAACACATATAATATAATAAACAGAATCTGTACTGGTTAAAACTTACATTTAAACTTGCAAGCAGAGAGCTTTGCTTATCATTTTAAACTTCCCGTGACGTAAGTTATATTTAAAAATCAGCAATCCTCATAAATTAAGAACACGTGCGTATTCCGTCACCATTCATGAGGCTGGATTCTAGAGTTTATACGTTAGTTTAGAAAAATACACTCGACTGAGTATTAGCAGTTAAATTAAATTTATAAATAGCTACAATTGCCGTTATAAGCTAGAAATTTTAATTTTATTCTGCTTTCCACTGAATGCTTCCCTAGAAAATATAATAGCCTACCACTTTATTTCTCTTCTGCGCTAAAGAAATAGATTAAAATGAATTAAGCGATTTAACACTTTAACACTCACAAAATCTATATATCTATCAGAGTTCGAGAGAAAGAATAGGAAAAAGATGTAGGAAATTAAATGAATATAAAACCTACGTGACAGCTACCACGACAAGCATGGGAAACAAAGAGCCAGGGATCCAGACCCCCAGGACGACCCAGAGTCCGTTGGGAGGACAACATTAGACAATCTTTGAAGGACCGAGGACTAGACAGGAACCAGGCCAGGAGGAAGACAGCCGAAAGGACAGTATGGCGCTCTCTCTTCCAAACCTCTACACCTCTCGATAGAAGAGGAACGACTAAGTAAGAAAATAGCAGTTTCCTTTTAACGCTCATATCACTTCCTTTTTTTTTTAAAGCATTTAGAGTAGTTTCCACTTTTTTGTCTCTAGAGCTTGTATCCGTTAGTCTATAACGAAGATTGTATGTTCGTAACGCAAGTCATTTCTGTGTCGGTTTGTCCTTGAAAGACATAAAGGTAATCCCATAGCAGATACTGCCGTAGGGGAGTGGAGTGTTAGAGACTTCCATTTACTAGGTGCAGCTTCGGGAGGTGGAGTGACATTTTCCATTCCTCACTGTCTTTGTCTTCCTTAACTCACGAGCAGAGCCAAGTACCCATTTACATCTTGGTAATCTGTAGCGTGACGCCACTGTGTTGCGAACCTGGCATCTTTGCAGCGAGAGGCTAGCGTTGTAACCACTTTGCCAAACGGACGCTCATTGTACACTACCTTCTGTTTTTTTTCGCTTTCTCCACTTCATTTTTAAAAATTGTAATCTAATTACAACTGTATATTTTTAATCTACTCTATTTACAACTGTATATTTTTATTCAACTCTATTTACAACTGCATATTTTCATTCCACTCTATTTACAACTGTATATTTTCATTCTACTATAATTACGAGTGTATATTTTCATTCCACTCGATTTAAAACTATATTTTCATTCTACTCTATTTTCAACTGTATATTTTCATTCCACTTTATTTACAGCTGTATATTTTCATACTACTCTATTTACAACTGTATATTTTCATTCCACTCTATTTACAAATGTATATTTTCAGTCCACTCTATTTACAACTGTATATTTTCATTCTGGTTCCAATGGTTGTTATTGCCGGGAGTTGTAGTGAGGATAAGCTCTCACTGCAGATAAATACTTCTATGGCACGCGCCTCAAACAGCCTCTGACAACCAAGTCCAGCTCCCGGCCTTCACGTGTGGCTCAATTTGAGCCCGGCGGAACTGTTTCCACTGATGGGAGAAGGGGCAAAGGCGAGCGACTGGCGCCTTAAAACCAGCAGATAGGGCTCGTGATCCTTGGTTGGTAGCTTATCTAAGAGAAGGAACTCTGAATTCAAACCACCGCTGCCTTGCGGGAATATCCATTTATGGAATTGGCTTCGGGAGTAAACCCTGAGGATAAATCCGGAGTCGGAGTCCCTAAGGCAGTCTAATGTCGATTCGACATTATTCTGGCAACTCCTGCGACATGGCTGGTACCAAATTGTATCGGCTACTGCCGTTCCTTTGGATCTACCGGCTGTGTGGAGAGGGGGAACATGCTGCATGGGCAACAGCTTGATCTCCATATAACTGTGCCCAAGCTCGCGTCCTGGAGAGGACACTCCAGCTTCTTCCGACAGTGGGAGAGGTTCTAGGATCTCACTGGACAGCTACCGCCCGCTTCAAGCTGGGCAGCCCCCAGTCAATAAGGTGTTGTCCCGCCACTGTCTGCTTTCCCCATTGGGTGCATGGGGATTAGGGTCAAACCCGAACTGTGGACAGAAAAATTTTGCACCAAGCAATTATCGAAAAAATAGAAATAAGCAAACTCTCAGATTGGGATGCTGGAACGTCCGGACTATGTTGACTGGACTATCCGAAAACCTGCAAGATGTAAACGATGTAAGAAAGACAGCCATAATTAATGATGAGCTTAAACGACTTCAGGTGGATATAGCTGCACTTCAGGAAACGCGCCTGGCG
Source organism: Oreohelix idahoensis (assembly GCA_024509875.1). Taxonomy (NCBI): domain Eukaryota; kingdom Metazoa; phylum Mollusca; class Gastropoda; order Stylommatophora; family Oreohelicidae; genus Oreohelix; species Oreohelix idahoensis. The sequence goes on from JAMPIV010018970.1 coordinate 443,179, forward strand.
GGCTCTGGAATGGTGAGCGAGAAGGACTACACATTTTATTGGCAAGGGAAAGATCTTAATAAAGCTAGAGAACACGGAGTAGGTTTTGCGGTCAAAAAATCGCTAACTAAAATGGTTGAACCAGGCGAGAATGGATCAGAACGCCTGTTAACGCTCCGCCTGCAAACTAGCACAGGTCCCATCACCCTTGTCAGTGTGTATGCTCCTACTCTGTACTCTGCCTCAGAAGCTAAAGATGAGTTCTACGAGAATCTAACAGCAATTATCAAAAGCATACCTAGGCAAGAACAGCTTGTTCTCCTTGGTGACTTTAACGCTAGAGTGGGTGCCGATAATGTTTCATGGCCTTCATGTCTGGGCAGGTTTTGGTATTGGCAAGATGAATGAAAATGGACAACGGCTCTTAGAGTTGTGCGTCCACCATGACCTCTGCGTGACCAACACCTACTTTCAGACAAAACCCCAGCATAAGGTGTCATGGAGACACCCACGATCCAAGCACTGGCACCAACTTGACCTGATTCTCGTCAGAAGGCCACTCCTCAGGTCTGTGCTCTCCACGCGCTCGTACCATAGTGCAGACTGTGATACAGATCACTCCTTGGTTTGCTGCAAAATCAGAGCACAACCAAGAAAACTCTATCGTGTCAGACATGAAGGGAAACCACGCATTGATACCAGCAAGATGTCAGACCCTTTCATGATAGCTCAATTCACTGCGACCTTCGAGAAAGTGCTCAGTAGCCCTCAGCATGGTGATACTATTACAGAGAACTGGGAGCATCTACGGAACACCATTCAAAGTACTGCACTTGCCACCTTTGGTAAGAAAACAGCAAAGTCAAATGACTGGTTTGATGCTTCATCAGATGTGATGGCACCTGTCATTGAAGCTAAGCGCAGTGCTATGAATGAATACAAACGTTCACCGAGTGTCAGAACCCTACAGATCCTGAGGGCTACGAGAAGCAAAGTTCAACAAACTGCTCGACGCTGTGCAAATGACTATTGGCTCCAGCTCAGTGAGAGCACCCAGATCGCAGCGCAAACAGGCAACATTAGACAAATGTATGACGGTATAAAGAAAGCACTTGGCCCCCATAAAAGTAAGACGGCACCGCTAAAAACCATCAGCGGAGAGAAGCTAACCGATAAGGGTAAGCAGATGGAGAGGTGGGTTGAGCACTACTCTGAGCTTTACGCTAGAGACAATACCGTTACGCCTGCAGCCCTTGATGGTGTCAACAGTCTGCCAACTATGGAAGAGCTGGATGCCGAACCAACATTAGAGGAACTCAGCAAGGCCATTGATAGCTTGGCCTCTGGCAAAGCACCAGGCAGTGATGGGATTCCTCCTGATTTAATCAAATGCTGTAAGAGCACGCTATTACATCCCCTGCATAGGGTGCTGTGCCAGTGCTGGGAAGAGACAACTATTCCTCAAGACATGCGAGATGCCAAGATTGTAACACTGTATAAAAATAAAGGAGACAGAAGTGATTGCAATAACTACAGAGGCATCTCTCTTCTTAGTATTGTTGGTAAGGTTTTTGCCAAAGTCATCTTAATGCGACTACACAAGTTAGCTGAACGCATATATCCAGAGGCACAGTGTGGATTCCGAGCTGGCAGATCAACAACAGACATGATCTTCTCTCTCCGCCAGCTTCAGGAAAAATCAAGAGAGCAGAAAAGACCATTATATATCGCCTTTATAGACCTCACAAAAGCATTCGACCTGGTTAGTAGGGATGGACTCTTTAAAATCCTCCTGAAAATAGGCTGCCCTTCTAAAATGCTGGAAATGATAAAGTCATTCCATGACGGCATGAAGGGAACAGTCCAATATGCTGGAAGCACGTCACAGCCCTTTGATATACGAATTGGCGTTAAACAAGGCTGTGTTCTGGCTCCGACCCTCTTCGGAATCTTCTTTGCCTTACTCTTGAAACATGCATTCAGAGATGCAACTGAAGGAATATGCCTTCACACTAGGTCAGATGGCCGTCTGTTTAATCGTTCAAGGCTGAAGGCAAAAACAAAAATCAGAAGGGTCACTATAAGAGACTTGTTGTTCGCTGATGATGCTGCAGTCGTCACTCAAAGCCAACAGGAGCTTCAGAGCTTGATGAATCGCTTCACTAAAGCATGCAAGGACTTTGGCCTCACAATAAGTCTAAAGAAAACGAATGTGCTGAGTCAGGATGTGGGTGCTGCACCAGTTATCACTATCGATAACTATGAATTGGCAGTGGTGCACCACTTCACATACCTAGGGTCTACCATCAATGACAAACTCTCACTGGATACAGAAATTGACAGCCGCATTGGCAAAGCTGCAGCTACCTTTGCCCGCCTCACATCGCGTGTTTGGGGAAACTCTAAACTCACAATGAAGACCAAAGCTGCGGTATATAATGCCTGCGTCACCAGCACACTCCTATATGGCAGCGAGACCTGGACGACCTATGCTAAGCAAGAAAGAAGGCTCAATACCTTCCATTTGCGGTGTCTACGCCGCATCCTCGGCATTTCGTGGAAAGATAAAGTGACAAATGTTGAGGTGTTGTCACGTGCTGGCCTTCAAAGTATGTATACGCTTCTTAGACAGCGCAGACTTCGCTGGCTTGGCCATGTTCGCCGCATGGAAGATGGTCGCATCCCAAAAGATATCTTCTACGGACAATTAGCAGATGGCAAGAGAACAGTTGGGCGACCACAGCTGAGGTTCAAAGATGTGTGCAAGAGAGATATGAGAGCACTGGACATGGATCCAGCAACATGGGAGGATAAAGCTGCCGATCGCACTAAGTGGCGATGCTATTTACGGCGCCACCTCAGATTGGGCGAAGAGAGGCTCACACAAGAAGCAGAGGTGAGGAGAAAACGTCGAAAGGAGCACCAGGAAAATAAGCAGCTGAGGGCTGTCACCTCAGGGGCGCATTCCCATAGTCAGTTATGACTGAAGGGGCTATTATTATTATTATTATTATTATTATTATTATTATTATTATTATTTTCATTCTACTTTATTTACAACTATATATTTTCATTCCACTCTATTTACAACTGAATATTTTCATTCTACTCTATTTACAACTGTATATTTTCATTCCACTCGATTTAAAACTGTTTTTTTTTCATTCCACTCTATTTACAACTGAATATTTTCATTCTACTCTATTTACAACTGAATATTTTCATTCTACTCTATTTACAACTGTATATTTTCATTCCACTCTATTTACAACTGTATATTTTCATTCCACTCTATTTACAACTGTATATTTTCATTCTACTCTATTTACAAATGTATATTTTCATTCCACTCTATTTACAACTGTATATTTTCAGTCCACTCTATGTTCAACTGTGCGTTTTCATTCCACTCTATTTACAACTGTATATTTTCATTCTACTCTATTTACAACTGTATATTTTCATTCCACTCTATTTACAACTGTATATTTTCATTCTACTCTATTTACAACTGTATATTTTCAGTCCACTCTATTTACAACTGTATATTTTCATTCTACTCTATTTACAATTGTATATTTTCATTCCACTCTATTTATAGCTGTATATTTTCATTCTCCTCTATTTACAACTGTATATTTTCATTCTACTATATTTACAACTGTATATTTTCATTCCACTCGATTTAAAACCGTTTATTTTCATTCCACTCTATTTACAACTGTATATTTTCATTCTACTCATTTACAACTGTATATTTTCATTCTACTTTATTTACAACTGTACATTTTCATTCCACTCTATTTACAACTGTATATTTTCATTCCACTCTATTTACAACTGTATATTTTCATTCCCCTCTATTTACAACTGTATATTTTCAGTCCGCTCTATTTACAACTAAATGTTTTCATTCCACTCTATTTATAACTGTATATTTTCATTCTACTCTATTTACAACTGTATATTTTCACAACAACAACAGCGTGGCGGAGTCAAAAAGGAAACTTCTGCAAGTTAAAGTGTCCTTTGCGTTGTTTTTACAAATAACACGTTTGAACTTTTGAACTCTGCACATTCCCCCACGCGCCGCTAGACGTAATGTAACCTTTAACATTTGTTAATCAGCAAATAAGAGTAAATAAATTAATAAATTTGCTGATTATGAAGTACACGCCCAGAGCAATTACACGTACGACTTACATGATTCATAGTTTGACCGTGGTATGGCAGGAGAAGAGAGGGGGGGGGGGACAGTATTTTTTTCTGTCCACCAGCTTTTATGTCTTCTTGTTCTCTTCATTTTGTTTTCTTGTTTGTTAAGTGATTACTAACATCTTTTCCTTAAAAAAGGTCTTTTGGAGATCTATGCCAGTGCGTAACTTTTTAAACGTACCGCACCAGTTTACAGCATCTTGGGAACAGGGTTGCCAGTTGCAAATTGTGAAAAAGGCAAACATCTTCACACAAACAAGCCAAAAAAGCCAAATACTTTCAAAACGAGACGGAAAAAAAAAAAAAGCGAAACTATTTAAATAGATTATTCATACTCACATCACATTTTTTAAAAACTCCACATCGGGGTTATCAATGACATCCCCGCTGGAACCTTCGCCATATACTTTGTCAGAAGTATAGGGTTTTAACATTTTTGACGATGCAGTGAAGTCCTTACAACATTTATTTGAAAACAACAGTTAAGCTCTGATTCTTACAATAGCGTCACGCAGATAAAACTGCATTTTGTTTCACGATTGTATCTTCACTGATGGTACAAGAGAGCATATCCTCTCACCTATAGCATCACTCACTGGGGATAATAGACACGTAAAGGCACAAGCGCCGAGCTCTTTGAATGCCTTATGTTGGAGTACACCAATCCAAAACAGTTCACTTTCTGTGAGGAGTCCATCTTTCTTAAATTGTGGTTCAATCAGCAAAAGTATTAATTCATTATTAATTAAGTCATTAATTATTTTTCAGTATTGTTCTTCTAATGTGATGATGGTATTTTCTGCAATGTGTACTTCTTCTTCTTCTTCCTCGTTCGACCTGAAAAGGACGGTTGTTGCGTTGTGTCTGTTTACGCCGGAGCTGCGATATCTGCGTCTTTCGCCCGACACAGCCGACTTCAGCACGGCATTTTTTGGGACCGGGCTTGCCTTCCCTCTTCGATCCCTACTCTCTCAGCCAGACTGCAGTGATGCAGCCTGTTTCCAGGACCACCACTTGGAGGTGGAGTAGGGTCTTGGTCATCTCTGGTTCGCTGACCCGGACGCAAGCAGTCAAGCTATGGGTCGCTGACTGCATTATCTGTTGCTGCGTCTTTGGGTCCCGTAATGTGTACTAAAGGTAACTCTGAAAATGTGGGCCTTGAAGCTTTGTTCAAAATTATCACAGGCCTCAGTTTTAACAGGCCTTGAAAAGTATCTCTAGCTGATAGACGTCTACGTCTCACTTGACTGAGATATTCTTCTTGCATAGACAAATATCTTGTCTTGACATTGTTTATTTCTTGATGGGCCTCAGCGCCCACGTTCTTCTGTGTGTTTTTTTTTTTTTTTTTCGGTATTTACTATTATTATTTCCCAACCAAATTGTGTTTTTCTGTATATACTATTATTTTTACCAACCGTCTAAATTGTGTTTTTTCGGTGTATATATAGTACTGATACTTTTAACTAAATATTTAAATTGTGTTTTTACAGTACTATTACTTTTTTCCTACCGTCTAAATTATGTTTTTCGATATATATCGTGTTATTACTTTTTGTCAACGGTCTAAATTGTGTTTTTAAGTACAATATACACTATTATTTTTTCCAGCCGTCTAAATTGTTATTCGATATACACTATTACTTTTCTCTCAACCGTCTAAATCGTGTTTTTCAGTAGATACTATTAAGTTTTTCCCAACCGTCTAAATTTATAAAAATCATTTTAAAAAGTGGACGACCCGATGCAGACGAGGCCAACACATGGAGCAACCATACGCCTCAAAATCCGCGTTGTGTTTATAAACTCAAATCCGCACCTCAAGGACCATGACTCTTCATATCTGCTCCTACAGACTTCAGCTACGCCATGCTCACCAAATTAAAACAGAGTACGTTTAAGGAAGGGGAAAAAACGCGTTAGAAGAAAGAAGGGGAATTTGCCAGCGGAAAACACGTGAAAGGAGCAAAAGTGTTAAGGAATTTCTGTTTATAAATTGGGGTGATCTGGAAAAGGCTTGTGGTGGCTGGAAATGAAAGAAAATCACGCAGCCAGCAAGAAATGATGATAACAAGGGATTAGGGTTGGGATTAGCTGAGATTTACACGTGCTTTCCGGTAAGGTTCCAGAACTTATCATCTCGTGAAATAAGCGAGAAGCCAGAAGACAAGTCGGCGTTTTGAAAGAGGTGTGGCATATTTGATCTATCTATCTATCTATCTATCTATCTATCTATCTATCTATCTATCTATCTATCTATCTATCTATCTATCTATCTATCTATCTATCTATCTGTCTGTCTGTCTGTCTGTCTGTCTGTCAATCTGCCTGTTTATCTGTCTGCCCTGTCTGTCTATCTTCCCTGTCTGTGCTGTCTAGCTTCCCTGTCTGTGCTGTCTAGCTATCTTTGACGTCAGCCAGTCTACCTGTCTTGTCAGCTGTCTATTTTTCACGACATCATAACAAACCTCACATTATTCGCTAAGGAGCCATGCGACGTGAAGCCTCTAATAGCTTGTATAAAGAGCGGACCAACACAGCACCGCCTTTCCCCATTAATGATTCATTCCCTTTGAAGTCCCGAGATGTCTAACACACATGGCTATCCTGCTAGTAAATCTCACACAACAGCACAAGTGCTTCTATCTCCTTCTGTTTATTTCAATTAACTTTCCCCCAGAAAATGCATTTACACGCAGGCTACCGCTGCTATAAATTGTATATTATTGTAGCTTAGAGGGATACACTATGCGACATTGGGAGCTGTATTTTAGGCAACAAAACGGAACGTTGCAATTTCCGAGACCAGGAAGTGAGCAGAAATTTGTTGTAGGTTTTTTCCCGAAAGTTATCAAGAAAGTTAACTGTTCATCTATGTATACTTATAAACAGGAGATCGTTCGTTTATCTTTCTGGGGCTATCAGTCAGAGGCGTGACTAGGGTTGATGGCGCCCAAGGCAAATTAAAAAATGGCGCCCCCTGAAATGGCGGGCGCTACCTAACCGTCACGTCACAAGAATATACAGCCTTCTCTTAGTCGCCATTCCCAAAGCCCAGCACTTCCAAAAAGCTTTCAATGCTCCCAGAACTTTCGTTCCTACATCTTATCTGCGCCGCACTTTTACTTTCATTCCTCCTTTTGCTGACACATGCAACCCTACGTACTTTAAACTATACTCTTTCTCCAACCTGACCCTTCCAAAACACTCTAAACTGGTGCTGTCGCTCTTCTCTGCAGCACACTATCATCTGAATCTTTCCTACTGTTACACATAAAAAAGGTAGTCTCATAGCAGATACTGCTGATGGGGAGTGAAGTTCTAGAGACTTCAAATACTAGGTCCAGCATCGAGTTCCCTTCCTCGCTGCCTTTTCCTTCCCTAAATCAACAAGCAGAGTTGGGTACCCATTTACAGCTGGGTAAACTTTAACCAACATGGTACATTATTGATGGCGATAACGCACGTCCATCTCTCACATTCGCAAATGCATAAAGACACACACAGATTGGGGACAGAGGTAAAGTTCTACGTAGTTAGACTGAAGGAAAAAAATTAACATATAATTAAAGAAGTACCATTCATGTATACTTCACCGTCTACGATAGGCATTCTCCCGTGAGTTTAGTTTTCTGTTTGTTGTTGTCTTCTTGTGGCGAGGCACATCCTTTCAACTTAGGCTTAAGTCCTTTGGGTATATGAAAGCGCAAATTATCATTCAAAGATAGGTGCCATTCTGTTAACTGAAATACAGCGTTGATAGATACCAAGTCCTGAAAAGGACTAATAGTAATCTATCTGCAAACATGATGAAGCCCTGAAAAGGACTTGTCCTGAAAAGGACCGCTAGCCTTGCCAACGCTGCCCATACTTTCTCAGCGATCACCAAATGCGAGGAGATAAAGAAAAGGTTTGCAAGATTTTTAATTTGCTGAGTGGTCAGACCACTGGCCTCTGGCGGCAAAGGTACCTGGCTCGAAACATGTCACACTTCAGTCCACGCAGCTGTAAATGGGTACCACACTCTGCTCTTGTCAGGGAAACAAAAAGAAGGCAGTGAGGAAGGGAAGTGGCCACCCCACCTCTCGAAGCTGGACCTACTATAGTCTCTAACACTTCACTCCACTGTGAGAGTATATGTTACAGGATTACCTTTACCCTCCTTGTACACTGCCCCGTCTACGACAGACATTCTGCTGTGAGTTTCTTCACGAAATTCTGAACACCATCGGATACCGCTACGTACTGTCTGTGGTACTTGTGTGTCCGGTTGAAAACCACTGCTTAGTTTTTTTTTTTTTTTTTTTTTTTTTTTCCAGAAAGAAGGGAACCAGGGGGAACCACCATGTTGTCTACACGTTCCCGGGAAACATTATCAATATGTCTGGTGTTCCACAGAGCTAAACAAATTGTAGATTAATCTGATTTGTTTATCACGTGACGCAGAGTTAATGAGAATTAACGAGACGGGGTAAAGATGAGAAGAAAACAACAAAAAATCGAGGAGAAGAGAAAGTTTGCGGAGGTTGTTAGGAATAAAGCAGCTTGTAACAGGTGGATCTTATCTACGCTGGGCAAAGAGACACATAGGAGAATGTTTGTCGTAGTTGGGGGGGGCGTCTGATTGGCTCAGATGTTATAGAGCTAGTCTTTCGGCGGCAAAGTTATCGAGTTGTAGCGTCACGCTCCAGCCTACAAAGCTGTAAATGGGTACCTGACTCTGGGAAAGCAAAGCTAGCGAGTGAGCGAACTGATAATCCCATCTCATAAACCTATACCTAGTTTAGTGAAGTCTGTAACACTTCACTGCCCTGCAGCAGTATTTGCTATGAGATATCCTTTACCTTCCCTTTAGCCAGGTAGACATGCAACAACTGTACTTCTTTAGTTTTACGAGTATTTTTTCTATGCGTAGTTTTGGTTACAAATTGGTACAGACACCGCTGCTGGAAAAAACATATTTGTGCTTTTGACTAGGCTTTCTGTATGAATGTCGTACATTTTTAGATAGGTTAGAGAGATATTTGGTCCCGTCTGAGTAGAGTAGAAGGTGGGGGTATATGAGAAAGAACGGTGTTATAATAGATTCCACGAGTGAATAGATTAAGGTGAAAGACCTGTCTCTGCAATAAGTGGTTTCTCTAGTCCAGCCTATCTATACGACTATCTTTATTATAAGACGATCTGTCGAACCTCCCTATAAGTATAATTATAAGTTTACCACACACACACACACACACACACACACACACACACAAAATTATGTGACAACAAGACACACAAACGTGAAAAATTATGGTAAAAGGATATGGGCCTGACCAACACACCAAATTAAGTTTTGTTTAGTTCATTATCACTTAAACTTTACAACATCAAACATATAGAAATCAATATAATCATGTTTACAGACATATGAAAATAACCCAATAAGTGCCCTCCCCCTTGTTGAGGAAAAAAAAAATCCCAAAAGAAGTTAATAACCCAAAAGGTCAAAGATTAACACTAGGTTATAGAATAGACAGGAAAAGTAAAGAACAAAAATTCCTACTAAACTATCCAGGGAAATACTTGTAACAGTATTTAAGCAAAGAAAATAAAGCATGGTACAGTTTCAGTAACTAGAAAATATTCACTCTCACTCTGTCATTCGTGGCCACGTCAATCACGCCTTACCTAAACTTGGTGTAACAATCTCTTGAACGTAAACGTCCATGCATATGTATCATGGTCCAGTAGTTGTATCTTCCGAATTGGGTCCCAGTCCCTCCACTAATTATTAATTTTTATAAGGGTGACGCCCAATTTGGTGGTTGAGTTCCTGGATGTATATATATATATATATATATATATAGATATATATATATATATATATATATACATATCTATATATATATATATATATATATATATATATATATATATATATTGTCACCTCGAATGGTTCGTAGAGGAAAAAAAACGCGATCTTGTGTTCACAGTAGACCGTAGACAGTACTTCCAATAGCTAAAGAAAACATCTGGTTGCTAAACTGTTAATTAAGATTGTGATGATAAATCCTATCAGCTTGCTTTGTGGTGAGTGCCGATTATGAAACAGCGTATTCTCTTGGATAAAATCCACTTGGAAAAACGACTGTCAGAAGTCGGGAAAAATGTTATGTATATTGCCACAGCGGGCTGATAAAATTGAATAAACAATCTGGGTATTTTGTTAGTCCAGTTAACTCAAATTTACAGTTAAAATGTTAGTTTGTCGCCATGGCAATTCCTGTTCACACCTGTACTGGGGACGAACGCCAAGGAAAAAACCGACAACTATTACTCCTTCCGTAACTGAGGAAAGGACCCCAATAGAAAACCGCTGGCCGCTGGTTTTGATCAAGCACTATATTAGGAAGAAAAAAACATTTAACCAAAATGCCAATATCCTATACTATCACGCGTAAGGGTATGAGCTCTTATCCTCTCCGTCACCTAATTAAATTAAAAGGCACACGGTGTCTTAGCCTATCTTATGGCGCTTCGCTTAGCGAGTACAGGTTGGGTTTGAGGCATGCAGCCTCCCCCCCCCCGACCCGGTAAAACAATCAGCGCCCAATGTCAGTTATAATTTAGTTATGACTACGCGCCCTTAACAAATATCGCCTGTCATTACTAGCTATTTGATTGTCGTCGTCTATTGTTTTGACACATGATATTAAACACAAGTCATTTAGAAAATCACACACAATGAAATATAATGTCACTTTATCCGTCACTCATAGCATTATACTTAGTCAGCTAAACAGTATCTTCTGGTGTAAGAAATAGTTGATGGATTTTACATTAAACTGAACAACTGGTAAAAAAAATATCTACGCGTTTGCTATTTCACTAGTCTTAACGCTAGGGAATCACAGTGAATTAGAAATGGTAAAACTTTAACACATTTAACACTTAAGCACCACTGATATTATTACCAGAAAACAGAATAAATCCCCACGAAGGCTATTAGCGCACTATTTCACATAGGTTCTAGCGTACGCGTTCAGATTATCCAAAATTTTCTGAGAGACCTGATGTCTGACTTGGAGAGAACGCCGTATATATACAGATTTTGTGTAATATCTCTAAAGGATGTGACAATTCACACCTTCGGCATAGCAGGGAAAATCAAGGAGCTTCGTTTCCGAGATTTTACCCTTCGCTCTACTCGTGATGCCGACCGACATCAGACGACGTTGCCGTGCAAAACGGGCCTCCTGATTCCGTCCCCTTTTTTTCGTAGATCAAACATCCCCCCCCCCCCCACAGTATGCGAACATCAAAGGTCCTAGGGAAAATCTTATCGCCCCTTGTATTTCTTCAAGGATCTGGTCTTTTCCCCCCACGTGCGACTGTCTATTGACCAATGATTGACAGATCCACTCGCGTTAGAGACTCAGGTAAGCAAACCAGGTTTGCTCCCCTTGTTAAGACTGGTAGGTGCGAAAGTTGGTAAACACTCGTCGCGCATGTAAACAGGAAAAATAGGCGTGGCTTCAAAAGTGAGTCAACAGACAGCGAAATGCGTGATTTTGCCTTCGCAAAATATAAACACTAACTGAGGAAGCAAAGGTGGTCGGATTACTGTGGGATTACTGAGGCTATATTTTCATTCCTCGTCACAATGAACTCTACAGCCCTGGTGTTATCATGCTCCGTAAGGAGCCTCGACGGGAATGGGTGAAGAGGAAGAGTCGAATAAACTGGTGACTCAGAGTGAGAGACATCTAAAAGGAATATCTCCAGTGACATGGCTAGTCAATATCCCTTTGTTGTATGAATTACGATGGAGAGAGAGATAGTGAGATCACTATAGAGAGATAGTGAGATCACTATAGAGAGATAGTGAGATCACTAGAAAGAGATAGTGAGATCACTATAGAGAGAGATGCAGCGAGAGAGAAAAAGAACGAACTTTATCTTCAAAGGGCACGCAGGCCCGTCTAACATTCTGCCCTTCCTTTCTCTCGTCTTCCATACAGAATCCATTTATTTTCACATGCATTAAAAAAAATATTTTTCAAATAATAAAATAAACAAAATACAATAAAATAGAATCCAAACATTGTAACAGTACAATAACAGTTACAAACATTTACAGTACCTTATCATCATAATCAATATTGAACAAGGCAAAATTATCCTGTTTTTTTTTTTGTGTTTTTTTTTACCAGCGGCACTTGGGCTTTCAGCCCTTCGGCACAATGACATGTCATTGCGAGGCTGGGGAGTCTGTGGACTTGCCTTCCAACCCGGTGAGGAGCTTCGCTCCTTCCCATCCACAGAGGGTTTATCTCAGGAGCCGTTCAGGTTATTCAGTCAAAATCCCGGTCGATGACACTTCTACAAATGCTCGCGCCCGGGCTTGAACCTTGAACACCTGATCGCTAGCGCAGTGTGGTAACCATTACACCAGCGCGACTCCCACAAAATATCCTTAAAACCTACATATGATATTATATTATATAATAACTTGGGAACATAACTACTGTATTGTCTGTAAAGAGAGAGGAGAGAGAGAGAGCGAGAGAGAGAGAGAGAGAGAGAGAGAGAGAGAGAGAGAGAGAGAGAGAGAGAGAGAGAGAGAGAGAGAGAGAGAGAGAGAGAGAGATGCTGAAAGAGAAAAAGGTGTTTAAGTCTACGAGAAAGATGGCAAGCGATATTAGCAGCGGGAGTCCGTTTACAAGGAAGTGAATTAATACACCGACAGAATTTGTGATGTGAAAGTTTGTCTATTTGTACATGTTTTAAAAACAAAATAAAGTTTTGCCTCGCTATTGCGAGGCGCGTCCCGTTCCTGGTGTACATGTCCTCTTGGTTACTCCGAGTAAGTAGTTCTTGGTTAGTGATAGTATTCAGCCAAAAGATTCGGAGAATTTTCCTTAGGCAGACTGTGTGGAAGGGGGGGACAGTTTCGACATTTCCTTCTCTGTTACTCTCCAACATTCCGAAAAGAAGTGAATTAAAACACAGATACAAATTGTGAAATGAGAGCCCATCTACAGGGAAGTGAATTAATACACAGATAAAAATTCTGAAATGAGAGCTAATCTACTGGTAAGTGAAGTAAAGCACATAGATAAATTCTCAAGTGAAGGTCCGTCTAGTGGTAAATGATGTAAAGTAGTGGGATAAATTCTGAAGTTAAGGTCCATTTTTGAATAAGTTAATTAATGCGCATATCGTTTGTTTGAAGCGAGAGTAAAAGAAATGAAAAGCAGAGTGTAAAAAAAAAAGAATAGAAAAGAGCAAAAAGATATTAATAATAGCAATTAGTTGTGATATTATTATAGCCAATGCTTGGAATTACAGTGCAGTCGTTTTACGCCCACCGATTGCTAAGAACAGGTGGTAGAAACCTGGGTAGCAAGCATCAGGGAAAAATTCCAGAAGTCGATGCGGTTATTGGCCATTGTCCACGTGTGGAGCAGCTGGTAGCAACCGACGCATATCCTCATCCGCTAGAGTTTCTGACAGCAGAAGTCAATCAGACTTGACTGATCCTCGTTCGTCTTGTTTGTCCAATAAATAGATCACCATCGGAATGCAGTGGTGTTTCAATCTTGGTTGTTATTGTGCTGCGCTAATCGTGTTATGTTTGTTGCCCTGTTGTCTGCGAATATTTTGTGTGTGTGTGCGTGTGTGTGTGTGTGTGTGTGTGTGTGTGTGTGTGTGTGTGTGTGTGTGTGTGTGTGTGCGTGTGTGTGTGTGTGTGTGTGTGTGTGTGTGTGTGTGTGTGTGTGTGTGTGTGTGTGTGTGTGTGTGTGTGTGTGTGTGTGTGTGTGTGTGTGTGTGTGTGTGTGTGTGTGTGTGTGTGTGTGTGTGTGTGTGTGTGTGTGTGTGTGTGTGTGTGTGTGTGTGTGTGTGTGTGTGTGTGTGTGTGTGTGTGTGTGTGTGTGTGTGTGTGTGTGTGTGTGTGTGTGTGTGTGTGTGTGTGTGTGTGTGTGTGTGTGTGTGTGTGTGTGTGTGTGTGTGTGTGTGTGTGTGTGTGTGTGTGTGTGTGTGTGTGTGTGTGTGTGTGTGTGTGTGTGTGTGTGTGTGGTTTTTTTTTTTTTTTTTTTGAATGTGCAGAGATTTTACGATATAATAAAGTATCTGTGCTAGCGCCCGACTGGCTTAGCGGTAAGAGGGCTTTTTTTCTGGTGTCGAAGTTACTGGATTCTGGGATCGAAACCTGGTAGATTCACGCTCCAGTCTACCTACCTCATTAAGCTAGACCTGGTATAGTGAGGTTTCTAACACAATTAATACACAAAGTCTGCATAGTCTGCAGTCTGCCCAGCTGCAAATGGGTGCCTGACTCTGCTCTTGAGTTAGGGAAGGCAAAGCAGCGAGAAAGGTAACTGGTCACCCCACCTCATAAAAAATAGTTGGACCCAGTATAGTGAATTCTCTAACACTTCACTCACTCACGGCAGTATCTGCTATGGGCTACCTTTTTCCCCCCTTCACTACATGTACCTTTTAATTTCTCGCGCTCTCAAGCTTCCGATAGCTTTCGTTTTTTTTTTTTTTGTTCTCTAATACCTCCCTCTCTTCTCTTCGTGTTTCCCCCCCCCCCCCCCCTTTTTCCCCTTCCATGACATTTACTTATATAATTATTTCATACTTTAATACCTTGTTTGTTCGTATTCAGCAGCATCAGGTTAACAATCAAAACCACATGAAAGCCAACCTCCTAAGACGCCTTCCTCATAATGAGCGTCTGGTAATTTCTTGTCTGCTATGTTATTGCTTTCCGGTTTGTTTTTGCTTTCACTGTTGCAGGTTTTCAATTTTTACCCTTGTCTTAACCATTCCCCAAACCCCCGACGAAGACACATTTTCCGATACCTGAAGACCTGTTTTTTTTTTCCTTTTTTTTTTTAAGTTTTCTTCAGTGGCAACTGGCATTCACCGAACTGCGTGTGATATTTGTTTATTTGAAAATGGTAGAAGTGAGAAACTGAAAACTCCAAGGGAAAGCAAATCCGCGAAGGATAAAAATACACTTGCATCTTGGTGGCGCCGCTGTGCGATATTTTTTGTCATCTTGGATTAAAATTGTGAACGGGAAGGTTCTCCTGAAGGAAATTAAATTTCTTTCCTCAGCAATATGTTCGTTCTGCTGTGGGCAGACGTAGAGTTTTTGCTATAAAAATATTTGGAAACTAGTAAGGAAAATAAGGAAAACATACGTCACAAACAGGCTCTGATTTTAAAAACTTAGGTATAAGGTTTCATTGGTTGATGTTTGTTTTAAATGAATGTTTGTGTAAGATTTGTCGCGTCGTCTTTTGGAAAAATTAGGACAAATTTATCTTTATGTCAGATTTTAACTGTATGAGGGTGTGTTAAGGGGAAGGGGTTGGGTGGGAGTTTATAGGGAGGGAGAGATGTTAAAATGAGAGGCAGAGAAAATTAAAGTAAGAGTGAAAAGTAGGTGATACTTTAGGAAGAGAAAGAAAAATGAAAAGATTGAAAGAGTGAGCAAGTGAGAACAGGAGAATTAGAGAAAGGGAGATAAATAAAGCAAAGGAAGACATATAGAGGTAGAGAGAAAAGTTGAATTGTAAGGAAGAGAGAAAAGTGAGGAAGCGAGAATAGTGATACAGAGTGGAAGAGAGAATAGCCATGTAAATAGAGGAAGAGAGAAAAGTGATGCAGAGAAAGAGAGAAATGTGATATACAGCGTGTCTATAAAATCTTTGTGCAACTTACAACTTACTTACTTTTGGATGTACAAATGACAGAAGCACGCTGCAAAAAGCATATACAAGCATGATAAACTACTTACTTACTTAGTCGTTCCCCTTCTACCGTGAGGTTTGGAAGAGAGAGCGCCAAACTATCCTATCGGCTGTCTTCCTCCTGGCCTGGTTCCATTCTAGTCCTCGGTCCTTTAAAGATTGTCTAATGTTGTCCTCCCAGCGGTCTCTGGGTCGTTCTGGGGGTCTGGATCCCTAGCTCTTTGTTTCCCATGCTTGTCGTGGTAGCCGATCTTCTCCCATTCTGCAGACATGGCCAAACCATCTTAGTTGGGACTGTTCTATTTGGGTCTGCAGCGGATGGGATTTTAGGCCTTGACGTATCGTCTGGTTGCGGACCATGTCTCTTCTTGTTACTTCAACCATTTTCCTCAGATACCTCATTTCTGAGGTTTAGCATTTAAATAAGTTACAGAGTCTTAAAAGCACATTTGATAACAATAACATTTTTAAAAAAAGCATATTAAATACATTTTTAAATGTTATTGTTATCAAATGTGCTTTAAAGATTCTGTAACTTATTTAAAATGGCGCCAGTAAAAAAAAAAGGTCACTGTGTTGGAGAATCGGACTGAATAATGTACGACGAAAGATGGTGGTTATTTGAAGCCTACTAGTTAAAATGTATTGTTTTAAAACTTAATACAATTTGTTTCTATAAGCTGTTTTACAGTGTGCTTCTATCATTTGTACATCCAAACTTACTGAGGTTTATAGTTACACAAGGACTTTATGGACGCCCTGTATATAGTAAAAGAGAAATGTGATACATAAAGAGAAAAAAGGAAAAGTTAAGTTTTTAAATGGCGAGAGAAAAGTGATATAAAAAGAAAGTGCTAATAGTAATGTTGAGGGAAAAAAAGGAAGAAAATAATATATAGAGTGGAAGAAATAAAAATGATATAGAGAGAAATAGAGAAAAGTGATATAGAGAAGAAGAGATGGTGAGAAAGAAGTCAATTATAGAGTGGAAGAAAAAAAACATGAAAATAAAGCGGCATACAGAGAAGTAATATAAAGACAGAAAGCGAAAATTATACAAAGAGGCTGAGAAAAATTTTATATAGAGAAGAAGTTACCTAGTGGCCCTGAGTAGTTCCTGGGGGTATCTGAGGGGGTAAAGAAATAATAAGGCTACTCCCACCTCAAGCATGTCGTAAGAGACAACTAATGTGAAGTTATATACAGGGCTGAAAAAATCGTCGTGTAAAACAAATTGCTTCAAACACTACTGCTGCAAAACATACAAATAACATCAACGTTTTAGTGCAGGCTTTCTGTCACTTCTGTAGACGGCATGTGGCGTGCAGCAATGCCCAAAGGCGTAGAGCAGGGCTTTCAACCTTATTTTTGCCCATGGTCCCTTTCTGAGCCTCATTTACGTGGGCCCCCCCCCCTCCCCCACCATAGTCGCTGTTAGCTTGAAAAAGGTACTTTACCATCTTACTGTGGCCCCCTAGAAATATGGCATGGCCCCCTGGGGGGTGGGGGGCGGTGGGAGGTCTTATGGTGCACGTCGAGAACCACTGGTGTAGAGTATCAGTATTCTACGTCTGTAAACCAGAATAAAAAGGTCCTTGTTTCTATTTGGACACTGGCTGGCCATAATATAACCGACGGACTTTGTGTTTCTGTTGAACGGGTAGCTAAAACAACGCAAAACTCCAATTTTAAAAGAGAGAACCTAAAGTGTTTGTATACGCCCTAATTTAGCGTCCCATTGAAGGAATGGTTAGAGCGCTGGTCTCTCGCGGCAAAGGTGACGGCTTCAAATCACGGTACCGACACGCTCCAGCCTACCCAGCTGTAAATGGGTACCTGACTGAGTTAGGGAAGGAAAAGGCAGCCAGGAAGGGAACTGGTCACCCGACGTCTCGATGCTGGACCTAGTATGGTGAAGTCTCTAACACTTCACTCCCCTACGGCAATATGTGCTACGTACTCAAGTGCAAAGTCAGGTACCCATTTACAGCTGGGCAGACTGAAGCGTGTCGATACCTTGAATCGAACCCGGGACTTTTGCCGCGAGAGACCAGCGCTCTAACCACTCTGTTAATCGGACGATCAAGACAACTGTACTAGGTGACTAATATGCGGTTGTGAATGTGGTTGTCAACATCATAATGGAAAACTAATTGCCACAGACAGCACTGCTGCAAGAGCATGCGAATCCTTTGTGCATGCTTCCTACAAGGGACAAGCAACAGTGGTGGCTCTATGCTCCGTGCGGAGGGCAAAGGAAAATAATGAGGAAAGATGATACAACCCACTAAAACTTCTTACAAATGAATCCATAATTTAATCCCTGGTTTTGCCCTCACCCTTGTACGGTTGCCAAGATACGTATCTCAATCAAAAATTGTCCAGTAATTCTACGTTACAACGTAATTCCCAAAGCTCTTTACTATTTTTACAAAACATTATAAATGCCTATTTGGTACTTCATAGATTTGGCCACGATTTAAAACAAAGAAGAAGAAGTACTGCAAGAAGAAGAAGAATAAAGGAGACATAAGTGAAGCTGAAGATCACATCAAGAAATTCATTCATTTTCTTTCACGGTCCCCACGGAGCCACGGTAGCATAGTGGTTAGTGCACTGGCTTCCTAGCTCAGTGGTCTATGGTTCGATCCTCAGATGAGGTGGGATTTTTTTAGGCTGCAAACGGCTCCTGGGTCGACCCAGCCCCAACTGGGTACCAGAGCAACTCTAGGAAGGTTAAGGCGGCCGGCGTGATGCTGACCACATCACCCCTAGTGTGCCCGATGGTCAAGAAAATATGGGCCTAACACCATATTCCCAAAATGCCTCAATGGGCGTGAAACGGGATCCTTTTCACGCTCCCCACGACGCATGTAGCCACCATTACAGCGGCCCTCTTACAGGAAGCCCGCACCAAGAACTCAAACTGTTGCAGCAATAGTTTCAGTTGTTGTTTTACATAATGATGTTGCCAGCCTCACATTAGTCGCTTTGTGTGACATGCCTGAGGGTGATTTGTTCTATTCTTTCTTTGTCCCTTCACAGACCCCCCGGGCACTACATGGGGCTATGTGAGAAATAGATGGGGTTATGTGAGAAATAGATGGGGTTATGCGAGAAAAAGATGGGGCTATGCGAGAAATAGATGGGGCTATGTGAGAAATAGATGGGGCTATGTGAGAAATAGATGGGGCTATGTGAGAAATAGATGGGGCTATGTGAGAAATAGATGGGGCTATGTGAGAAATAGATGGGGTTATGTGAGAAATAGATGGGGCTATGTGAGAAATAGATGGGGCTATGTGAGAAATAGATGGGGCTATGCGAGAAATAGATGGGGCTATGCGAGAAATAGATGGGGCTATGTGAGAAATAGATGGGGCTATGTGAGAAATAGATGGGGCTATGTGAGAAATAGATGGGGCTATGTGAGAAATAGATGGGGCTATGTGAGAAATAGATGGGGCTATGTGAGAAATAGATGGGGCTATGTGAGAAATAGATGGGGCTATGTGAGAAATAGATGGGGTTATGTGAGAAATAGATGGGGCTATGTGAGAAATAGATGGGGCTATGCGAGAAATAGATGGGGGTATGCGAGAAATAGATGGGGGTATGCGAGAAATAGATGGGGCTATGCGAGAAATAGATGGGGCTATGTGAGAAATAGATGGGGCTATGTGAGAAATAGATGGGGCAATGCGAGCAATAGATGGGGTTATGTGAGAAATAGATGGGGCTATGTGAGAAATAGATGGGGCTATGTGAGAAATAGATGGGGCTATGTGAGAAATAGATGGGGCTATGCGAGAAATAGATGGGGTTATGTGAGAAATAGATGGGGCTATGTGAGAAATAGATGGGGCTATGTGAGAAATAGATGGGGCTATGCGAGAAATAGATGGGGCTATGCGAGAAATAGATGGGGCTATGCGAGAAATAGATGGGGGTTTGATGCGTGATGCCATATGATGATGGATGGTATCCGCATGTCTGGTTTTGTGTAGTGTGTAGATGTGTTCAGTCAAAACACTGTTCATGCAACAATAACAGGGCAATCCACATAGGACGTCAGTAAACTCACGACGTATAAAGTCAATGAGTCTTGAAACAGCCGTTGACGTTTTTCTTCATTATTTATTGTGGACGCCACAGTGACAAAATGGTTACGCAAATGTGTAGGCACATCAAACAGTCATTATCACAGCAACATTCAATACAGCAATAAACGGTAGACAGCATTACAATGATGAGTCAGATGCATGTTATATTTCAAAGTGCTGTAAATGTATTCAGGTGAACAACTCCATCCTTTTCTATAACAGCCAGGAGATAACCAGATGTATGAGATCAGTTCACTCTCCTTAGTTTGACTTCAGCAAGACAGACACGTCTGCCGAAGTATAAACAATGTCCTCAAAAATATCCTCTAGATAATAAAGGTTTTCCAAACCTAGTTCATTTAACAAAGTAGCAAGTAATGGTCCTTGGTACCTGCATCAACCGATGCAGTACAATGCAGCGACATGTGAGCTAGGAAAACATCTCGTGACGACGACTTTCGCAGACAGGCTATGAATCGAAATCGCTCACGACCCAAAATCAATAGAGTTAATGAAAGAGTCAATTTACCTTGCTTTCATGAAATACACAGAAATATCACGCCTCCCGACATGTGGGAAACACTAGAGGTATTATCTCGAATAAACGAAATATCCATTAAGAGGACTACACATCCCTGACAGAACGAAAATAGCGGAGATCCCCTCTTCAACGAGGCATCTCTTTCGCCATTCCAAATCGCTCACTCCCACTAGTGGTGGGCGGAAACCGATCGACAAAGAAGCAAGACAAGTCATGCGCAGTCCAGCGCAAAATGACCACAGCTCAAACTTAACTGCATTCGATACCAACGCGAGAAGACAAATGCTTACCCAGAAAAGTGACTATAAATTTCAAGCAGTTGTTGCCCTTGCGTTATAAAACAGATATTGAAATAAAACGATGTTGCGAGAATTTATCACGCAACATATCACCACCTCCTCCCGATAAAAAAAAAATGTGGAACATATTTTTTTTTTTCCAATATCAAAGAGCAAGCGATAAGCGGCTCAAAACGCACGAATTATGCGCTGATAATTAACTAAATTGCCAAACAATAGGCTAATTATAGAGTGTCTGGTGAGGATATACCTCAACAGAAAAATAAATATGTCTCAAAAAATATTCACATCGGGGAGGTGTCACCAACACACATCACGTTAGCATGTAAACACAATATACGTATGCAAGTTACTATAATCATCATTAAACAGCATACTCTAATATTGTCTTTAAAAATGGATGTACAAATCTGATAGGAAAATTTAAATAGTACATTCTTTGACATGTAATGACATAAGTACATAGTAAAGTTAAACTACATGACGATCCAGGACATATGCTCTGGTATTCCGAGGGTAAGTACACAATCTAGAACTCGTAAGGTAAGTCCTCAGCTCAACAATGACATTCTGAGAAAGTACAAGCAATATAATGCTAATTAATAACTAATATGCTTCATAAGGTACAATACATTATTAATAATTGTGGCTGTTTAGTAAACTAACGGCCCTTATATTAACTACTCAGTCCTCCTCTATCATCTTAAAAAACGAACAGAAGAAGATGACAACAAAGCACGATAGTGTGTACATATAAAGTAAGTACAGATGTGCTAATCTATTGTAGAAATATAGGTGTGTTATGACTCTGTAATATATGGAAATATAGGACAGAAGTATTAGTTGGAGTCATGTGGGCATCTAGACAAAATGTCAGCCATCACATTATCCGCACCACGGATAGCTCGTACCGTGAAGTGAAAAGGTTGAAGAGCTATAGCATATCGAGTGGATCTCGAACTCTTCAAATTCTTAGTCTGAATAGCTGTAAGAGCTTTCTGATCAGTCTCTAGAATGAAATGTGCGCCCAGGAGGAATCTTTGTAGCTTTAGAATTGACCAAACCATCGCTAACAACTCACGGTCTAAAACCGAGTAGTTCCTCTCTGCCGCATTTAGTTTTCTAGAAATGTACATAACAGGATGCAGAGTATTTGCATATTCTTGCATCAGTGCTGCTCCAATCCCAGTGGATGAAGCATCACTCCGTCCTATCAAGAGTAGGTAATCTTAAGATGGGAGGAGAAGAAAATATATTCTTGATTTGGTCTAGTGAAGATTGGCATTCTTCAGACCAACGGACCAGATTAGGCGAACCTTTCTTCAACAATGTTGATAGAGGTGCCATGATCGAAGATAAATTTGGAATAAATCTCCCATAAAATTGAATTAAACCTAAGAGACTCCTAACTTGTTTCTTCGTTTTAGGAACAGAGATGTTCAGTATTTTGGAAGTATTGTGGTCTTCTGTCTTCAAGAGACCATGACCAACACGATGACCCAGGAAAGAGATTTCACCAAAACCAACAAAAGCTTTAGAAGGTTTTGCTGTCAAATTATTCTCACGTAGAGTGGACAGTAAGTCATATAACCCTAAATAGTGATCTTCCCAGGTATCACTGAAGAGACAGATGTCATCTAAGTATGCGATGACATCCGAACGATGTGACAGAATTCGACGCATCATGCGAACGAAAGTGGCAGGGGCGTTCATGAGACCAAAAGGCATAACATTCCATTGAAATAGACCCCTAGGTGTAGAAAAAGCAGCAAGAGGTTTGGCATGCTCTGCTAAAGGCACTTGCCAATAACCTTTAGACAAGTCAAGTTTAGTGAAGAATCTAGAATTAGAAAGTCTAATCAGTAGATCTTCTAACAAAGGCATCGGTTCAGCGTCGAACTTTGTGAACTGATTCAATTTGCGATAATCAACGCAAATTCGTATGTTCTTATCCTTCTTCCGGACAATAACCATGGAAGAAGAATATGGTGAAGTCGATGGTTCAATTATATTTAATTGAATCATTTCATCCAATTCCTTTTCCACTTGCGACTGAAAGTGTATAGGAATAGGATACGGCCTAACCCTAATTGGATTATTGTCGGTAAGAATTATGTCATGTTCTATGACATCTGTGTGTCCAGGAATGTCAGTGAGAACATCCTGAAATGTTTGTAACATCGACGAGACTTGTCGATGTTCGTCACCAGAAAGATTAGGAGAAACAGAAACGTTTTTTCCAAGATTCCGTGGAATGTAATGGAACCACTGGAAGGGGAAGGTTGACATCAGAGAAGGTAGCTTCCTCATCCTGAATGACAGACAGGGATGAATAATGACCGTGAGGTGAAGGAGCATCATCCGTTGCCTGGAAAATAGGCAGCAAATAGTCCGGACGTTCGTGAAATTCCGAAAGCATGTTTATGTGGAAAGTTTTATGCTTTCCATCAATATCG
This sequence comes from Oreohelix idahoensis, assembly GCA_024509875.1. Classification (NCBI taxonomy): domain Eukaryota; kingdom Metazoa; phylum Mollusca; class Gastropoda; order Stylommatophora; family Oreohelicidae; genus Oreohelix; species Oreohelix idahoensis. The sequence continues at coordinate 466,525 of JAMPIV010018970.1, forward strand.
ACCACATAGTCAACATCGGCAATCCGAGAGACTATTGCATACGGACCTTTCCATGCAATAAGAAGTCTATTTTCCCTACTGGGGAGTAGGACGAATGCTTTGTCACCTGGACAAAGTTGTCGTAGACATCTATTCTTGTTAGCAAACTGCCTTGCCTTCTCTTTAGCAATTTCTGATGAAGCAGTTGCTAGCTTACATGCCTCAATGATCTTTTGTCTAAGAGCAATGACATACTCATATGAGGATTGAGTTTCATCGCTAATATCATCGGCAGTGATGAGATCGTGTAATAAAGACATAGGGCCGCGTGGACGCGCGCCAAAGACAAGTTCGAAGGGAGAAAATCCTGTGTGTTCATTAGGGACTTCTCTATAGGCAAAGAGAGCCGCGGGTAAAACCCTGTCCCAATCTTGAGGATGACCTTCAGTTATCTTACCAAGCAAAGTCTTGAGCGTTCTATTCAGACGCTCAACTAACCCATTAGACATAGGATGGTAGATACTACTGAGAGATCGTTCAATATGTAAGGTAGACATTACCTGTGACATAGTGTCAGATATGAGTTGAGTGCCATGGTCTGACAATATTTCTCTGGGGAACCCCAAGCGAGAAAATATCAACCAAAGAGCATCTGCGATATCTGTAGTAGATATGCTCTTAAGAGGAATAGCCTCTGGCCAACGTGTGCACATATCGACACATGTAAGGATAAACTGATGTCCTCTGGCCGACTTGACCTTAAAAGGGCCAATAATATCTATGGCCATTTTCTGAAACGGCCGAATAGGAATGTCAGCAGCCTGGATAGGCGCAGCATGTCGTGGTCCTCTGGATTTGACCTCCTGACATACCTTGCATGATCGGCAGTAAATACGAATGTCCTTATTGACAAAAGGCCAAAAGAAAGCCGCAAGGACTCTCGACTTCGTACGGGCAAAACCCATATGTCCAGCACATTGCGAGTCATGAGCATGTTGCAATATTTGGACTCTCATGCTCTTGGGAACAAGAATTTGCGAATGTGCCGACGTAGCCGAATCTTGTACCATACGTACAAGTACGCCGTTTCTCATTGCAATCCAAGATTTTCTATTTGTATCCTGATTCGGATCACCTTTCTTCGCAAGAACGAAGAATTTTTTTAAAGAAGAATCTTCTTCTTGCAATTTTATGAAAGAGTCACGAGTGATTACTAAGTGACTATCTTGGCTATCAACTTCATTATCACTATTCAGTGAAGTTTCGGGTGTTTGTAGAGCTTGTGCTCTTGTAACTACTGCATTTGTAGCTTGCATGTTATTATCTTCCCAAGCAGCAATCTGCTGTGGGGTACACTCCCTAACTCCGTGAATACGACCAATAATAAGGTCCGCAATAGGATTAGGTAAGAGACAAGCATGCACATCTCCAGTAAAGAAAGGAGTGGCAATGCGAATTACAGCAGTAGGATATTTTTCTAGAGTGCCGCCAAATGTGACACATTTAATAACCCTTCCTGTAGCACAAGATGGATCTACAAGCGATTGTCTAACACCAATAGTGGTGCATCCGGAATCGAAAAGTAGTGAGACCGGAGTATCATTAACAAGACCCTTATTCAGAATTAAAGAACCCCTCCCGTCATGCGCAACAGCAGCAGGAAGAGCGGAAAGTGGGTGACCACAACTCAAAGTAGTTATGGTACCCGGTTCGAATAAAGTACTGCATTGGGGACATTTGTTTGCTCTCTCAAAGTCAAAAGCAGAACTAGTGACAGCGTCAAAGTTTTTACTATCAACAACATGATTACAGGCTGCCTCAGTTTCCTGTTGTACAGCATTAGCCTGCTGATATCTCTTTTTTTTGTGTTGAGATCTACCCCGACTATTATTACCTCTGAAGTTATCAGAGTTATTATTATCTCTGCAGTTATTATTGTCTCTATTGTAATTGTTATACTGGTTCGAATTCCAGTTTCCACGATTACTATCATGTTCACATTGATGCGAACATCTATTTGTTTGGTTCTGAGGTCTTCGGCAGGAATAACCTCTATTACCATATCCTCTTTTGAAATGCTTATAATTATTAGGGTGATAGTAACGAGTACTATCAGGTTGTCTCCAATTCTTCGAAGAAGAATCACCATGAAATTGATTTCCATGATTTTGACAGAAATTACCGCTACTCTTTCTATCAAAATTTTGTTGGGATCTACGAGCAAAGTTTTGACCATACGGAGCTGCCGAAGCAACTGGTAAACCTTCTTTCACCTTAGAGTTACCCATGGTTATGTGTGGGTGCGCAGTTACGTATTGGCAACAGAAATCTTCCATTTCTTTTATTGTTTTAGGTTTACGTTCATGAAGGAAAGCAAGGAAAGACTCATTGACAGACGACATGACTTTGTCTCTAAGTATTAAGTCCATAAGTCCTTCATAAGTTTTTTCTGTCTTAGATAGTTCAACCCATCGTGAGAAAGTAATGCGTATTCTTGCAATAAACTCGGAGAATTCAACTCCATTTTCAGGTAACATGTTTTTAAATTGTAGACGATAGCCGTCTTCGTTAAGCTGATATTTCTTTAACAAAGCGGCCCTGACAACCTCATAATTGTTCTTGTCAGGTTCATCCACCATATTTAATATACTTAGAGCTTTACCTGTCAGTATCCCTGATAACTGATAAACATATTTTGCTTTGTCTATGTTATGAGCTGTACATGCTTGTTCAAATCTGTCCAGATAGAACATTATGTCATCGCTGGAAGGACTAAATGTTGGTAACTTAATCTTAAAAGTATCATTATTAGCCTTACCAGAAGATGAACCCTTGTTTGAATCATTACCATTACTCATGCTTGTCAATTTCAATTTTTCCAACTCTAAAGCTAAGACCTTTTCTTCATGTTCCATTTTTGCTTTCTCTTTCCTCTCATCAGACTCTCTCTGTAATCTTCTTTCCTCAGCCTGAGCCTCTTTTTGAAGTCTTTCATTTTCAGCTTCTTTTTCAAGTCTTTTATTTTCAGCCTCTTTTTCAAGTCTTTTATTCTCAGCCTCTTTTTCAAGTCTTTCATTCTCAGCCTCTTTTTGAAGTCTTTCAGCTTCTAGCTGTAGCTGGAGTTTTCTCTCCTCAGCTTCTGATTCCCTTTTTTGTTTTTCCATTTCCATTTGGAATCTTTTTTCATCCACCTGCATCTGCAGTTTCTTTTGTTCAGCTTCCATTGCTTTATCATATCGAGCAGTTGCAAATTCTTCTAACTTATCACCAGTCTTCCCAAGCAATTTACCCTGCTCAATAAAGTGCTCAAATGTAGACATGTTGTCTAACATATGAGTCCAAAACCTGAAATAATTAACTAATTTATTTCAAACCTAAGTGTAACAAGTCTTAATTAAGCACTTGTATATTCACATCACCTTATATTATCCCAGTCTCTGTGGGAAACAAGTCTCCAATCAAAGAACTTGTATATGAAATATCAGCACTCAATTCTTGATCATAAGTGCACTTCTCATTCAATAGTGCACGACACTATTCATCATTCATTTATCATCAGTATAGTAGTAACAGTGCATTAGCATAGCCCATTAACTAATTACTATAACTGTAAACAATGACTATGTAAACACATGCAGAATGTAAACATTGAAAATGTAAACAATACAAACAATGTAAACAATAACAATGTAAACAATAACAAAGATCAGCAACAATACAAAAACTTTCGCAGAAATCAACTAAAAATAAAGCAGAAATTAATGAAATATCACAAAAAATGTGACGATATCTGCGATAGAATTAAACAAAATACATGACACCACAGTGTATAAACAAAAATGGTGTATGAAACTAAAATATAGTCAAGATGAGGCTAACAAATACAAACAAATCAAAACAAAACTAAAGAATGCGAAATAATAACGAAAACAATATTAAAACATGTCATCACAACTAACATAAATAGCAACAGAAGTCGCTTAGCAAATTCCAGTATCGGAAATTTGCAAACCCTACAGAAAACGCTCACAATAGACGACCTCTATGACGTGGCATAATCTAACGGAGACACCACCCAACCGAGAACCCGCTGAAATATAAACATATAAATATACAAATAACATATAAACATATAACATATAGAATGAGATGATACACAGAAGGCTCAGCAGAAGTATAAGGGCACAGTTTACATACAAACAGGCCACTTAACTTATAGGCTTCCAATCGTAGAACAGCAGAAAAACGGATGTCAATCAACGTCCTAAAGAGCGAAGCTCCAACGATGATGGCACATCTGAACTGCTTCCACTGCTAACACGATGGTACAAGAGCTTCTGACATACTGTGTGTTGAGTTGTTTCGGCACTTGACCTTCTAATCCAAAAGTAAGTTGATGGAAATCGGTACTTGGCCTTCTTCAGAAAACAACCCGTTTCAACCGGCACTTGACCTTCTCAAAAAACGACAGCACTGGAACCTTGACAGCAGCAACTTGCTTGACTTGCGTAAAAGATAACAGCAGTCCGAGTTATCCGGCAACATGTAACAACGCCGGGTACTGTCAAATTCTTGTTTCCGTCAAAAAATTGAAATTTGACTTTTACCGGGCAACGCCGAGTACTTTGAAAATTTTGAAGATGTTGACTGTATTGAAGAATGTTAATTTCTTGAAGGATGCTGATGAATTCTTGTTGAAAATGAAGTGGGTAAGGGACCCCGTGTTTGCTGGTACCAGAATCAAACCAGCTTATGGCCACCAAATGATGCGTGATGCCATATGATGATGGATGGCATCCGCATGTCTGGTTTTGTGTAGTGTGTAGATGTGTTCAGTCAAAACAATGTTCATGCAACAATAACAGGGCAATCCACATAGGACGTCAGTAAACTCACGACGTATAAAGTCAATAAGTCTTGAAACAGCCGTTGACGTTTTTCTTCATTATTTATTGTGGACGCCACAGTGACAAAATGGTTACGCAAATGTGTATGCACATCAAACAGTCATTATCACAGCAACATTCAATACAGCAATAAACGGTAGACAGCATTACAATGATGAGTCAGATGCATGTTATATTTCAAAGTGCTGTAAATGTAGTCAGGTGAACAACTCCATCCTTTTCTATAACAGCCAGGAGATAACCAGATGTATGAGATCAGTTCACTCTCCTTAGTTTGACTTCAGCAAGACAGACACGTCTGCCGAAGTATAAACAATGTCCTCAAAAATATCCTCTAGATAATAAAGGTTTTCCAAACCTAGTTCATTTAACAAAGTAGCAAGTAATGGTCCTTGGTACCTGCATCAACCGATGCAGTACAATGCAGCGACATGTGAGCTAGGAAAACATCTCGTGACGACGACTTTCGCAGACAGGCTATGAATCGAAATCGCTCACGACCCAAAATCAATAGAGTTAATGAAAGAGTCAATTTACCTTGCTTTCATGAAATACACAGAAATATCACGCCTCCCGACATGTGGGAAACACTAGAGGTATTATCTCGAATAAACGAAATATCCATTAAGAGGACTACACATCCCTGACAGAACAAAAATAGCGGAGATCCCCTCTTCAACGAGGCATCTCTTTCGCCATTCCAAATCGCTCACTCCCACTAGTGGTGGGCGGAAACCGATCGACAAAGAAGCAAGACAAGTCATGCGCAGTCCAGCGCAAAATGACCACAGCTCAAACTTAACTGCATTCGATACCAACGCGAGAAGACAAATGCTTACCCAGAAAAGTGACTATAAATTTCAAGCAGTTGTTGCCCTTGCGTTATAAAACAGATATTGAAATAAAACGATGTTGCGAGAATTTATCACGCAACAGGGTTATGTGAGAGAGAATGAAGAAGCAGAAGAAAGTCCCTATCACAAATTTCAATTGAGATTCTTCATGCCGCCGGGTATCGAAACGATGCTCACAAACAGACGAAGGGTTAATGGAGGAATGGATGAAAGGATAGTGTAAAAGACCAAAGGATAAATTGCTAGACAGACAGGCAGACAAACTTGATCTAGAAAGAATAAATATTAGGCAAACATAAAGGTATATTTTCAGGCACTCGTAAGAAATAAAGAAGTAGAACACTAGACAACAGAAAAACAACAGACGTGAGTGGCTTACCCAGGACTCGAACCCAGGACCTTCCGTGCGACAACCCCACCTAGCTATGCAAGCGAATCACACTATCCTCCCTGCCATCTAGGCATCACCAAAAAATGATGCTTCGATGACGGGTCATTAGTGCGACCCGCAACACATAACACCGGAAATTTACCATGGGCAGTCCAGCCTATTAATGACGCAATTCGAGATCATCGCTTAGTCTACTTGTCGACATAAGAACATGTTAGTTTGTTCAAGAAGTCAGGTCTCATCTGACCCGCACCTACTGGGTAGTTCTTCTTCTTAGTTCGCTATCAAATGACCACATTTATCTCTCTTATAAAGCTGGTAGTCCGCCTCAGGCTTCTCTCTTCATCATGCAGTTTCTCCCTCAACTGTATTGGAGATGGTCACGCTGCAACCCAACTCCTCTCATGGAGCCGACAGATTTGGATTACAGGTTCTACTGTTTTGTTGTCCTCCCCACATGTGTACATATCTGTCCGTTCGATTTTCAGTTTGGTGAACAGACGGTATCTATGTTCACATTGGCCGGTTCTTATTCTGAAAATTATCACTTGATCTATTATTGATTATGTATAGTATGGTTCTGCATTATCAAACTCTGGATGTTCTTTGTGCCATTATTCTCTGCTCAAACAGACGAAGGATTGGTGGAGGAATTGATGGAAAGATGCATTAAAAGAGGAAATAATAGACAGACAGACAAACAAACGAGTCCAGAGATATCACATTTAAACTATTTTTCGATATCTCACAACTCCATTTTGTTCACGCAATGAGATCTCACAGAGTCGCAAACACAGGACAGTAGATTCGAGTCTACGAAAATGTACATCCACCCCCGATATTTCACACAATTTCAATATATTTTCCGCAGCCAGGGAGTGAAAAAAAAAAAATCAGTAACGGCGCCAGAAATGCACGATTTCCTCTTGCCCCCGATCATCCCGTTTCTGAAAACGAACGAAAGATGTATTGTGGCGAATAGAGTCTGGACTAGGGCTCTCTAAAAAATCTTGTGTGACTTTTGATTCCAGCCCCTTTATTGATAATGTGTTCGCCTGATTGGGGCGACGCTGTGGAATCAATAGACGGGCAGCAACTATTTTAATGAGATTGAAGCCAGGAACCGACTCCAATTATATTTGTTTCTGAAAGAAGAAGAACGAAAAAAATGGAGCGCCTATCACATTATTAAAGCTTCAGAAACACAATTTGCCTATACCTCTGCCGACAGTTTCAAGGGAATTTTGGAAGATTACCAGCGGTTCACTTGTTTGTTGTTTTTGTGAGGGATACGGTGGAGGAGCGTGAGTGATGTGTAGGGGCCGAGCTCAATAATGATTGTGAATGAACGAATGAATGAATAAAAAGAGGAAATGAGTGAGTTCGTGGTACGTATTTTTCTATTCGTCTATAGGAAGCGATGTGCGATATTATGTGATTATGGTCAGAGGCGTCAAATCTGGAGGCGGCAGTCTGGCGGTGGTCTGACAGTCTGGGACCAGCTGGTCATGTTCCCAATATACTGTAGTTATCTTGATAATTGATTAGTTTTATTATAGTGTACGACTGTAGTTTTTGCTAGGGTTATATTCCGGAGTGAGCATTCGTAATATGAGATTCGCGTAAATTTAGTTCATTTTCTCAACAGAAATTAAGTACGTTACAATTAAGCGGTATGCTTCTGCATAGTATATTAACATAAATATTAATAAACGTTTTCATGCAAAGCAAAGAAAGACGAAAATAAGTAAAAAAAGAAATATCAAATGAAAACAGGAAATTATGACTTGTAATAGTAGTAGCGATCTTTTTCGAAATTGTTAACAGTTCACGTTATTTCAAATTCGCGTAAATTGAAACCGCGTAACTCGCGAGCACACTGTATATTTCATTATGGTTTATAGAGTCAACATTAGAGCTGACCCTCCATTGCTGGAAGAATGTATCAAAGAACTCGTGCTCTTGTTGCGTTGGTAATGAATCAATTTGTTGTACGTTGGATATACATTGGTGTAAAAGTAGTTACACACTTAAATAACGTATATTTTACATTGGATATACATTGGTGTAAAAGTAGTTACACGCTTAAATAACGTATATTTTGCATTCATTATCAATTTTTAAAGTGATTATTTATTATTTTAATAGTATGTAGATATACACTTTATTAAAATGTATTTTATATATTTGTTTATTCATCAGTGTTTTCGATGTGATAGGTAGACTTCAAGAATGTGTGATCAATGAAGGAGGCCAGTTTGAGACCCTAAAGGTTTAACGTTAATCTATTTGTTAATAACCTAATGTACATGCTCTATAATGTAAATATTAATTACCGGTACTTTGTAATAACAAATAAATAAACGCCAAGACACCGTTTACCTACTTTGTCGGCACCTGGTGTATGTATGTATGCGTGTGTGTGTGTGTATATATATATATATATATATATATATATATATATATATATATATATATATATATATATGCGGATATACACACACAGGTATACCTCGGAGATATTGCGGGTTCGGTTCCAGACCACAGCTACTACTGATTAGTCGTTCGTCTTCTACCGTGAGGTGTAGAGGTTTGGAAGAGAGAGCGCCATACTATTCTATCGGCTGTCTTCCTCGTGGCTTGGTTCCATTCTAGTCCTCGGTCCTTCAAAGATTGTCTAATGTTGTCCTCCCAGCGGATTTTGGGTCGTCCTGGAGGTCTGGATCCCTGGCTCTTAGTTTTCTATGCTTGCCGTGGTAGCCGATCTTCTGCCATTCTGCAGACATGGCCAAACCATCTCAGTTGGGACTGCTCTACTTGGGTCTGCAGGGGTTGGGTTTTTAGGCCTTGACGTATCGTCTAGTTGCGGACCATGTCTCTTCTTGTTACTTCAACCACCTTCCTCAGATACCTCATTCCTGAGGTTTGGATCTGGCTTTTGTGAGTTGTAGTCATTGCCCATGACTCGCATCCATACGTCAAGACTGGGACATAGTGGAGCGTTATACAGCCATCTTCGTCTTCTTACCAACTTCTCTTTTGCTGAGGAATCCTCGATTTATGGCTTGAAAAAGTCTCCCAGCTGCTGCTCTTCTTGTAGCCAATTCTTCTTTGATGCCTCCCTTCCGGTCTTTGACAGCTCCAAGGTATTTAAAGTGGTCGACCTGTTCCAGGACCTGTTCTCCCAGCTTAATCTGATGTCTTCTTTCCTCTCGTGATATCACCATGGTTTTTGTTTTCGAGCTGCTTATGATCATCCCTCTCATCTACAGCTCTTCCTTCCAGACTTGCAGGTTGGATTGAAGATATGCCTCTGATTTAGCAATCAGGGCAACATCATCAGCAAATGCCAGCTCTGAAATACAGACCTGTCTCATCTTCCACTACCCCACTGAATATTTTCTTGTCCTCTCCTTACATGTGTTGATGACATCATCCATGAGGAGTATGAAAAGATAAGGTGACAGGATATCACCTTGTCTTATACCAGTGGTGGTCCTGAATTCTTCTGACTTATGGTTTGCCGTCCTCACATAATTTCTGCAAGACTTGTAGAAGCTCTGTATAGCATGAATCAGAGATGTTGGAATGTTCTTCCTTGCCAAACAGTCCCAGAGTTTGTTCCAGGGGACCTTGTCAAATGCCTTTTTCAGATCTAAGAAGCAAAGATGGATCTGACTCTTATACTCGAGAGCCGTTTCACTCAACTGTCTGAGTGTGAAGATTAGGTCTTGAGTACTTCGATTTGCTCGGAAGCCACACTGGACCTCATCCATTTGTGGCTCAGCTGGGCGTCTGAGTCTCTGCTCCAGTATTCTAGAGTAGATTTTAAAAGGAACACTGAGAAGGGATATGACTCTATGGTTTCCACAGTGTCGGTTGTCACCCTTTTTGAAAATCGGTGTTATTTTGGCAATCTCCCAATCCTTTTGTATGGTCTTGTTGCACCAAGCTGCCTGTAGGACCCTTAGGAGTAAAAGGTCGCCTGCTGCTCCCATGTACTTAACCATTTCTGGTGTTATACCATCATGTCCTGCTGCTTTGCCCATATTGATTTTCTCCAGTGCTGCCTTCAGTTCTTCCATCTTTATGTCATCTTCATCACCATTGGTTTCCTCTTCTGTGTCAGTTGTTATTATTTCTGATGCTTGACCTTGCTCACCATCCAGGAGCTCTGAAAAATATTCTTTCCATCTTTCCATTACTTCTTTTGGGACAGTAAGAAATTTGCCTTGCTTGTCCTTTATAAATTTAAGAGGACACTGTTTTTCCTTCCCCATATTCTTTAGGGTCTCAAATAACAATTTCTGGTTTTCTTGCGCATCGCTTTCTAGCTTTTCTCCAAATTCTTCCCAGGACTTCTGTTTTGCTGCTAGCACCTTGTTCTTTGCTTCTGTTCTGAGTATCATATATTCTCTGTATTTCACTTTTTTTTCCTACTGTGTTTTTAGCTCCTAAGTATTGTTTCCATGCCTTTTTCTTCTCTCTTATTTTCTCTAACTTCATTTGTCCACCAAGGTGTCCTCTTTCTCTTGTTCCCAAGTCGAACTTCACCACATGCTTCTGCTGCAGCTGTCTTTATGATGTCCTTGAATTTCAGCCAGAGTGTTTCCAGGTCATCAGGTTGTTGTTCTGTAGCAATAAGCCCCTGGTATCTGGTCTTCACTTCTGGCTCTCTCAGCTTGTAGGTCTTAATGCTCGTTTTCCCTGTTCGTTTACTTGGTTTCTTGCGTGATGTTAGGCAGTTCCTAAGCTGAGTAACTCTTTCAGTTGTTCTTTTTATTGTTAGCAATCAGTGGTCACTTCCAATCTCTGGCCCCCTCCACACTCTAGCATCCCGGACCACCGCAATAAAGCGAATATCGCAATAAAGCGGGTGTGGCAGAGATATTATGATTAATAAATTTCAGATATTTATTCTTTATTCTGCACTTGTCTTTTACCTTTCTTTCGCTCTTTTTACCTTTCTTTTTCGCATACGCTCGATTGTTAAGATATACTCTCCCATTCATACCTTTGTTTTTTCCTTTCTAATTTAGCAACGCATTTTATTGCTGTTAAGCTAAGTTCTTTGATGAGAGCGAATCGTGTTAATTCGTTCTCGACGGGGATAAGAAGTAAGACTATCGTCTAGTATTTTTCTCTGATCTGTCCGCCTATAGTTAATTATTCTCGGTGAGAGATTTGAGATGAAAGACATTGATCGCTGAGAAACGGCCCTATGAAGCATAACGTGTAAAACGCACACTGTGAGTTTTATTGCCGAGGTTTGATCAGATCGAGAGACTGTACTGTAGGTATTAAGTCTGGTTTCGGTAAGGGTGTGTAGAATTCGTTTCATGCGTAGAATGAGCACGGAAATATGTAAATCTGGACGTAGGTGCGAACATCTGGCAGGTAATCGGGGTTCGATGATAGTGAATCATTTTCCTTTCATCAGAGATATATTTATACCTCTTTTAACTTCATTCATTCAGACTCCGCAGTTTCTCTAGACACATTCTAGCTTCGTTTCTAGATTGCTTTATTAGGTAAAATCTCAGTTTGCGTTGGAGAATAGTCTTAAGTAGTCCTGTGTTAAGTATTCTGGGTAAAGCCCAACATCTACCAGCGGTTTTTCAGTATATGAGAAGAACCTAGAAGAAACATTTTTGTAATTCAAATAAGTGAGTTTCCAAGTAACAACATGTCTGGCATTGTGTTTGCATCCAGAAAATGACAGAGTACTCATCTCACGAACTTTAATACTAAATGCAATAACTGGGCCTATCAAGCCAGATTATAATTCTTCCCAACATTCTCATTGTACATTCAGCCCCTGTGGCGAGAGAAATTACAAACCATTAACATTTCCGACGTTCTTGACTAATTGTGGTGTGACCAAGAATTTTACATTTGAGAGAAGCTACCAACCTGTCATTTTCCTAAGTAGTGGAAACCTCGTGATTCTGACACTGTAAGCACGTTTAAACTTTCTTACCCAAACTGATTCAAGTGACCTTAACAGTAATCTTAAAATATAATTGGGAAGTGAATGCTCCCCGGAACATTGAAAGAAACCTGTGTCTGCAGAGCTGGGATTCTCTTTATCAAAAGAATACAGATTCACTGTAGAGAAGTGTGCTGAAGTTTGCTCCAGACGGCGAGAAACACCGCGTGTGTAGGTAAGAAAGTATGTCAGGGGCCCCTGCTGAATGAACAGAGAGAAAGCAGAACGAGTGATTCTTTCATTTTTGTATATTTATGCACCCACTTTGAAATTTCGTTATGCATTTTTTGTTGCAAATGCTGATTTCCTCTTAGGATAGATTAATATCTCATCTCTGTTCTTAACTATAGAGGGAAATCCTAGACCATAGTGTATAAATCTGTGACTCTTTGGGGCTATAACTTTTCTTCTAACGGGATTGTGGGCTAAACAGAGGGGGAAAGGATTACACCTATGGGTCTATTCTTTTAGTAATTCCTTAACTTATGTGTATGTATATTTATATGCGATTGATATTCTAATTTATGCTTGTGGTGAATTTTCTTATGATAAGTAAAATTTACATAAACTTTATTCAAGTGTGTCGGTCAGCTCGTTCCAAAATATTTATATTTCATTGTTATAGTTTTTTCACTTCTGTGCGTCTAACTGTCGTCACTTATGTGTGTGTGTATGTGAGTGGTATATATAGATTACTATATATGTTCTAATAGGCTGACTTCTAGATCTGTTGTAGAAGATAGGCTGACCGAGAGAAGCTTCTCGCGTGTCAGGGACAGACTCTATTAGTTTCCACATTTCACTCGTGAAAATCTATTTTCTTTACATTACCTCTCACTGAGCTATCACCTGTTCTATTTCTATTCAGAAAGGACCAATCTATGTCTTAATTCCTCTATCGAAAATCTACGACAGTGGGTCACACCCATCTTTAGGCTTCCCAGTGCATATAAAAGCCTAAAATCATGTTTGCACTATGTCTATTAAGTGCACAATAGCGTTAGGTCTAAAAATAACAATGTACTGTAAAATTAAATACTTTATTGCTAAAAAAAAAAAAAATGCTAAACTTCATCATCTGAGCCTTCGGCGAATCGTAATCTGTTTGCTGGTGGCGAGCCAAAATCTATCGGAAGAAGAAGGCACGTTCTAATAAATAAATATGAATAATTTGTATAACAGCTCAATATCTGCGAATCGCAATAAAGCGAAGCGCAATAAAGCGCGGTATATATATACATATCTTTCTTCTTCTTCGTTCGTCCTGAAAAGGACGTTGGTTACGTTTTGTCCGTTTACAGCGAAGCTGCGATATTTGCGCCTTTCGGCCGACACATCCGACTTCAACACGGCATTTTTGGGACCGGGTTAGCCTTCCCTCTTCGATCCCTACTCACTCAGCCAGACTGCAGTGATGCAACCTGTTTCCATGATCATTTTCTTTTGCGTACCTTTCCACCGGACATGGAACCATGACTGCGGCTGGTCTCTCAGTAAGCCTTTACATAACAATTACACGAGCTTGCAGCTGTGTTTTCTGTAGCAATTTGTTTTATATGAGGAGGTTGCCAGCCTACATTCCCATTTGATATTAGTCACAGTCTACTACATTCTTCAGGATGTAGTATTTCTATTCTTTCTTCGCCTCTTTAGAGACCCCCCGGAAATTACACGCGTGTCTCAACCATATATATATATATCAATCAATCAGTATCCTTTAGCTTCCAGACGAGCATAGGCATTCAACAAACACATGCCAAGTCTTCCTGTCCTGTGTCATCCGCTCAAGTTCTTTCCATGTTTTCCTCATCATTTTCACCTCTGTATCCAGTTCTCTTCTCCGTGTGTTTTTTGGTCTACCTCTGCCTCTCTTTCCCTGTGGATTCATGAACAAGGCCTGCCTTGTAACGCTATCAACAGGTCTCCTCAATGTGCGTCCTATCCATTGCCAGCGTCTTCTTCTCAACTCTTGTTCCACTGGCACTTGTCTGGTTCTTGTGATCAATTCCACATTTGGATATATATACTGAAGCACATTAAAAACGCACCACCTGTATAATCCAGGAACAGAGTGTGAAATGTAAATATAAGTGTGTACAAGTTTACATATTTGGAATCTTTATTCATTTTCCTATGAATCCATGCTGGTCATTAATTTGTACATTTGATTGTTATGAAATTCATTGCATTCTGTGCAGGCAAGGGAGAAAACCAAAAATACAAAAAAATGCACGCGCGTTATCCTGCTGGAGAAGCTGCAAGTCTGGATAAATTGTGAACGCAGGAGCAACCAGTGCATCCAGAACCTCATCTCGATATGTCACAGCATTAACATTTCCACGGAAGACGTGAAGAGGCAAGCGATGGTGAAAACTGAATCCTCCCCAAATGTGAATACTGCCACCTCCAAATCGGTTGACACAGCAATCTGCAAAGCGCTCTTCACACCGTCGCTAAATCCGCATACGTCCATCTGCAAAGGATACGTTGAATCTGTTCTCGTCTGTGAATAGGACAGCATTCAACTGCAGTCTAGTCCATCTGATATGTTGCTCTGCCCATTGCAGGCGCTGCTAACGATGTCTGTGAGTCAAGTTTGGCCCAACATAAGGTCGTCTTGCAGTAAGGCCTGTATCTCTGAGTCGTCGTATGACTGTCATTCGAGAGACTTGCCCATGTCTACCTACTATTGCTCTTGCTGTTTGACTTGCCGGGAGAGTCAATTCCTTAGGTGACTCAGCACAATATGACGATCTTGCGCAGCGGTAGTAACTCGTGGTTGGCCACTCCGAAGTCTATCCCGGGCACTGCCAGTGGTTCCGTAACGTTCATTGAGACGTACAATAGTGCTGTGGTGGCAATTCATCCTTCTGGCAATGGCCCGCGAGCTCCTTCCGGTCTCCAACATACCAATGGCTCGTTGGCGGTCGTTTTCAGATAGTCGTGGCATTTCAAGCACATGTACTGGGTGTTTTGTCTCAACGGCCTTTTTATACCGAGTATACTGCCACAACGCGTACACATTTTCAGGGTCATAGCTGTTGAGAATCGTGTTGCACGTGTAACTTTCATCGTTTTCATGTAGTCTGTACACACACCCATGGGTTGAATCTTGCACTTTCCATTCCAGCAGCCATTCGCTCTCTACCGCATGGCAAACACGGGGAAAATCCATTCCCACACTTTTTTTTGCCAGCTTCTCGGCATCAGTATATATAATAGTGGTGCGTTTTTAATGTGCTTCAGTATATATATGTGTGTGTGTATGTGTGTGTGCGTGCGTATGTGAGTGACGGACAGCGAGAGAAGTGAAAGGTGTTTTTTTTTGTTTAGTCAGGATATGTTAACAATAACATGAAATAATCAGGCATCACAGACCTAATAATAAATAACAAATAACAGGCGTACTTCAGCTTCCACTACACATGGTCGTCACCAGAACCGCCATAGGTGGTTTAGTATTAAACAGCTACATTACAGAGATAATGAGCCTATAAAATGGTTTTACCACGTGCTTTAGAAACATTAAAAAAAGGTAAAGTTCGCTTTATAGCAGATACAGCCGTAGGGGAGGGAACTGTTAGAGACTTTGATATACTAGGTCCAGCATGGAGAGGTGTGGTGACTAGCCTCCCTTCTTCGCGCCTTGCTTTTTCCTAACTCAAGAGAAAGTCAGGTACCTATTTACAGCTGGGCAGACTACAGCGTCACCGAGACCGTGAATTGAACCCTGCACCTTTGCCGCGAGAGACCAACGCTCTAATCACTCTGTCGATCGGACGCTGGTAAAACACATTACAGCCAACAAATTCGACATGAACAAGTTTATCCAAAAGCTAAGAGAAATAGAGGGCAAGGTTAAAAAAAAAATAAAAAAATAACCACACCCACACACGCAAACACACATACGGAGAAGGGAGATGAGGACAGACATGAACGATGTACCGGATTGTAATGGGACATGGCGATTTAAAAAAAAATGTTTTGCCTCGATTTCGCGAAGACTACATACAACGATCACGACCACACTAAAACTACATACAACGATTACGACCACACTAAGACAACATACAACGATCACTACCACACTAAGACTACATACAACGATCACGACCACACTAAGACTACATACAACGATCACGACCATACTAAGACTACATACAACGATCACGACCATACTAAGACTACATACAACGATCACGACCACACTAAGACTACACACAACGATCACGACCACACTAAGACTACATACAACGATCACGACCACACTAAGACTACATACAGCGATCACGACCACACTAAGACTACATACAACGATTACGACCACACTAAGACTACATACAACGATCACGACCATACTAAGACTACATACAACGATCACGACCACACTAAGACTACACACAACGATCACGACCACACTAAGACTACATACAACTATTACGACCACACTAAGACTACATACAACGATCACGACTACAGAAAGACTACATAAAACCATCACGACCAAAGTAAGATTACACACAACTATGGCGACTACCGTTCTTTGATCCTTAGCCGCCGACCGTCAAAGCAGTCAGTGGCCATCACGCCTAGTGGCGTCTTGTAGGGCAACAACAAATTGATTCCACTTTGCTCGGTCGGTGGCCATCCTTCGTACAGTGCCCCAACTCTGGTTCATTCCCTGCATCTCAGCCTCCACAGTCCTCCGCCAGGTTGTTTTTGGTCGGCCTCTCTTTCGTTTTCCTTCAGGGGTCCAAAGCATAGCTGTTCTTGTGATGGCATCGGGGTCTCTTCTGAGGACATGACCAACCCAGCTCCAGCGTCTGCCAGCTATGATGGTGTGCATGTCCTCTTGCTTGCTACGAGTAAGCAGATCTTGGTTAGTGATGGTATTCGGCCAAAAGATTCGTTGAATTTTTCTTAGGCATGTTGTATGAAAGGAGGACAATTTCGACATTTCCTTCTCTGTAACTCTCCAGCATTCCGCACCATAGAGGCGACTATCGTAAGACTACACAAAACGATCACGTCTATGGTCACACTAACCAGAAAGATCACACCTAAAGTAAGACAACACAAAACAATGAAGACTCAAGTAAGACTGCACAAACCGATCACGACTGCACATTCAGTTACAATGCTGCTCAGCAGGATCTAGAATGTGCCAACAAACACGCATTATACATTCAAAACGCTACGATAACTTCTCTTTCTTCCTCTCCGTTCTACTACGAAAAACTCTCAACCAGACTCTAAGTGCATGTTTAGTGTTCCACCATTGAATTGCATGTTTGTGGAAATAATTAATCACCCTTAATAATCCGACCAGAATAACAACCGTAGTAGCTGGGAAGTAGCCTTTAAGACACTCAAAGTGCCAGTTTGGCTCCTCGGATCCAAAAATTGAGCAAACAGTGACAACTGTAATTGCGTAGCAATGAGCTTTACTAGTCTGTCTATGATGGTTCAGGGAGATTTTGCTAGTTGGAGAACCGTTTGAATATCATATATTTCCAACATCCCTGCCATGTCCAGTTCCCGTCATAGAGTCCGAACGTGCGGTAGTTTTTTTAATTCTGTTTTTTTTTTCTGGCTTATTTTTGGGCTAGACTGGCACCCCCCCCCGGTATGAGAGTAGTGTTTTGGAAGGCAGGATCAATATACGAAAGGCGCTGGCACAATTTGGTTGCCAGAACCGGCCCATTGACTCAGTCATGCATTATGCGATTAGATTGACAATACAATTTCCTTTGCCCCTTTTGCTAGACTTCCTTTGTCCAACGTCCACCGCCTTCCCTCCCCCGAGTTTGCTTCTAGTTTCCTTTTGAATGCCGACTGTTTTGCTCTTTTATTTGTAGACACTCGCTTGTGCATTTTGTGTGTCTTTTTAACTCATTTGTATTTCTTATCGATAAACTCTTCCATAGTCTAGCGTTAATACACTTTCAAAAGATATAAGCTTTCTCGTAAATAAAACTAAGTAAAGGTAGTCACGTGGCACATACCGCCGTAGGGGAGTGGCGTGTTACTTCACTATACTAGGTCCAACATCGAGAGGTAGTATGACCAGTTCTATTCCTCGCTGCCTTTTCCTTCCCTAACCCAAGTGCAAAGTGAAGTACCTATTTACAGCTAGGTAGATTGAAGCGTGTCGATACCGTGACACCTTTGCCGCGAGAGACCAGAGCTCTAACTTTCTCGAAAATTTAAACGGAAAAAGTAGTCCCATTACCGATACTGTATTTGAAAGATGATGAGATACGAAACTTCTCTATATTGGGTCCAGATTTGTAAGGTGAGGCGGCTAATTCGTTCCTCTGTGCCTTTTGCCTTCCCTGACTCAAGAGCACAGTCATGTATCCATTTACATATGGATAGACTGGAGCGTGACGCCACCATGTTTCGAACCTGGGATCTGGAAACTTTGTCGTGAGAGGCACGCGCTCTTAGCCTACTTTTGGGCACTTCACGTAAATATACATAATAACAAACGCGTTGACTTTAAGATATGTGGACATTATTTGTAATACATTTTATGGCCAAAATAAACTTTCCAACTGTAATTCTTCTTTGATTCTTTGCCACCGACTGTTAAAGCAGTCAGTGGCCATCACGCCTGATGGCGTCTTGTAGTGCAGCAACAAACTGCTTCCACTTTGCTCGGTCGGCAGCCATCTTTCGTGCAGTGCCCCAGCTCTGGCCTTATTCTTTGCATCTCAGCCTCCACAGTCCTCCGCCAAGTTGTTTTTGGTCGGCCTCTCTTTCGTTTTCCGTCAGGGGTCCATAGCATAGCTGTTCTTGTGATGGCATCGGGGTTTCTTCTGAGGACGTGGCCAACCCAGCTCCAGCGTCTGCCAGCTATGATGGTGTGCATGTCCTCTTGCTTGCTCTGAGTAAGCAATTTTTGGTTGGTGATGGTATTCGACCAAAAGATTCGGAGAATTTTCCTTAAGCATATTGTATGGAAAGAGGACAATTACATGTCCTTCTCTGTTACTCTCCAGCATTCCGCACCACAGAGAAGCACAGAAAGCGCACATCTCTGGTATAATCTTAATTTGGTGTTTGTGCTGTACTGAGAGGACTTCCAGATGTCTTCCAAACTCGAATACACGCCCCTAATATGCAGTAAAACACAAAGCGGAAGTATTTGAGCTGTTCCTCGGATTTTTAATTAGGTATGCATTACCCTTTTTAAAAATTTAAATTTGCCTCCTTTTGGCGAGGCGCACCCCGTTAAACCTAGACACTGTGTCCGTCGGTTATATTAGGGCACATGATCAAGTATTAAAAATCTTGCGGGGAGGAATAAGCATGAATTCAGCGCACGCTGGAGCATAGGCCTTCAAAGGATACATTCCAGACTTTCCTATACTGCACCATCCTTTCAATAACTTTCCATGTATTTTTATATCCCTTTCACGAATATCCCAAATGTTCTTCTACGTGTGTTTTTAGATCTTTCTCTATTTATTTTACCTTGTGGATTCCAGACGAAGAACTGTCTTGTGTTGCTATCGGCTGTTGTCATCAATGTTTGTCCAATCAGACCAGCTCTTTCCACCCCGTTGCTGCCCTTTTATTTGCCAGATTCGGTCCTTCAGTTGTACATTAGTGATCTTGTCATATCCTGTCAATCCTTCTAATTTTCGCAGCCTAGTTCCCGGGGGTGTGTGAAAAAACAGAAAGAAATGGACTACTGCACCTTTGTGCAAGGTGACTAATATAACTGACTGACTGAGTGAGTGGCTGAGTGAGTGAGTGACCGAGTGCGGGTGTAAGTAAGTGACTGGCTGAGTGATTGGCTGAGTGATTGGCTGAGTGATTGGCTGAGTGATTGGCTGAGTGATTGGCTGGGTGATTGGCTGAGTGATTGGCTGAATGATTGGTTGAGTGATTGGCTGAGTGACTGACTGAGTGATTGGCTGAGTAATTGGCTGAGTGACTGACTGAGTGATTGGCTGAGTGATTGGCTGAGTGATTGGCTGAGTGATTGGCTGAGTGACTGACTGAGTGATTGGCTGAGGGATTGGCTGAGTGATTGGCTGAGTGATTGGCTGAGTGACTGGCTGAGTGATTGGCTGAGTGATTGGCTGAGTGATTGCCTGAGTGAATAAGCAAGTGATCGAGTGAGTGAGTGACTGACTGGCTGAGTGAGTGAGTGAGAAAGAGAATGGATGGATATGGATCTATTTTTGCCCACACGACTACTGCAGCCTCAAGCATGTCCTACAAGGTGACTAATATGAGGCTGTACATGAGGCTATCATCATCATGTTAAACAAATTGCCATAGAAACCACGTCTGCTAGACCATATGAATGCTTGGGCTAGGTTTCCAGCATAGGGACCGGCCGCAATGGTGCACCATATGCTCAGTAAGGAACGCAAAAGAAATGTGTGATGATAGCGACATTACTCAAAAAATTTTTTTTGCTTACAAATAAGTAAGTTTTTTTTTGTTTTTTTTTTTTAAGCGCCACGTAAGAGCGGAAGCAAAACCAAAAAAAAAAAAAAAAAAAATTTTCAGACACATAAATTAATCCAAGGAACCAAACTGCGTCAACATTACAGCCAAATATGGCATAATACTTCTGTAGTTGGCCACAATGTTTATGGCCCCGAAATCAGGCAAGGCCGGTCCGTAAAGGTCTGATCGGGGTCTTTATTATCGATGCATACGCGGAACCAGTCCCCAATCCGGCTGGGCGGCTGATAATCTCTGGCGCAGTGAGTAAGAAATCTGCTAGAAGTCATATTTGGAATCCGATAAAGTCATGAATAATTCATGGTGGAACCACCCGGTCTGTGTAAGGCTGGCGCTAGGAAACGAGGCCAGTGCAGGCCACGTCTAGGGAGAGGGGAAAAACAACGAGAAAATAGACGATGAGTGTTGGCGGGGGTAGTTGTTTGTGAATTGTTGATACCATTCTGGTAAAGAACAGTGGATCTCAACCTTGTAAAAAGCATGAACCGTCTTGGATTTGAAGCTAATTCTGTTTCCATCTCGTTAACTTTTCCATTTTTATTTCTATTTTTAAAGACGAGTTTCTTTTAAAATGTAAGTTTTTGTTTAGGGGGTGAAAAAGGAAGATATTTGGGTGAAAATGATTCAAGACACGCCCTTGTGTTAGCCGGGCCGAAAAAGAAAAAAAAAGACATAAAAACCTTGTAACCTACCAGGCGTGCTTAAGAAGGCAAGTGAGGATGGTTGGGCATGGGGTCAATTTGTTTTACGTGACGAGGCTACCAGCCTCAAACACAACCTTATGTAAGTTGTTACAACGAGCTTGATTGGTCAGTGGCCTCATTATTTATGTATCTCTCCAGGGAACTGCACATGATTTGCCCGAGTGTGGTTCTACATATTCTCAAAAACATCCGTTACATTTTTCCCATTCCCCCTGTTCATTTCATTTTCTATCATCTCCATTGAACGTGTCCTTCCCAGGAGTCTTGCAAGTTGCGATGAACTGGTACCACGGCCACCAGGAGCCAGTACGGACGGTCTGGAATCAGTAGAGCCAAAGTGGGTTCAATTCTAAATTCTCTTGGTCGAGACAGAGGGATCAATATACTTGCTTGAGATTGGCATATTCTGAGACCTTCTGGTTATCACGTCTCGAAGATTAACATTTTTTGACGCCTGATTTTTTTTTTCCCCTACCGCTAGTTTCGTCACTACACCAGATGCAGCAAAGTGAAAGAGTTGAATAAAGTGAGAGAAGATGACGGGTTGATGTTTTTGAGTAGTTTCCTCGCTACTTCTGTATTACCAGCCTTTTATTGATATTTATTGACCTCGCGTTTTCTCCTTGTTGCTTGAATTTTTATTTCCCCTTTCATTTGCTTTTTTTTCATTGGTCCACAATCATTTCTTTCTTTTCGTGGTTCATTCATTCATTCATTCATTCATGATCTTTCAACTCCCCAAGGAGCATATGTCTTCAAAAAACTTATGCCAAATCTTCCTGTCTCATGTCATCAGCTCAATGCCAAATCTTCCTGTCTCATGTCATCAGCTCAAGGTCAAATCTTCCTGTCTCATGTCATCAGCTCAAGGTCAAATCTTCCTGTCTCATGTCATCAGCTCAAGGTCAAATCTTCCTGTCTCATGTCATCAGCTCAAGGTCAAATCTTCCTGTCTCATGTCATCAGCTCAAGGTCAAATCTTCCTGTCTCATGTCATCAGCTCAAGGTCAAGGTCTGTTCATGTCTTCTTCATCCTCTTCTGTCTTCACTTCTCTTCTCCGTGTGTTCTTTGGACTTCCTGTGCATCTCTTACCATGGGGATTCTATCTCTTACTCTTGGGGATTCTATCTCTTACCCTGGGGATTCTATCTCTCTTACCTTAGGGATTCTGTCTCTTACCTTGGGGATTCTCTCTAACCCTGGGGATTCCATCTCTTACCTTGGAGATTCTTTCTCTAACCCTGGGGATTCCAGCTCTTAACCTGGGGATTCTATCTCTTACTCTGGGGATTCTATCTCTTACTCTGGGGATTTCATCTCTTACCCCGGGGATTCTTTCTCTTACTCTGGGGGATTCTATCTCTTACTCTGGGGATTCCATCTCTTACCCTGGGGATTCTATCTCTTACTCTGGGGGATTCTATCTCTTACTCTGGGGATTCCATCTCTTACCCTGGGGATTCTATCTCTTACCCTGTGGATTCTATCTCTTACTCTGGAGATTCCATCTCTTACCCTGGGGATTCCATCTCTTACCCTGGGGATTCTATCTCTTACTCTGGGGGATTCTATCTCTTACTCTGGGGGATTCTATCTCTTACTCTGGGGGATTCTATCTCTTACTCTGGGGGATTCTATCTCTTACTCTGGGAGATTCTATCTCTTACTCTGGTGGATTCTATCTCTTACTCTGGGGGATTCTATCTCTTACTCTGGGGGATTCTATCTCTTACTCTGGGGGATTCTATCTCTTACTCTGGGGATTCTATCTCTTACTCTGGGGGATTCTATCTCTTACTCCGGGGGATTCTATCTCTTACCCTGGGGATTCTATCTCTTACTCTTGGGGATTCTATCTCTTACTCTGGGGGATTCTATCTCTTATTCTGGGGATTCCATCTCTTACTCTGGGGGATTCTATCTCTTACCCTGGGGATTCTATCTCTTACTCTCGGGGATTCTATCTCTTACCCTGGGGATTCTATTTCTCTTACCTTAGGGATTCTGTCTCTTACCTTGGGGATTCTATCTCTAACCCTGGGGATTCCATCTCTTACTCTGGGGATTCTATCTCTTACTCTGGGGATTCGATCTCTTAACCTGGGGATTCTATCTCTTACTCTTGGGGATTCTATCTCTTACCCTGGGGATTCTATTTCTCTTACCTTAGGGATTCTGTCTCTTACCTTGGGGATTCTATCTCTAACCCTGGGGATTCCATCTCTTACTCTGGGGATTCTATCTCTTACTCTGGGGATTCGATCTCTTAACCTGGGGATTCTATCTCTTACTCTGGGGATTCAATTTCTTACTCTGGGGATTCTATCTCTAACCCTGGGGATTCCATCTCTTACTCTGGGGATTCTATCTCTTACTCTGAGGATTCCATCTCTTACCCTGGGGATTCTATCTCTTACTCTGGGGATTCTATCTCTTACCCTGGGGATTCTATCTCTTACCCTGGGGATTCTATCTCTTACTCTGGGGGATTCTATCTCTTACTCTGGGGATTCCATCTCTTACCCTGGGGATTCTAACTCTTACTCTGGGGGATTCTATCTCTTACCCTGGGGATTCTATCTCTTACCCTGGAGATTCCATCTCTTACCCTGGGGATTCTATCTCTTACCCTGGAGATTCCATCTCTTACCCTGGGGATTCTATCTCTTACTCTGGGGGATTATATCTCTTGCTCTGGGGATTCCATCTCTTACCCTGGGGGATTCAATCTCTTACTCTGGGGGATTCTATCTCTTACTCTGGGGGATTCTATCTCTTACTCTGGGGGGATTCTATCTCTTACTCTGGGGGATTCTATCTCTTACTCTGGGGGATTCTATCTCTTACTCTGGGGGATTCTATCTCTTACTCTGGGGGATTCTATCTCTTACTCTGGGGGATTCTGTCTCTTACTCTGGGGGATTCTATCTCTTACTCTGGGGGATTCTATCTCTTACTCTGGGGATTCTATCTCTTACTCTGGGGATTCCATCTCTTACTCTGGGGGATTATATCTCTTACTCTGGGGGATTCTATCTCTTACTCTGGGGGATTCTATCTCTTACTCTGGGGAATTCTATCCCTTACTCTAGGGGATTCTATCTCTTCCTCTGGGGGATTCTATCTCTTACTCTGGGGGATTCCATCTCTTGCTCTGAGGGATTCCATCTCTTACCCTGGGGATTCCATCTCTTACCCTGGGGATTCTATCTCTCTTACCCTGAGGATTCCATCTCTTAACCTGGGGATTCCATCTCTTACCCTGGGGATTATATCTCTTACCCTGGGGATTCCATCTATTACCCTGGGGATTCCATCTCTTACCCTGGGGATTCTATCTCTCTTATTCTGGGGATTCCATCTCTTACCCTGGGGATTCCATCTCTTACACTGTGGATTCTATCTCTCTTACCCTGGGGATTCCATCTCTTACTCTGGGGATTCCATCTCTTACCCTGGGGATTCCATCCCTTACCCTGGTGATATTATAACAATGACTGTCTGGCAACGCTATCAACATGTTTCCTCAATGTGTGCCCTACCCGTCTCCAGCTTTTTCTTCTCATCTCATTGTTCAACTGGCACTTGTCTGGTTCTTGTCATCAGTTCCACATTAGTGATCTTGTCATATCGATTCAATCTTTATATTCTATTACATTCTGCTCAAGCATCCACATATGAAAGTATGTTGCTTTTTGATTGTTCTATTTGTTGTCCTCTATGTTTCTTTTCGCGGTTGCCTTCCACATAGTATTATCTTGCCTCGTTCTGATTTTCTCAGTGCTTTCTTTGCTGTATCTTCCTGTACTGAATAATGGCGATTCTCAAGGTTACTGTTTGTGGCGTGATTGTCTCCGCTGCACCACAGCAGTGGTCCAAAAATGGCCAAACTTAGTATACTGGTGAGGGTCTTCAAAGGTATCAACCTTCGCTCAAGAATACTCTTAACAGAGATATAAATAGATACTTCTACTTTAGCGTGCCTCACCAGAATTTAAAGAAAAGCAATCATAACAACCGAGAACGTCTCATCTGTCATGAATCTATTATTCTCCTACTACTTCTGTGAAGTAATATATTTTCTGAACCCCCAGCTGAACCCCCAGCTGAACCCGAGTCAACAATTTTTAATTTTGTAGCTCTTTATGTTGATGTATTTAATACAATATGAGCCATACGGGTGCTGACATATATTTCACTCAAGAGTGATTCATCCAACTATAGCTTTAAAGTTACAGATAAACAGGTTTAATAATCACCTATGGGTTAACAATGTATAATGACTGAAGTTGTTTATAAAAAGGAAGCGATGGTATTTATCATCATCGGATAATTTAAACTGTGGTGGAACTTATGAAAAATTTGGAAATGTTATTGATTGCGCTGTTGTGCTATGTAGCGTCCAGTGTGGGGTCGGTTGGCGTCTGCGTCTGCCGCTGTTAATTGCCACAGATTCCTGTGGATGCACTTCTCTTTAATAGACAAATATTGTGACAGCAGCACGTCTCTTGCTTTAATGCTGATTGTGGTGAATTAGTTGTTAGTATTGGTTTCAATATTATATTAATGGTATCTGGTGTGAGGTCAGCTATGCAAGTCCCTGAGGTTTATTAAATATAAATAAGTTTACAGGGTACCTGTCTGCTTCCACCACGACCTCACCCGATTATACATCTTCCCCTACTGAAGTGTATTGGTGTGTGTATGTTGTCTAGCAAGTGTCTAGGGTATATGCAATGTGATGAAATGTATGAACAAGACAACAATTACACCTATTACTAATAAACAATGATTAAACAAGTTACTGAGTAAAGTTTGGAATGTAACTTATTTTTTTATAATTTATTTTCCTGTATCTAGTTATTCTTCTGACACAGGAATAATCAACTCAACATGATAATGAAATTATTTACAACCAATTATTTTACAACTGTCATTGAGTCTGTTTTATCCCACAATTATTTATATGTTTCAAGCTGGAAAAATGTCAAGTATTTCTTGCTCCTAGAAAAGGGTACAAGTTTATTGAACGTTTTTGTTCCTCACTGTCTGATACCCTATCTTATGGGAAAACTGAGAGAGTGGAGTGTTTGTGATATCAATTTCCCAGACAATTCTTATCTGAGGTCTCTGGAACCAGGCTGTTTGAAGTATGTATAAAACGCCAGTCTCCACTGCCAAGACACGATTCTGCTTCTATAGGTAAATCACTGTGTAGACACTCAGTATTTAGGCCTCACTGCAGAACTTAAGGACAGGTGTTAGGTCACCTGGGCTCACTTTCACTCGTAGATGAAACTCTGGAACAATACAAATGTGTCCCACTCAGCATCTAATAATCTCTCTCTTTCATTATTCTAACATGGCAATATCATCAGACATCAGTATGGTAACTAAACAATTAGTTAACGTTCTCAATTTGGTTGGTACCCCCTTCTGGATAAATAACTTTCAAACCCCGTTTGACATTTCCTTGATAAAGGAAACATTTTACATTAATACTATCAAGTCATGTACAATCACGGTGACTTGCTGATGTAGACGGCCAGTAATCTTCCTGGTCTTATGTCATAACACAACTTTTTCTTTTCATCATAAATATTTAATTTTCTTTTCTCCCCATATGGCCGAAAGCCTGTCTGGCTTTTCTATACCAGGTTAATACAGTTCCTAACAACGCTGTGAAACAACACAGAGTGATGTTGCCTTCCCTCCAGATAAATGTTTCCCCTTTAAGGTTCATACAACTTCAATAATGCATACATAATAATGATAAAAATGACAATATAAATGTTAATATAAAGGTTTCAATATTTACCGCAATCAAAGAAATCTACACACTAAACAGTTGAATATTGCGGTATATGGCATAATCCAAATCGCTGCTTGTGCAGAATTAGCAACCAAGACAGTACTCTTGCCTTGTCTATAACAACTTCTTTAGTGTATAAATTTTAGTTAACAAGTGGCCCCGAATACCAACTACTAATTGGTTTTATACAACCGTTTGTCTATTATACTACAGCCAATCAGAGACTGTTTAATGAATAGCGTTCCTTTTCAAATAAAACTGACCTCAAATATTCAAATTAAGGACTCCTTCCCCTCTCCTATTTAATTCAGTACGGCATTTTCAAAAACAAATAGGACGTTAACCTTAATTTTCCTTTTATTTTAAACTACCTTATCGGACGTTAACCTTACGGCGCCACGTCACATTGCGTGTGTGTATATATATATATATATCGTCTGCTAAAACCAGCGTGTGAATATATGTCCAGAACGCGGGTCGAGAAAAAGGGGGTCTTTCGAACGCCCGTCATGGTATTAATGTTAAACCGCGGCAAATCGTTTAGGCCCTTACTTCGGTATGCAAATTGAACGTGCTGTGGAATTAAGCGTTAGTTCTCACAGATTTCACTACACACCTCCTTTCCTAAAACATGCATTCACTGCAAGTTATTATCTGTGAGACAATTAGCGTAAACAAAGTACTATTCCCTAGGTTTTTTCCTGATTTGCCTCACAAGGATGTCTACTCAGGAAATCCGCTCCCACGTTTTCCGAACCGGGTATATATTCGATGGAAAATGTATAAGGTTGGATCAATAAAGACCACCTTAATAAACGTGCATTTTCATGCTTGGCCTGAGATAAGAACACTAAAGGCTGGTGATCTGTTTGCACCACAAATGACCTACCATAAAGATAAATTTGGAACTTTTTTATGGCCCAGATCAATGCTAAACACTCTTTTTCACTTGTTGAGTAATTTTTTTCCGCTTTGTTTAACTTGCGGCTAGCGTAAGCAACTGGGTTCAGTTCTCCATCCTGTGAGGTGGACCTCTGTAACAAAGTGGCCCCTAATCCTATGTTACTCGCATCCGTTCTCACCACAAATTCCTGACTTAGATCAGGCAATTTCAATATCGGCTTGCTAGTGAGTTTATCTTTTAACTCTTGGTATGCCAATTCACACTGCGCTGACCAAATGATTTTTTCAGGTTGACCTTTTCTAGTTAAGTCTGTCAGCGGTGCACAAATAGAGTTAAAGTTCTTTATGTATTTTTGATAAAATCCACATAAAGATACAAAAGACCTCACATCTTTTTTTGTTTGTGGCCTCGGTGCTTTTTGTAATTTCTCCAGGTTCTTGGGGTCAGGGGTCATGTTTCCCTGATACACTGTATGTCCCAAGAATTCGAGTTCTTTACACCCCACACTACATTTGGTTGGTCTAGCCGTCAAATTTGCTTCCCTGAGCCTATCAAATAGCATATTCAGAGAGTTTATGTGTTCTTCGAATGTCTCAGTAGCAATAAGAATGTCGTCCATGAAATTGGTTATACATGGGTTATTCAGGGGATCCAATAACTTGCGCATCATTCTGGAAAACACACTCGGGGCGTTTTTTCAAGCCAAATGGTAACATGTTGAATTCATAATGGCCTTCCGAGGTGCTAAATGCCAGATAAGGTCGAACCTCAGGCTTCACTGGAATTTGGTAATAGCCTTTGCTCAGATCCACCTTAGAAAAATATTTTGCCTTATTCAGCCTGGCAAACAGCTGATTGGTATCCGGCAATGGATCCACCTGATTTTCTGTGACAGCATTCAGTTTTCTGAAATCCATACACAGACGGTGTTCTCCAGAAGGTTTCCTTAGTAAAACCACACTGGAACTGTAAGGAGATTCACTGTGAGAAATGATTCCTTCCTTCAACAGATACTCAATTTCCTCCTTCAAAGCTTTCTCCTTAGCGAAAGGAATGGAATAGGCCCTCATACAGATGGGTGTTGGGTCTATTACTTTCATGTCATACTCTAATAGATTGGTATACCCCGGCTTATCTGTTAGCACGTCTGTATGTTCAACCAGAACCTTTTGAACCTGCACCCTCTGGGCTTTAGTCAGGTGCTTACTGATCTTCACCTGTGCCTGTGTTTCCTCTGTTTTTAAGGGATACTCGTGAGAGGCGAGTGGTTCCTTTTTCATTCCTGTGGCTATCGACAAGGTCATGAGATGTGTCTCATCCTGGATCTCTCTTTCCAGGTATTGCTTTAGGAGATTCACGTGATAATTTTCTCCTTACCTTTTTTGTCGATTTTATAATTAGTTCTAGATATCCTTTCTAGAACAGTGTATGGCCCTTGCCATCCAATTTGTAACTTGTTACTGCTGCCGGGTAGAAGAAGGAGCACCTTCTCTCCCACATTAAGCTCTCTATCCTTAGCTTTCTTGTTAAAGTAAGCAGCATGTTTCTTCCTGGCTTGTCTGAGATTGTCATTTGCCAGTTTCCATCCAGTTTTAAGACGAGTGGTCAGTTCGTTCACATAGTTATAAGATGAGGTAACAGTTTCTTCTGCCTTCTCATCAGTCCATGTCCTTAACAAGGTTACATATGGATCTTTTCATGGCCTCCCAAATAGGGTTTCCGGTGCCATTCCGGTCGAATTTCTAATGAACTTTTTATTGGCCTCCCAAATAGGGTTACCGGTGCCATTCCGGGTGAAGTTCCAATGGACTTTTTATTGGCCTCCCAAATAGGGTTTCCGGTGCGTTTCCGGGTAAAGTTCCAATGGACTTTAAAATTTACAAATTTATTTTTCATAGCACATGTCAGGTCCTTAACATTGGAAGCCTTGTAATGAGGACGTTTTTGCCTTGTATCATGACTTACAAATCGTCCACTACCAATTCTTTTCTGGGGTTTTTCTCCCCACTTAAGATTCTTGGTGAGAGATCTCCTCTGTACATTTTCTTCCTCCAGTTCACATAATTCCGACCGAGGAATTGTCGGCTTATTCTGGGCTAGAATTACTCTTTGTACTCTATTCATAGTGGCCATGTTAACACATTCAAGTGAAGACTGGGTGTGAAAAGGGGGTTCCCATTCCACTTTGTCTACATTTTTAATTCTATTGTCAGGCCTAAGTTTGCTCCGTGGCGTTTCTAGGTCCTGATTATTATCTTTCCCACTTGTGGGTGTTCCCTCATGCAATATGCCACATGCTTCTACAAAATTCTCAATGTCGACATTTATGTCGGGCCAATAGTATTTTCGAGCAACTTTTTGGCAGATGGTACCTAATTTCTCGTGGTCACCATCTTTTCCAACATGTAATCTCCTTATTACATCTGCCCTATATGCCTTTGGAAGGACCAGCTGTCCGTGACCAATGGATCCAGTTCCAGCCTTCCTATATAACAATTTATCCTTCATATAGTAGTCTCCTTTCGTAGGAGGTGTATGGCACTTAGGTAATTTCTTAAAGCACGGGTTGAGTGACCTATCTTCCGCCTGTGCCTTCCTCATCTCCTCTGGATGAGTATTTATGGGTTCATCCTCCTCCTTTCGTGGCTGTGACCTGGTCTGCACTGTTGCCATGATCACAGGTTTCCTGGGATTCCCCAAGAATACATAACGACACCCCAATATCAGAGGATAGATGGGTTCGTTTATCACGGCTGCCTTGATTACTCCTTCCACATAGCGAGTTTTTACACAGATTCTAGCAATGGGAAGTGTCATGGTTGCTACGTCCTTGGTTGCGGCTTGGTTCTCCACTGTTTCTGTGGTGTATTGATCTGCTCGCACCAGGTGAGAGCTCACGACTGAGTCATAATCTAAACCTGTATCGTAAAGGCACCTAATGGTGACACCATTACATACAACATCCTCACAAACTGGGGGGTGGTAAGGTTCCTGCTGTCCACTAGGTTTAACCTTTTGTCCCTTTCTCCCCGTTTTCATTGCAGCAAAGTTAGGAGGTTTTCGAGT
Organism: Oreohelix idahoensis; assembly: GCA_024509875.1. NCBI lineage: Eukaryota > Metazoa > Mollusca > Gastropoda > Stylommatophora > Oreohelicidae > Oreohelix > Oreohelix idahoensis. The sequence goes on from JAMPIV010018970.1 coordinate 497,619, forward strand.
ACACATTGTGGTGTCATGATTATTTTTCTTGCACCACTTACACCATTTATTTCCCTGAGGAAAATGTTTCTTATCATTCAATTGCGAGTTTCTATCTCGTTGGTCAAACTTGGCTTTATCATAATAGGCTTTACCCTTGTTAAATTTATCTCTGTGCTCAAATTTAGGTTGATTTTGGTTTTGTGGAGCTTTATTATGGTCTATAGGCTTCTTCTTTAAACTTGCTATCTCAGACTGGGCTGCCTGATATCTCTCAGCCACATTTAAGATCTCCCCCAGCCTCTCAGCACCCTGTTCCGTGAGAAATTTTCTCAGGTCTGGAGCCATGGACTCTCTTAACTGCTCAGTCATAATTATTTCCTTTAAATCTTGGGTTTTCCCCAGAGCAGTCCATTTCTCCAGGTATGTCTCCAGGCGTGCAGAGAACTGGTGGTAAGTCTCTCCAGTCAACAGTTTGGCATCCCTAAATTTCTTTCTGTAAAATTCACTGTTTTTCTCATATCTAACTAGAAGAGCTTGCTTAAGAATGTCGTAGTTATCTTGATAATCCTTGCTCAGTTTGGCGAAGACCTCATAAGAGGTTCCCCTAAGCCCCTGAGATACCTTCATACTCCACCTCTCTTTCTCTGGCCCATACATAGTAGCTAACCTTTCAAATCTAGATAAAAATGACTCAATATCATCATCTTTTTCTACAAATGGGTCCAACTGGAACCCCATGGCTGAGGTTGAGGCAACCTGGCCTGCAGCAGAGTCGGAGGTGGATGAGCTACTTCCATTATCAGGAGCATGGCCTTGTAACTCCAACTCCCTTAGTCGTAGTTCATGTTCCCTTTGGAGTCTTTTATCTTCTCTCTCAGCCTCAAGTCTCCTTTCTTCTAACTGCAGCCTCTTGATCTCAGCCTCCCTATCAGCCTCTAATTTCTTAAGCTCCCTAGCATCCTCTAACATAATTCTCTTCTCCTCAGCTAATCTCTTATCTTCCCTTTCCATATACTTATCGCACTCTGATGTCACATACTGAATCAGAGCTTGCCCATCTAAATTCATTTCCTTTGCAGTCTGCACAGCAGCAGATCTGTATTTAGCCATATCCGCCATTTTATAGTTAACAATATGAAATACTATCCACTACCTTAACTAATTAATCAACTCTAAACACAAGACAAAGGGCAATGATATCTCAAACCACTCTCAGATTATTTTTACTATTATATTTTACAAATACTGGGACTAGTGACTCACTTAATGTAGGGTACTAAGAACCTTTTAATCCCGGAAGAGCGTCCCAATTAATGTGGTGAATTAGTTGTTAGTATTGGTTTCAATATTATATTAATGGTATCTGGTGTGAGGTCAGCTATGCAAGTCCCTGAGGTTTATTAAATATAAATAAGTTTACAGGGTACCTGTCTGCTTCCACCACGACCTCACCCGATTATACATCTTCCCCTACTGAAGTGTATTGGTGTGTGTATGTTGTCTAGCAAGTGTCTAGGGTATATGCAGTGTGATGAAATGTATGAACAAAACAACAATTACACCTATTACTAATAAACAATGATTAAACAAGTCACTGAGTAAAGTTTGGAATGTAACTTATTTTTTTATAATTTATTTTCCTGTATCTAGTTATTCTTCTGACACAGGAATAATCAACTCAACATGATAATAAAATTATTTACAACCAATTATTTTACAACTGTCATTGAGTCTGTTTTATCCCACAATTATTTATATGTTTCAAGCTGGAAAAATGTCAAGTATTTCTTGCTCCTAGAAAAGGGTACAAGTTTATTGAACGTTTTTGTTCCTCACTGTCTGATACCCTATCTTATGGGAAAACTGAGAGAGTGGAGTGTTTGTGATATCAATTTCCCAGACAATTCTTATCTGAGGTCTCTGGAACCAGGCTGTTTGAAGTATGTATAAAACGCCAGTCTCCACTGCCAAGACACGATTCTGCTTCTATAGGTAAATCACTGTGTAGACACTCAGTATTTAGGCCTCACTGCAGAACTTAAGGACAGGTGTTAGGTCACCTGGGCTCACTTTCACTCGTAGATGAAACTCTGGAACAATACAAATGTGTCCCACTCAGCATCTAATAATCTCTCTCTTTCATTATTCTAACATGGCAATATCATCAGACATCAGTATGGTAACTAAACAATTAGTTAACGTTCTCAATTTGGTTGGTACCCCCTTCTGGATAAATAACTTTCAAACCCCGTTTGACATTTCCTTGATAAAGGAAACATTTTACATTAATACTATCAAGTCATGTACAATCACGGTGACTTGCTGATGTAGACGGCCAGTAATCTTACTGGTCTTATGTCATAACACAACTTTTTCTTTTCATCATAAATATTTAATTTTCTTTTCTCCCCATATGGCCGAAAGCCTGTCTGGCTTTTCTATACCAGGTTAATACAGTTCCTAACAACGCTGTGAAACAACACAGAGTGATGTTGCCTTCCCTCCAGATAAATGTTTCCCCTTTAAGGTTCATACAACTTCAATAATGCATACATAATAATGATAAAAATGACAATATAAATGTTAATATAAAGGTTTCAATATTTACCGCAATCAAAGAAATCTACACACTAAACAGTTGAATATTGCGGTATATGGCATAATCCAAATCGCTGCTTGTGCAGAATTAGCAACCAAGACAGTACTCTTGCCTTGTCTATAACGATTTCTTTAGTGTATAAATTTTAGTTAACAAGTGGCCCCGAATACCAACTACTAATTGGTTTTATACAACCGTTTGTCTATTATACTACAGCCAATCAGAGACTGTTTAGTGAATAGCGTTCCTTTTCAAATAAAACTGACCTCAAATATTCAAATTAAGGACTCCTTCCCCTCTCCTATTTAATTCAGTACGGCATTTTCAAAAACAAATAGGACGTTAACCTTAATTTTCCTTTTATTTTAAACTACCTTATCGGACGTTAACCTTACGGCGCCACGTCACATTGCGTGTGTATATATATATATATATCGTCTGCTAAAACCAGCGTGTGAATATATGTCCAGAACGCGGGTCGAGAAAAAGGGGGTCTTTCGAACGCCCGTCATGGTATTAATGTTAAACCGCGGCAAATCGTTTAGGCCCTTACTTCGGTATGCAAATTGAACGTGCTGTGGAATTAAGCGTTAGTTCTCACAGATTTCACTACACTGATGTAACGTCAAGTGTCTTCAAAACTCGTTTGATGTTGGTGTCTCGCGCCGACTGCTGGCAACTTGTACCAATAACTGAAAGGAGACAAGTGTCTCTGCTAAGTATTAGTTCTACTGACATTTTCATCCGGCGACCTCCGCTTCCATCAATAACTTCATCTTCCACAGACTTTTTACCTTCCTGGGCGTTTATTTTAACACCAGTAAGTCGGACAGTGGAAGGCGACAATAGATAGATAGATAGATAGATAGATAGATAGATAGATAGATAGATAGATAGATAGATAGATAGATAGATAGATAGATAGATAGATAGATAGATAGATAGATAGATAGATAGATAGATAGATAGATAGATAGATAGATAGATAGATAGATAGATAGATAGATAGATAGATAGATAGATAGATAGATAGATAGATAGATAGATAGATAGATAGATAGATAGATAGATAGATAGATAGGGGGTGGGTGGGTGGGTGGGTGGGTGGATTGGGTGGGTTTAGGTAGATAGATAGATGGACAGACAGACAGACCAGACGAGACACGAACGAACGAACGAACTTTATTTTCACAGGGTTTAGAATTGAGCTCGCAGGCCCGTCTAACATTCTGCCCTTCCTTTCTCTCGTCTTCCATACTGAATCCATTTATTCTCACATGTATCTTAAATAATACTTAAATAATAAAATAACAATAAAATACAATAAAATCTCAACATTGTAACAGTACAATAACAGTTACACAGATTTACAGTACCTTATCATAATTAATACTAAACAGGACAAAATTATCTTTAAAACCTACATATGATGTTATGTAATTATTTAAGAACATAACTAAATTAGGGTGGCACACAATCTGCAGTCATGATGTATTTGAAAAGTCTGTATAGAATGAATATGGACAAAGCGTGTTTTTTAGGTCGTGTGGAAGATTATTCTACAGATGAGCAGCAAAAAAAGCTAAACTTTTCTTGAAAAAGTCGAGCCTTGATAGATAAGATGAGATAGATAATATGAGATAACATAAGATGAGATAACATAAGATGAGATAAGTTAAGATATTTAAGATAAAATAAGATAAATCAGTTAAGATAGATAAGATAAGATAAGATAGATAAGATAAGATAGGAAGAGATGGAGAGAGAATAAGAGAGATAGACATATGGAATTTACTAAAGTGCTTGTATAATAAATATGTGTACCATGATGTCATCATCCACTTCCTACTCTCTGTGGAGCCTGGGGCCACCTGTACTGTTGGTTCCTTGTAAGGAAACCCACACGAAGCAGTCACCAGCTCTTGCCGTGGTGGTTCATGCGTCAAGTTATTTGTAGTGATGAGGTTGCCAGCTTCATATGCCACTGTACATCCACAAGCAGATTATGCATATCAAAATGCAAATATAAAATGATGAAAAGTACATGTTACAACTTACTCCTATGTATCGAGAAGAAAACTGGAGATAGAAACGCAAGGGTTATAGAATATAAGGAACGATTTTGAGTGGATGGCACAGGACTGGAAGACTTGGAAGTCATATGTTAAAGTCCTCTGCTCCTCGGCGACCTGAATAGTCATGATGATGATTTTTCAACAGGTGAATGAACATCTTTCAAAACTATCATATAATCTAACATTTATAAGGGCAACAAAAAAAAAAAAAAAAAACGTCTGAGCCACTCAGAACATTAGTCAGAAAAATTGGTGAGGGGTGGAATCGGGACGCAAGTCCGGAAGACCCCCCTCTAAATCCGCCAATGCCTTTATGTCTGTCTGTCTCTCTCCATTCACACACACTCAGCAGGATAAAACCACCGAAGTATCTCAGCCCAACAAGGAACTCGTTACTTCGGCAAAATGGACCTGCCAACAGCAGAGGACCGTGAACCCCGAGTAAGGTACCCACTTGAAGGCCCGAGCCCATTTAGACCTGTCAACCTCAGGCGCTTGCATCCGGTCGTCGTAAAGACATTCTTGTTATTATCTTTAATAGCTTCATTACGTTTCAGTAATAACTTTTCATCTTATCTCTCACCCCCCCCCCTCCCCACCCGACCTCGTTTGTGCTGAATTGTTTGCGGAGAAATGTGTCTACAACCCTCTTTTATGTTGTTATACTTATAATATAGTCAGCATTCTTATCATTAAAAAGAAGGTATCGAGTTCGAAACACAGCAGCTGTAAATGGGTTTCTGTCTCTGCTTTTGGATTAGGGAAGGAAAAGGCAGCGAGGAAGGGAACTGATCACCCCACCTCTCGATGCTGGACCTAGTGTGGTGAAGTCTCTAACACTTCATTCCCCTACGGCAGTATCTTCTGGGGGAATACCTTTACTGTTACCTTAGTCCCATACCCAGATGTAAATGGGTACCTGACTCTGCTCCTGAGTTAAGAAAGTCAAAGGCAGCAAGGAAATGAACAGATCTCCCCCTCATAAAGCTAAAACCTAATATAGTGAAGTCTCTAACACTTCACTCCGCTACGTCAGCATCTGCTATATGACTATTTTTATCTTCTTAACCTAAAAGTAGCCACGGACAGCAGGCAGCTAAAATGTTTCCCGTTGATAATATTATCTTATTATTTTTATCCCTTTTTGTTTCGTTTTGACACACTTGTGGAACATTTTTTAATTTTGTCTTGTAAATGCGTCCCTGAAGATGACCCAATGCTCCTAACGCAGGCAATTTATTTGTCGTTTGTCTTACAAAGACTTACACCAGCGGTAGGCAACCAAAAAGCTGTAAAATCTATTTTAAAAACAGTGAGATGTCTATAGATCTTAAACGATTGTCAGATTTCAAAGAAGTTGGAATTTGGAATAAGTACAGCGCATGTGTAATTGTTGTGTCTACCAGACGATCTGTTTGCTGTATTTCCATCTGTAGAACTGTGGAATTTTTAACTAAGTGATATTTTACCCTATGTTAACTTCACTTCATATTAAAAAGATTACTTTATGTGCTTCACGCATGAAGTGAATTTTAGGAAGCAAGCTCCTACCTGTATTCCTTGGAATATCGCACTTTTAAGCGCAGTTTGGATTTACTCGTAAATATTCCCTTGCTTAAAACTTTCTTTCTTATTCCTCCCTCAGTCACCTAGACATCCACCACATCATTCCCGATAACTACCGGTACATTGATATTGACCAGTTGTCGACTCCTCCACTTACGTTATCTATTTTCGTTTATTATTTCTGTATCAGTATTTGATTCATCAGATTTAACTTAACGCCGCTCCCGTATTCTTGTTTCGGTTTTAGTGATTGGATAGTTGTCGTCGGCTGCCAGGGGCTAGCTATCTCGTTGAATGATGGCTGACTGAATGCTGATTGACAGTTGAAGGGCTATTTGCAAATTGTCAATGAGTGCTACGATCGCCTGGACTAACTATCTGTGTGTTATGGTACTATTATTTTATTGTGGCTGCTCGGCTTGATATTATTGACTGACTATGACATCGTTGTCGCTGATGAGAATGAAGATGACGTTCATAATAATTAGATTGTGAGTTCGTTCATTTAGGTCAATGTTTCCCAAAGTATAGCGGTTTCGCCCCCCTGCAGGCGGTGGCATTACCGGGTGTGGAGGCCACAGGGGCAAGGAGGTGGCAGGGAGTAACGGATTTGAGCCCCCCCCCCCCCCCCCCCCCCCCGCCCCACCCCCGCCCCCCCCGCCCCCCCCCCCCCCCCCCCCCCCGCCCCCCCCCCCCCCCCCCCCCCACCCCCCCCCCCCCCCCCCACCCCCCCCCCCTCCCCCCCCCCCCCCCCCCCCCCCCCCCCCCCCCTCCCCCCCCCCCCCCCTCCCCTCACCTCCCTCCCCCCCCCCCCCCCCCCCCCCCCCCCCCCCCCCCCACTGAGAGTGTTGTTTCCTAATTTACATTGACAAAGAGTATAAGACCATTACTACCTCAGACATACACAAGGTGACTATTATGAGGTTGTGTATTGGGCTGACAATCTCATCGTGCAAATCAAATTGTCACAGAAACCACTGTTACACGAGTATGTGGATGCTTGGTACAGGCTTCGGTACACAGAGACCAACTACAGTCGTCCTTCTATGCTCTGTATGGAGCGCTAAGGAAAATGATGAAATGAAAACTGCCCCCCCCCCCCCCCCCCCGTGTTATTCCCGGGGGATCTCTGTAGAGACAAAGAAAGAATATGTCTACTGTTCCCTCAGGCATGCACAAGGGGGCCTTATATGGGATTATGCATGAGACTGGTAACCTTCTCATGTAGAACACAGGGGCCTTATATGGGATTATACATGAGGCTGGTAACCTTCTCATGTAGAACACAGGGGCCTTATATGGGATTATACATGAGACTGGTAACCTTCTCATGTAGAACACAGGGGCCTTATATGGGATTATACATGAGACTGGTAACCTTCTCATGTAGAACACAGGGGCCTTATATGGGATTATACATGAGACTGGTAACCTTCTCATGTAGAACACAGGGGCCTTATATGGGATTATACATAAGACTGGTAACCTTCTCATGTAGAACACAGGGGCCTTATATGGGATTAAACTTGAGACTGGTAACCTTCTCATGTAGAACACAAAGGCCTTATATGGGATTATACATGAGACTGGTAACCTTCTCATGTAGAACACAGGGGCCTTATATGGGATTATACATGAGACTGGTAACCTTCTCATGTAGAACACAGGAGCTTTATATGGGATTATACATGAGACTGGTAACCTTCTCATGTAGAACACAGGGGCCTTATATGGGATTATACATGAGACTAGTAACCTTCTCATGTAGAACACAGGGGCCTTTTATGGGATTATACATGAGAATGGTAACCTTCTCATGTAGAACACAGGGGCCTTATATGGGATTATACATGAGACTGGTAACCTTCTCATGTAGAACACAGGGGCCTTATATGGGATTATACATGAGACTGGCAACCTTCTCATGTAGAACACAGGAGCCTTATATGGGATTGTTACCAACAGATTACTGGTGACAATGAATATATATATGTATATATATAGGAAGATATTTATTTGTTTGTATACTTGTTATGTTTGGAAATATCTGGGAATCATTATTTTGAGTCTGAGATTAGAACCCTAGTCAAAGGGCGAATACTCATGTTTTGCTTCGAGTGAAAGTAAATATATAGTCGCCCCACTTGAATATAGTTGAAAGGTTAACATTAGCGCATGCCCAATGAGACGATGAGTCGTCGTTGGCGTTTCCGTGATGACGGACGGATCTTGAAGGCTGTCGGACATATGAGAGTCCGAAGTTTTTGGTCATTGTGATTGATTCTGGGGAAGAGAGGAGTTTTCTCTCAGTATACTATGATGGTCGATACTTCTCCCAGAATATATATATTAGTGTGCTAGTTACTAGTATTTCATGAACTTAAGGTAAAGAAGGAACATTTTCTAAAACTTTACCTAGACCTAACGACGCCATAGATGTCATATCATATATGTATATATTTGATGGATCGTATGTAGACGGTTCCTGTACTAGCAGCACTGTGAGTGGACATATGTAACATTCCTTATGGGTAAGGAAAACCCAAAGACATTAGATGAGCAAATGAACGGAACTTTCATTTGTAGTGAGGATATCTTTTGGATGAACGTCGCTCACCTGGACCGGCGCCATTTTGAATCCCACTGTTGGTCTGTTTGAATTGTCAATCGGAGAACGGAGATATCTTATTACCTGATGGCGATACCAAGACCTACATTGCATTGAAGTCTACTCTTTGTTATTTGAGATTGTCAACCTTAAAAGAAAGACCCTGTTGAAGCTAAAGCCTAAAAGACTTAGCCTGAAAGACGTAGTCAGCAGAGGGTCTGTAAGGGAGCATTGTGATGACCATTATTATTGTTAACTCAAACTGATGCTACTAGTCAGTGGAGGTATGAGACGATAGACTATCATAAATATATATTTGCTCCTATCGTCCGATTATATTTTCATGCTATGAGATTGCCAAATTTAGGTTGCCACCCATTTGTCAAGTATCCAATGATTTGTTGTGTCAACCTGTTCCAATGACTGTCAACCGTGCTGTCAGAGTGTGTATCATTAAATTGTCTAAAACGTCTACAGTAGTTCCAGTTATCATTGACTTCCAGCCGTGAGGGTATGAGTGCATTATTACCAACTTGTCAACTCTACAGAACCATTTATGCATTCGCGTATTGACACTCATACTAACACTCATTGTCAACAATACATTCTTGTCGGGGCCTCATTACGCTCCGGGACAAGGTGACCTATATGACCAACACTGTGCCGGGTTTGAGTTGACCACTTAATCTCATCAAGCCCTTATTAACGTGGTGACCTAAAAAAGGAGTTTTATCAACGTGGTAGGCCAGCTTTCTGGGTCAACCTGCACAGTGGACATTTTGAGAAGTCAGCTAATGGGACCAGACCGTTTCCTGTGGCCTGTTACGACACACATGAACACCAGCAGTACAACTCTAGAGTCGATGTCAGCATGACCTGTCATGTCAGCGTATACGGTATCTAGGTCAGCGTTTGTTGACATTTCTGATAGAACAGACAGCGTTACACAGCTGGTGTGTTTGGAAGAATTAACTGTGTTAGCAAGAAGTGCTATGGAACTTAGAGGTTATACACTTCATCGGTGGATCTTCTTGTGTTCTGCTACATATCATTGAACTTTGTAATAGTTTAGTTCAAAATTTAGTATTTATTAAAGTGGTAGTTTATTTTCTTTAAATTAGAAATTTTGCATTAGACAACCTTCTCTGCAACACATTACATTGCATTTATATGATATATATGTATTTATGTTTAAATGTTTACATGTTTATATGTGATATTTGTTTATATGTCTGTGGGAGGTTGGGTAAGGTGACTATTATAAAGGATACCACGTCATAGAGGTTTTATAATAGCGTTCAGTAGGTGCGAATTTTCTTAATTGAAAATTTGCTAGCGACAATTTATTGCTATTTCTGTTAGTTGTGAAGACGCGTTTTTTTTCTTCGTCGTTTTTGTGATATTTTCCTGTTCTTTAGTTTTGTTTTGATTTGTGTGTATTTGTTGGTCTCATCTTTCCTGTCTTTTAGTTTTATACAACTTGATATTTATACACTGTGACGTCATTTGTGTTGTTTATTTCCTCGCGGTTATCATCACAGGTTCTGTGATTATTTTCTTCAGTTTTCTATTTAACTTATTTGATTTCTGCGAATGTTTTAGTATCGTCTTTCTTGATTGTCTTTTGTTTATGTTGTTGGTTGACATATACTATAAAATATACTTGATCATACACTACTAGCTGTGTAGTGAACTTATGAGAAATAATCAACTGATGATTAATTGCTATTGTTAGAGGTACACAGTTGATTATACAAGACCTTATTTAAAGGTTTGTTGCCCACAGAGATTGTGATAAAGGGAGCTGGTTATTCAAGCTATTAAGAGCTTGTTTCCATTTATTTGGAGATAGATTTCATTATTGCTATTTCAGGTATCTAGTCACATATTGGTATACATTATGTCGACTTTAGATTACTTCATTGAGTTAGAGAAATCCCTAGGCAATACTGGTGATAAGTTAGAGGAGTATGCTACCAGTCAATATGAAAAAGCACAAAAGGCGGAAGAGAGAAAACAAAAAGCCGAGGATAAAAGAATGGAATTAGAATTTGAGCAAAAGAAATTGCAGATGCAAGTAGACGAAAGGAGATTCCAAATGGAAATGGAAAAACAAAATAGAGAAGCTGAGGCTGAACAAAAGAGATTAGACAAAGAAGCTGAACAAAAGAGATTAGACAGAGAAGCTGAAGCCGAGGAGAGAAAGGCAAAAAGAGAACATGTGGAAAAACTGTTAGCATTTGAGTTAGAAAAATTGAAATTGACAAATATGAGTAATGTTAATCAGTCCTCTAGTGGTAATGTTAAACCCTTTACTTACAAGGTCAAGGTACCAGCGTTCAATCCTTCCAGTGATGACATAACATTCTGGCTGGATAGATTTGAACGCTCTTGTCGAGCTCATAATGTGGATAAATCACAATATGCTAGCCAGTTATCAGAAAATTTGAAAGGTGATTCTCTGACTAGTTTAAGTTTGGTTGAAGAGACTAATAAAGATAATTATGATGTTATCAGAGCAGTTTTATTGAAAAAATATCAATTAACAGAGGAAGGTTGCCGTATTTTGTTTAAGAAAATGGTACCTGAATCAGAGGTAGAATTCTCAGAATTCATTGCAAGGACACGTCTTACATTTAATCGTTGGATTGAGCTGTCCAAAACAGAAAAGACATATGAAGCACTTATGGACTTGTTGCTCAGAGACAAGATTATGTCAAGTGTAAATAAACCATTCCTTGAATTCCTACATGAGCGTAAACCCAAGACACTAAAGGAAATGGAAGAATATTGTACCCAATACGTCACGGCACATCCGGACGTAGCTTTTAGCAATGCTAAGGTTAAGGAAAGTATGCCAGTTGCTTCAGCAACACCATACAATCCTAATTATACACACAAATTTCAGGGACCACAAAACAGGTTTGATAAAAAGGGTAACCATAATAGTTATCAAAACCAAGGTAACCAATCATTTCAGGGTTCTTCTTCGAAGAACTAGAGACGAGCCGACAGCCCTCGATTCAGGGGTGGTCATAATTATAGGAACTTCCGCAGAGGAAATAATTATAGAAACTATCCAAGTCATCCATCATGGAGACAACAAGATCATAATTATAGAGATACTCATTATAATGAATATGATAATGGTAACCATGAGAACTATGACTCACACCCAAATAGGGGTTACAATAGAGGAAACAATAATGATTACAGAGGCGATAATAATCGAGGTAGATCACAATACAAAAAACATAAATCACATTATCAGGCAAACTCTGCACAGCAAGAATCACATGAAGCCTATAAACAGACTAAAGATAATAATGACGCTAATAATATGGCATGTTCCGCTTTTGATTTTGGGAGAGCATCTCAGTGCCCCAATGCAAACCATTATTTGAACCAACTACGGTGTCCACTTTAAGTTGTGGCCATCCTCTTCCCGCTCTTCCTGCGTCAGTCGCGCATGATGGAAGAGGTTCTCTTGTCTTACATAAAGGTTTAGTAAATGACAATCCAGTCTCAGTTCTTTTTGATTCTGGATGCACC